>CAWUFW010008973.1:0-532500 GCA_963921515.1 Calotriton arnoldi
GGAGGTAGTTATCACACGTTCTTGTGAATATACCCCTTGATTTGCTGAAACTTAGCAAAGGGTGAGGTACTTAATGCACTTAATAATTACTGAGTTCGACAAATACCACACAACTCGGAATTTCGACCCCTGTGCAAGCAAAGGTTCGCACAAAAGGTTGGAACACACTGACCAACTCATGGTCAGGATCTTAGTGCTTAATAGACCTTATGGCGGGTGATTCGAAGTCACCAAAAGTTTAGTTACCACTGTACTGTGATGACTTTCTGTTTGGCAGCATTACGAGTCTGTTGTAAATGTTTAATGACTAAATCTGTTGTAAGCTTCAGGGCTATTCTGTTTGGCACAAAGCAGAGCATGAGCCTTTCATTAGGTATGTACGCGCATCAAATGTTCCTTCTGCATTCTGTTCCCACTTTCTTCTCTTTGCGCCTCAAGAATAAAAAGGAAATAAGATGAGAACAAATGAGGTTCTGGGGAAAGCGTCACCATGGGACCGGCTACAATATGTCTTATCACAGAAAGACATTTTGGAAACACTACTTTGTGAAGTATTACATAGCACAAAGTGTATTTGAAAAGCTCGCTTCACCTAAGTCTTAGGTCTCCGGGCGCTGAAATAACATACGTTTATTATTAACCAACTCAATGATACAAGCATATTATTAAAGGTTATATTTTTAGCCAAAGCAGCAACTACTTTCACTCTCACTCTTTGCTTTTAGTTTATTTTTTCCTAGTTGGCTTGTCTGCGTTTCTTCTATTGGCCTGCAATTTGCATTTTTGTATGTTTTTTTTAACTTTTAGTTCTATTTCACAATATCATATTTTAGCTAAACTTCATTATGCAAGGGACTGTTTTGTGAAAGTTCATGATTCCATGCTCTAGCTAATGAAATTGTAAGGATTTGTGCAGAGATTTGAAGCACAATAAGGGGGATATTAAAATCGAGAACCGTTTTATCAAAAATAGCAGCTGCAAACTGTATATTTGGCATGTTATACCGGGTTAAATGTGTTTTATGGGGCCTTCATAATAGATTGAAAGTTTCTGGTCTGCAGTCTTGCAATTCATTTTTTACTTTCAAGATATCCACGTCTTTGTGTACATTTATATAATGCAAAGAAAATAATAAGGCAATGCTTCGAAACGGCACTCATTGCTTGTTCATGTTACAAATGTGAATTAAATAAGTAAAATAATAGCATGGCAGGCATTTCACAACTTATATATTTTTTTATTTGCCCTGTAGCGAATAGTTGGCTTTCTCCCATGACCTCATATGTAGCAGGAGTCCCCTTTCACCTTCCATTTTAGGGTAATGGGTCTAGAGAGAACTAATGACCTGACTTATAAGATTGTGGCGATAGGGCTTCAGCACATTAGAAATGGTAGAAGTAATTTCTTGATGGGGGGGCCTTTGTCAGTTCTGCCATACCGTCCATCATTGGGCAGTAGTGGCACCCTCGGGGAAATGGTACTCGACCTGCCCTTTGTTTGGCGTGCTGGCGTACCACTAGCGTCAGTTTTGTTAGCTAGCCTTGCATGCCAAGACAATTCAAGGTCTTTGATGAGAGAAAACTCCCAGACACCATGACCACCTGTTCGGATTCTCTCACTACCACCAGGCAAAAGTACCCCTCATCTCTCCAACCATAAGTTATTGCTAAAAACAGCGCCCCCCCTGAGGTCATCGCCCCCTCCACAGGTCAGCACCCAGTGCGGCTGCACCTGTCGCACTGCCCTAAAGCCGGCCCTGCTCAAAGACCCTGAGGTGAGTACTGGAAATGTACACCCACATTTTCATCTCCCCAACTTTTAGGCCAGGACGAGGTGAAGGGGAAGCTGCATTAAATTCTGGTAAATGCGCAGGATAGGTGACTACAAACGTGGATTTATTGCTCAATGCCCATGGGGATAAGAGCCATAATGGACATTAAGCCCACCCCCACCTCAACCAGAGAGTAAACGTTCATTCTTACCCACCCCACTTTGATCAATGGTGAGTGGAGGTCAGAAACATCTTCAACCAATTAAAAAATAAAGCTTGTTTAAGGATTTTTAAGTGAAAGTGGCCTTGGTAGAAAAAATATTTTTTACTACCAAGACTGTTTGGAAATTCTTAGTCCCACACATGGTCAAATTCTTGATCTTGGCAGTAATTTGAGGAATCAAGCTGCCAGGTGTGCTTCCTGAAACGCTGTCAACAGAGCATTTCATTACTTTAAACTCATCCAGCATTGTGCACTTTAAGGTCTCACCTGTGGTGCCTGTCATCCATCCCCGAGACCTTGTCTCGTGGAGTACATGTTTGCAGAGTGACGGTAGCATAAAGCGACACTAAGGAATGGCGCCAAAACCAGGTAATTGATGCTCATTGGTCCAGCAACCTACAAACCCTGGTGCAATGTGTGCACAATGCACAAAATGCTTCACCGTCATGCTGTTAGGCCAGAAGGCGGAAAGAGCGGGAGAAGGCGCTGCTAATGTTGCAGGGCAATTCCATAACTGTAAACAGTATATTCTTATAGAGGTGTGGCGCAGCAGCCAGAGCCGCTGACTCTGGAGCGGGTGGCTAATGGCTCGATCGCCTTAGCAGCTCAGCATCATGTGACTCTTTCCAATAGCTCACTTAATCTCCCCGACAGCCCCCAGCACCTTCAAACCTTAAGGGGTGATATGTTTGCGCTTTACAAATAGGAATTATTATCTTTACTCCTGCAGGGTATACATGGTATAACAGAGTATTGTTAACCAAATTAATTGGTATTCTGATGAGAGTATGTGATTTAATGCTGCAAGGGTCCCTAAACAACGGTTGTCAGGATGAATCCACGAATTACATGCTGAAAAACATTTTTTAATGTTTAATATGTATTTCTACTGGATATATTTTATAGATTGTGACACATAGCTTACATCACACTTAAAAAAGGGATGATCACAGTACAGGGCTTACATTATAAGACATCACCAGCATCTGGCCCTGGTTAGGTATTAACAGTGTCAGTATGTAGTCTTTAGGGCAATAATGGCAACACTTAGATCAGTCAGGAATGCTGAAGTTATCACTTATTTACCTGCTCTATGTCTTGATTTGAACATCTGTCATTAAATACAGGTGCTCCGATTACACAACTATCAAAAATCCATTTGGTGTTGCTCCCAGGAGGTGTTGACTTATTTTTTTACACTCACTTTTTCATTCTAGGCTCACTTCCTCTTTCTTGGTCGCTACCCCTTGTTTTAATATTAAAGCTGTCTGCGGTTGGGATTACGATATCTACACAACCTTATAAGGCTGTCAGTATGACGGTACACCATTCATCATAAACCACTCGAATACTGTAAATTTATATATGAATAGTGGTCTATTCTGGGTATTTTGCTTTGAATGTATGCTGTCCATATTGCCTGCGAAACACTTGTCGGATTGGAGGTTTGATATATGACTATTCTTCACTCTTAAATACACCATGAGGAATGGGCGCATTAAGCAAGTGTGCCCTTCTAAAAAGAAGACTTCTATAGGGGCAAAAATAAACAGGCGCTATGGTGCAACATTTGAAAAATAATGTAATTGCAAATATTGAGACATAAAAATCATTTTTTATTTTATCAAAAAACCAACAACCCTCGACTATAGAACAAAACTGTTACGACACAGTTGCAATTGCTCCTAAAGATCAAGGTATCACTCCTGGTCTTAATACAACTGTTAAAAACTAAACTGGAAATGTAATCAATAAATTAATTATCCTGAGGACAACACTACTTTTCCGGATCTGAAATCTACCCCTCAGTTTTCTCCTCATGTGCAATTGATTTCTATACTGACAATGGTAGTGAGAAACTAAGGGCCTGATTCACAGAACTAACTTACGTCAAAAACGTAAAGTTAGTACTTTTTGGTATTCACAGAATACACTTACTCATTTTGGTATTCACAGAATGCACTTACTCATTTTGGTATTCACAGAATGCACTTACTCATACTAACTTTATGTCCGCACTCGGGCCGGAGATTCCGGCCCTTTGGTGGAGATTCCGGCCCTTTGGTGAGATTCCGGCCCTTTGGTGGAGATTCCGGCCCTTTGGTGGAGATTCCGGCTCTTTGGTGGAGATTCCGGCCCTTTGGTGGAGATTCCGGCCGGTTGTGGAGATTCCGGCCGGTGGTGGACATTCCGCCACCGGCCGGAATCTCCACAACCGGCCGGAATCTCCACCATCGGGCCGGAATCTCCACCAAAGGGCCGGAATCTCCACCAAAGGGCAGGAATCTCCACCAAAGGGCCGGAATCTCCGGCCCGAGTGCGGACATAAAGTTAGTATGAGTAAGTGCATTCTGTGAATACCAAAATGAGTAAGTGCATTCTGTGAATACCAAAATGAGTAAGTGTATTCTGTGAATACCAAAAAGTACTAACTTTACGTTTTTGACGTAAGTTAGTTCTGTGAATCGGGCCCAATCAGTGAAAAGCAAACTAGATTAGCTGCTGAATGATTCCAATGTATTACTGCTCGTTGCTGATGATGTAAGAAGTTTGCCAAATGCAGAAACATCACAGCTTACCTGTTTAGGCGGGACTAAATTCTATGCAAAGGGTGAGAATTCAGTTATACAATCTATCAACTTTTCACTAAATGCAGCAACTAAAGCTCTGACTCGGCAGTCGGACAAAGCTGAGGTACAAATCGAACATCTGCAATCATTGGCTTCTTTGCCCAGCCATGGATAATAAAGTGACTAATTTTTGTAAAATTTTAGAGGGAATAGGTAAAATGAAAACAAATGAAAGGAATTAATGTCAACTAATTTTAGAAAAACTCTGTTCACGTCCAGATTTCTTTATTATCAGTTATTATTAGTTAGCCTAAATCTTATGAATGAAAACAGATGAAAATATGAACTTGTCATTACAAAATTATTCTGTTTCAAGGATTATTCCTCACTTCCCTACTTTAACCCCTTCGATGCGCGTGACGAGCTCAGCTCGTCATGCTGCGCGGTAGCGCTGTACGCATGACGAGCTGAGCTCGTCACGACCACACCCGCGATCGGAATGTCCAGCACACGAGCGGAATTCCGATCGCGGTCAAGGGGTTAAAGAGCTTGCAGAGAAATTTGGGCAAGTAGCCAATTCAGGTAGTATTGATCAAATCCAATCCAATCCAATCCAATCCAAAATCCTTTATTCGGTCTTAAAATTAAGATCATAAAAGTATTTACAATAATATGTGATACATTAAAATATTCATAAAATTTACATACAGACTTAATAAAAATAGTGTAAACAGTCTTCAATGTAATGATCACTTCATGTCTGTGTTAAAAATACTAACAATAGTAAACACGGCAATAATTAGTCAGAGATGAACCTCTTTCTTTTTTTAACACATAGCCAGAGATAAGATGCCAGAGCATAACATACATAGGGATTCTCCAGCAATTTAAAGTAAAATAGGGCCACTCGACAAAATTTAAAATTGTACCTTTTACATATCGGAACTATGAATTTACGACATTCATCTGAGTAAAAACCACAGAAAAACAAGATATGAAGATCATTTTGTACAGACTTTTTGTCACAAGGACACAGTGCAAGATCAGAATGTTTGTATTGATTACCTGGGAACCCTAACATCAAAGGTATCATATTTAAGCGGAATCTCAGTAAAATATATTTATGGTAAGAAAGTGGTACATCGGCCAAATACAAAAAGCTTCCCTCCATCAATACTGGTGTTAATTCATAGAGGCGGGCAGCTTGGGAGGAATAGTTTTTTTCCCTTCTCAGATATTGTGCCCCAAGTATAAATGTCTCCACCAGTTTGCTTATTGATCAAATCAATGTAGGCACCATCAAGATAACAAGAGGAATATGTGATTGTCAAAGTGAGACAGCAAAAAACATTTAAGAAACCACTGAAGGAAGATAAGTCAACCCAATATATATTTCATCACTTTCTGATAGACCAAAAATGTAAATGTTTGACCAAATGAGATAGTGTTACCAAACAACGTGAACACAAAAACATGAGCAGACCACCCCTGAAACTGAAGTTAAAATTAGCATGGATGGTCTCAGCTCCTCAGTCAAATTCAGAGAAAAAGTTTGTAAAGAGTATAATAAAATCTACCCAATGTTTGTGGACAAAAGAAATCTAAGTAAAAATAAATATAGTTTTCAGTTTCACAAATTTGTTACATCCAGCCCAGTTCAGTCTGCTCTGCTGGTATTTAAAACTAAAATAGGATATGGTAGTGGAAGCATAAGTCATCCCAGATAACTAACCATACCAATCCAAAATCTTCGCCCTCTCAGCCAAATGGTATTTATCTGAAGATATTGTGCAAATTGGTATTTCCCAGGGTCACTGAATTGCCAGCAAGTAACTCACTTCCTGTCAGCTATGCAGACGAAAAGGGAAAAAAAGATGTGGGCTTATCTAATACAAGGAGGGCTTACCATATTGACTTTAGAGATAATTATTCCTTAGCCATATCGAGAGGTGCCTATGACATCCTCAACCAAGGAGGCATTCTGCGCTTATTACATTCATGTTGTGAACTCAGTCACCTCAGCTTTAGCGTTATTTTGACAACTAAATATATTCCATCAAAGATAGACTATTCATGAACACACACATTAGTTACTTGGCAGACAATTGACATGGTGGGTATGTTTAAGGTAAAGGAGATATATTTTCTGAATGGGGTATTTCTATTGTTGGGCACAAAGACGTAAGATATTTCATGGTGTTATTGGATGGTCATGACCAGGACCTCTCTTCTGATGGGTGAAAGGGAATGTAAAATATATAATGTTTCAATTTTATAGAGTGCTCAGAGTTTCAGGGTACATGGTTGATCCCACAACAGCGAGCTAGAAATTATCAACGTCACGTCTTTTCTATCATGAATACATTGATTTTATGACACAATATTGTTCGTCGAAATATTGTGACACAGGAATATCATGTCAAAAATATCATCAACAGAAATATTGAGATTAAATACTCAACTATCGAAATACTGTTTCATAAATATCATGGAACAGAATATCACCAGAAGAAAGGTAAGTAGATCAAAATAATAATAATGCATATATCACTATATGTCATTTATTTAAAATATTAAAATGAAAAAAAATATTACATTAAAAATATTTTTGTTTAATTTTTAATGTAAATTAAATATATAAATATATAAAAACAATACATAAACAATTTTACAATTACATTAAAAATATTACCATTAACTTAAAAATGTTAATTAACAAACACATAGACAACAAAAACATATATCAAACATAATCAAGAAATTAAATTAATATCAAAAATATAACTTTTGATAATGTAAATATTAAATAATAAAATAAAATTAATGAAAGAACAAAAATATACAAGGGTTGGAATTTGAAGGAGACAGATTTTCTATTGTAACTCCAATTCAAGCAAAAGTAGGGAAAGTTTTGGACTTTGGAGGGGTTAGATTAACTATTCCGACTCCAATCTAAGCAACAGTAGGAAATGTGTTGAACTTTGGCGGCGCAAGATTTACTATTGCCCCCCCTTCAAAAAGCAAAAGCAGAAAAAGTGTTGGACTTTGGCGGGTGAAGATATACTCTTCCCACTCCAGCGTAAGCAAAATCAGGGAAAGTGTTCTACATTGGAGGGTTTATATTTCTATTCCCACTCCAATCTAAGCAACAGTAGGAAAAGTGTGGGACTTTGGCGGGGTTATACATAGCATTTCAAATACTAAACTGCAGAAAAAATCAATACATAACAAAATAAAAATATGTAAATATGTTTAAATTAAAAAAATGTATGCATTATAAATAAATTAAATTAAATGTAATGTAAAAAAAACAAATGTCATAATACAAAACGCATTAAAATATATAAAACAAAATAAAAATATTGAAAATATATACACTTCTCTACCTACTACCCGAAGTGCCAAGAAACAAAAAAATGAAATAAAAAATACAAATAAAAGATTAATAATATTAAATTAGTTATTAAATGGGAACAAATAAAATTAAAACAAATTGTATATAACACTCATTTTAAAATAAGAATTAAATACACTGATCAACTAAATAACATGTTAAAAAAACAAAAGATACTTAATATAACAATTAACCAATCTAATAATTTACACAATTATCAACTAATCTTTTAATTAACATCAAACATCATTATAAATAACAAACAAAAATAACAGTTTCAATAACTACCACCCTATTCCCCTACATGCCAAACAACCTGCTATCAAATTAAAAATGACTAATTAAATTGTAGAATATTTTTTAAATCACTAACTGTACTAAAAATATAAAATAACAATGAATCAATTAAATAATCAATATACTTAATGATTTTATATTTTTTGTTAACATAAAAAGATAATGGAAAATAAGAAACGTAATTTATATTTTTTTAAACTTTCTACCGTTACCCCCTACAAACTCAACAACCTGCTACTAGATTAAAAACAACTTATAATTTTCTAAAGAAAGTAACTTACACTTTAACAAATTATAAACTATACAAAATAGTTACAATACCAATTAATCAATTAAATAATTTACATAATGAGTCATCAATTAATTATTTAACATAAAAATGTAAACAATTACAAGACAATAATTTCTATATATTTAAATAGCTCCCATCCTAATCCCCCAGAAAACCAACAACCTTCTGCTAAATAAAAAAATACTGATTACATGTAAAATAAATGATTTACTCATTAGAAATTACAAAATATACTAAAAACATTACGTAACGATTTTTATAAGAATATTAACACCTAAAATGATATAACTAATTTATATTAAATTATTTAAAAAACGATATTTAATACAACTATATAAAAGTAAACAATATTATGTACAATAATATTTATAAAACGATATAATAGAGCTAAAAATTATTATTTTTATCTTGAATATTCTGTCCCACAGTATTCTTGACAATATTGAGCATAAGCAAAGCATGAGAAAGCCACTATGGGGAGAGTTTCTTTTGTATTTGTAGATGGTACATGGACCAAGAAACACCAGGTGGAGGCATAAGTATGCACTTAAAGGGTTAAGTAATTATTATGTGACTCACGCTATGTTGCTGTTGCGGTCCTACATGTACATCATTCCTGTCCTGGCTGTCCAGCCTAAGGAAACAGGATTTTATTGATCAGTGAATCAAACTCTTGCCTTGAGCAGGTAAATGTGGTGTGATAAATAAACTAAGGGGCTAGAAGGCACAATGTGGCATCTCGCTACAATAGTCAAGATCTACAAGTTCCAATAGAAAAGGTTAGGAGAAAGCGAATGGGTGAAAGAGAAAGAGAGAGAGAGAGAGAGAGAGAGACAGGGAACACAGCAGGCAACAAAGCTAGGCCTGAAGAGGGAAAGCAGCTCACCTAATACCTACAGTTATTTAATATGACAGCTATGTTTTTCCCTATCAGTGTTTCCTACCTATTCAAGCTACGTGGTTGTTATGCCTAGCAGTGGTTCCATTTAGTTCAACTGCAGGTTTTTGGTTATGATCACCCTTCTGGAAGTTGAAGAATCCAGGAGAAATGTTGTCAACCTTTATTTGGTTGCTTTGTTTAGGACTGTAAGACATCTCCTGCCATTTCTTGTGCCCCATTTTCCAGTATCTGACTTTCTGTATAGGTGGGAACATGCGAAGAGTGCTTGCTCTACCAGCGTTTGCTTGAATTGGAATGGCTGTAGATTTGGGGAGAACACTGGCGTTGACACACGTAGCACTGAAGCTCCCCAACAGTGTCTTTTGTCTTGGCCCTACATTACTATATTGTTTCCTCTCTTTCAATTGCTTTTGCTCGTAATGACAGACGGAAGCTGTGCATTTCACTTAAGATTGGCGGTTCCTTGTCAGAAGTAGCTCTTTGTCTTAAAAAAAAAAAAAAATCACCATAAAATAGTGATGATCTGTTTGGTATCCATACACGGCCATGACCAAGCCACCATTCTGCATTCCTGCCTGTCTCTTCCTGTTAGGCCTTCCTCTATCAGTCCAGCACAAACTGTTGGCTATGCCTCATTACCATTACACATGTTCAGGTCTATCCCTATGCTGCTTCATGATGCTTCTAGCTCTGCTGCTGGCGACCACAGATCTGTAAGATTCTGCTCTGCAATTCAAGTCTAACATTTATAAGTATGAAGAGACAATTATTCCATCCTGCATATTCATTCCACTATTTATGAGCCTGAAGACTCTACTGAAACAAATGCTCCTGTCAAAGGGATTTTTTACCAGAAGGCAATTCTTGTCTTTGTGCCTTCTACCTTCTAGTGCTATTTGGCGTTCCATTACTGGGGGCATTCCGCTTTAAACCATGTTATTGCCAAGACAGCTAGTGCAGCGTCTGGACCTACTGTGTGATTATTTTCAAAGTGAATTTGCAGTTTTAATCGCACATTTTCTGATCTTCATCCTCAAATGGTCCTGCAATGTGTACAACTGCTCTTGTCTTTACCGATAATGCAGGCACTGTAAATTAATATTACTTCATTACTTAACAAATAGCCATACTCCCTAATTTGCTAGGTTTCTCCAGTACAAGAGTTCTTTATAAAAACATTGGACCAGATGTACTGAGCATTTTAATGGTCGCAGATATTGCGATTCAGCATTTGCGACAGTTGAAATGCTTTTTCTTATGTATTAATCCCATTTTAGGAGCCAGAAAAGTGTTTCTGACTCCTAAAATGGGATTTAGAAGGGGCGTGTTGTAGGCATTCCTGCCAAATACTGAATCAGTATTTAATGTATCAATGTTTTGTGACCGAAATCTGGTTGCTAAACATTGATATTTTACCGACACCTAACAGGACGTGGTAACCCATTCGCAATAGTGACCCCTTCTCCTTTGTGAATGTAAAAAAAGGACTCAATAGTCCACAAGGCTACTGCCTTTGATTAAACAAACAAAAACAATAAACTTTTTTTTTTTTAAGTACAGTCCTGTTTCCTTTAAAGAAAGTGGGCTGCAATTAAAAACAAATTGCTTTATTAAGACACTCTCTCATACATAGAGATCTGTTGACCCCAGAAGGCCATCATCCCTATGATGGCCTCAAATCGTGGTGTGACCTAAATTATGACCTACCTCATTAATATGCAGGATGTAGGTCAGATTCCAACCCACTACGATTTGAATTTTTAGGAACCAACCTATTAGTACATAGGTGGGTTCTTAAAAATCTTTACTGGTTGCAAAATACTGGTCGTAGTTTGTGACTAGTATTTTGTGACCAGATATTAGTACATCTGGCCCATAGATAGATAGATAGCTAGATAGATAGATAGATAGATTTACACAGATACAGTAATAAATGCAAATCAACACAAACATTTTACTGGTGGGTGAGTTTACAGAAAACAACAGCCAACATCTGTTTGTAAATACAGTTAATTGAACAATGGCAATCAGTTATCATATATCTTTTTGCATTTGTCACCCCGAGTGGGACAGGTATGCCCAGACGTGGGCCCAGTGCTCTCCATGCCACTGGAGTCAAGCTATCCTGGCTGATGAGGGGTGAAACCCTGAACCCGGTCCTAGGATGCTGGTTTCCAGTCCAGGGAGGACCTGGTCTGGCAGTTCAGGCTGGACTGTTCCTATTGGGCACAGGGCCAAGACTGATTTGCATATGGCTGAGTTCAAACTGGAATGGCATGGGGAGCAAAAAAAATGATGGATTTAGGCCCAGATCTCTGTACTGGGGTGAATGTCCATCTGTCCATTGATTGTTCTTTTTGCATCATATTTGAGATGGCAGGACATTTTTAAACCAAAAGTTCTCCTTTTTCCAATGTTAGGTCCAACATCTATTTAGCCCCTATTTAGAAAGCAGCTAAAAACCTGGCTGTTTCCCAGGTAGGGTCTGGTTGAGTTCCCAATAATGTTTTCCTGGGTAAGATGATCACAGGCTCCAATGTCGATTTTGTCAGTCACAGCGCCAGGATACCCGTAGGGTGACAGTACGCGCTATATAAGAATTATTTACATTACATTACATCTAGATCCACCAACAAACAAATAGCCTACTTGAGCCCCTGTTACAAATGTCCCCAACATTGCCCCTCATTATTCTGATATGTGTGGTAAAAATAGTTACTGCACATATTGTCTATTATCAGGGACCTCATAAATGGAGCCTTGGCCTTTCATTTACCATTCTTCTTCCATACTTGCAGAACAAGGAAATAGGCTTCTCTCCAGGAGCTGCAGTGCTGAGTAAGGCCCCATTACATAGGAAGACGCAATGATGGGCACTAAGCTCTGACAAGAAATGTTGCAAATCTTCCTACAGTCTTCGTGGAGTACCAAGTCTGCAAACAACATCATCAATAAAGAACAACAACAAAACAAGAAAGCTCACAAGACCTAAATTATTCATGTAATGGCTTGCCAGATGGAAACACAGCATTAGCCTTATAATATTTGCACTTGTCTGTGTCAGCTTTATCTTTGGGTTGCACCAACAAAAATGACTCTAGCCACATTTCAAGAGTTCGAGTTACCAGCAGCCATACTCTTAACTGGGTGCCACTGGCAACCCTCAACATTTTGAACAGGTGCAAGGATTTCACAGACTCTGAGGTGCACACATTCATAACCTTTTCAATGACATTGCCACTTGTGTGCCTTTTGAGAGCATCTGGAGAGGCTGCTTCAACTAACAATGATCTACTAGGTTTTTGCAATTTCTCAATACATGGAAACTAAAGAATCAACACAGACAACAGGTCTCAGAGATAGCTGCAGGATTTTCAGGGTGCTGATGTGGAAAGTCACCTAAGCAAGAATGGTGTCAAAACTCACATATTTATTCACTCATCCTCCTATACATTCTTCTTGATGAGCTTAGCACCCACTCTAAAGATCTGTCTGTAACTTACATGTCACTCATGCCATGAGTGAACATGTTCTGTGAGTGGTGAAAGCTTGTAGAAAGCTGCTTTTCTGGATGTATTCTGCAGGACCTGGAAGATTGCCCTTACTGCCTTCTATGAGAGAGAGAAGCTTGCTTTGCCCCTGCCATGCTGTCCCTATTCTCAGAGGCAGTGAAGCTTGCACTACTGCTGCCCAATTTGTACCTGACCCCTGACAGGAATTGCTTGTACTATCTAAATCTGCCCTCTGAAGAATAGAAGTTTGCACTGTTTCTGCCCAAGGAGTAGCTATTCTGCGAAGAGAGGTGCTTCCACTGCTGTTTCCCAATTTTATTAAAAAAATAAAGGATTCTTTGAATGCAGTGAATAACATATCTAGGTCAGCCAGTAACTTTTATTGGACTCGGGGCAAAAACTAGTTGCGTGGCTCTGACCAATAGACTCTGGTTTCAATCACAGCTTCCAAGCTTCACCAAACTGTGTGACCCTCAGCAATTATTTCCCCCTGACTCCTTGTTAGAACTGTGGTTCCTGGTTGGCTGAGGTATGCGCCCAGGTCAGACAGGAACTAGAACTCTAGTCAGGGTAAGCTAGATACACAATAAGATAACCTGGGCTCACCCTCTGTTGGCTTGGCACAGAGCAGTCAGGCTTATCTACAAAGCCAATGTGTAAAGTATTTGTGCAACACACACACACACACAGTAACCCAATGTATACACTACAAAAAGACTCCACACAGGGTTAAAAATGTAGATTAATGGCCTTATTTATGAGAAGTGACGCATCGCTGTGTGAAAACAGCGATGCGGCACTTCTCAGTGCGTCCTCCTTGTGACATGATGGATGTGTCATATTTACTGTATGACACATCATGTCACAAGGAATGACAGATAAGTTAGTATTACTGACGTATCTGTCGGCGCAAAACTGACACATTGCTGGAGTTGCGTCGGAAGCATGACCAACTCCAGCAATGCAGGCGGAGGGCTATGACTATATCACTGCGTCAGTCTTACGCTTGCTGTGAGTCAGGCATAAGATATTGACACAATGGTGTCCTAGAAGTGGCGCACTAAAATCTCATTGATTTCAATGCGCCACTTTTACGAGACTTTTTGCGGGGGAACGCCCATCAAGCTTACATTATACCTGACGCAGGTATAATGTGGCGCAGGGTTTTACAAAGTGACGCATCTGCATAGATGTGTCACTTTGTAAATAGGGCACAATGTGGCGCATATTTTATGCCGCCAGTGCGTCACAAAAAAGTGACGCAACAGTGGTGCAAAAGTGACGCAGGGGCTCATAAATAAGCCCCTAAATGCCTATGAATAAAACAAGACCAAAACAACAAAAATCCAATAAGTAGAACCAGAGTTATGAATTCTTAAAGAATAAACCAAAGACAGTGCTTATAAGTCAATAGCTCTGAAAGGTTACTATAGGTCATGCTAGAACGGGGTAATCCAAATTTCACGGCAATTGCAATGGAGCGCAGGGCGTATACAGTTACAAACAGGTCCTACTGAAGTTTTACCTTCTCAAGCTGGGCCAAGAGCCCCGTTCGCGGGGAGATGATTGCCGGGAGCTAGTAGAGCATTGTCAGTGATGATCCTGTGGCCTGTGGGCGCGAAGAGTCGGCTGGGCCTCACGGTCGCAGGCAGAAATGTTTGCTGTGCGAGGAAATGATGCTGCAGCAGTTTGCACTGATCCTTCGAGCAAGCGGCGCAGTCCTAGTAGGAAACGACCCATTCGTGGTCATGAACAGCCCAAAAGCTTGATTTTAGGGGCCCACGAGCTGTAGGCGATGAAAGCAGCTGAAGAACCCACTTCTGAGGCCCAGAGCTTGGAGGGGGTACCTCGGGCAACGGTGGGACTCACAGAAGGCAGAGTTTAGCAGCACTAGCAGACTTGTAGGAAGTTTTTCATGTCCCTGAGACTTCAGAAACAAGCATTGGCATAGCCAATAGGTCTCGCCTTTGGGACCTTATAAGTGTTTAGCCAGAGATATTGGCAATGTTTTTAAGGTATGTTGTAGAGCAATGTAGCTGCTGTATTTAGTACTGTAAAGTTTGTGTGCAAGTTGTGCTTAGTGTAGTGACGTAAGGGCACTGGCATGGTGTGGAATGTAGTGGTGAGTTGTGATATGATGTGTGTTGGTGGGATGTATCTGTGTATATATCATAACAGACTTTGAGATTACAATGCTGAGTACCTCACATATTTCTTTATTTAATGATATACCTTTAGAAATTAAATCTACTGAGAAAATAAAAATTGTGATTTGTCAGGCTGGACACGAGATAGCAAGGAATAAACATTAAAAGGCAGTAGGGCACCCTATAAGGTACTGTACATCTGAGGGCCCCATCTTTCCCCCCAAATGTTGTATTATTATTTGAGCATTTGTGTTGCGCACTGCAAATATTTCTGTTATCCGTAGTGATTTTGTAGCATAGTAACTCATATGAATGTGTTCGCTCTGCAAGCAGGCTATAACATTATATAACAAAAATTGAAATTCATAAATTACGTTTTTTTAATTAAATCTCATAACTAATTTGGAAAGAACATTAATACTCCAGAACACATTACATGATTCCATTCAATGCATTTTTATTGAAGAGCTGAGTTATTTTTATTGTGCTACGATTATTTAAGCTCCTTAACAGATATGTTTCAATAACTTTGTGATGTTTTCCTTTAGAATATTTTGCAGTGGCCATAGTCATGACTTAAAATGTCCCACAGGGCCACGCATAAGCCTGCTCCCTAGCCAGATCGTGAAGACCTAAGAACCCAGAGAAGGCACTAGTCCACAGGAATGGTATTCACCAAAAGCAGATGCCCCACACAAAATGGAATCTATTCACAACAGGAAACAGACCAGGGGAGAAAGCCTGCAATCTTTCCTCCTCGTTGTTCACCCCGTGGCCCAGGCACAGATTTGTTTAATGTAATGTCACATCACGTGGGCCTATCCTAGTTTAACACGGACTGAAGTATGTGGCACTGCCGGAAGTGGAAATCCGAGAACCCATGCATTTCCTTGCAGCGCTGCTGAAAGCCCTTTACAAAGCCTGACTGATCACCAATCTGCTGCTTATTGCTATATTTGGGTGTTACACTGGTACTAATGAGGTGAATCCAAAGCTCAGACAGTGTTAGTATGTTTACAAAACGGCAAAATAATGAAGTAATACCATCACAAAATGTGCGGCATTGTGTCTCGTAATTTGCCTTTTCTTCCCTCATAATTTACTCAACCTTGCTGCATATTTTGCCCTCCCCTGCCACATAATTCCGTGGCCCCGATTATTACACTGGTAATGCTCCGGAAGTAAATGCCTAGTGTGACATGGTATACACACCGGTAATGCTCCGGAAGTGGAAGCGTAGTGTCCATGGTATACACACCGGTAATGCTCCGGAAGTGGAAGCGTAGTGTGCCATGGAATACACACCGGTAATACTCAGGAAGTAAAAGCCTATTGTACCATGGTATACACCGGTAATGCTCCTGAATTGGAAGCATAGTGTCCATGGTATACACACCGGTAATGCTCCGGAACTGGAAGCGTAGTGTGCCATGGTAAACACACCAGTAATGCTCCGGAAGTGAGGCGTTTGTAGTAAATCGGTAGTGGAAGCGTAGTGTGCTATGGTAAACACACCAGTAATGCTCCAAAAGTAGAAGCCTAGTGTGCCATGGTATAAACCGGTAATGCTCCGAAAGTGGAAGCGTAATGTGCCATGGTAAACACACCGGTAATGCTCCAAAAGTTGAAGCGTAGTGTGCCATGGTATAGACTCCGGTAGTACTCCGGAATTAAAAGTATAGTGTACCATGGTATACACTGGTAATGGTCCGGAATTGGAAGCATAGTGTCCATGGTCTACACACCGGTAATGCTCTGCAAGTGGAAGCGTAGTATGCCATGGTACACACCAGTAATGCTCCGGAACTGGAAGCGTAGTGTGCCATGGTATACACACCGGTAATGCTCCGGAACTGGAAGCGTAGTGTGCCATGGTATACACACCGGTAATGCTCTGGAAGTGGAGCATTTCCAGTAATCGGAAGTGGAAGCGTAGTGTGCTATGGTATGCACACCGGTAATGCTTCAGAAGCATAGTGTGCCATGGTAAACACACCGGTAATGCTCCGGAAGTGGAAGCGTAATGGCCATGGTATACACACCGGTAATGCTCCAAAAGTAGAAGCGTAGGGTGCCATGATATACACACACCAGTAATGCTCCGGAAGTGGAAGCCTTGTGTGCCATGGTATGCACACGGGTAATGCTGCGGAAGTGGAAGCGTTGTGTCCATAGAATACACATGGGTAATGCTCCGGCAGTAAAAGCCTAGTGTACCATGGTATACGCACCGGTAATGCTCCAGAAGTGGAAGCATAGTGTGCCATGGTATACACACACCGGTAATACTCCGGATGTAAAAGCCTAGTGTACCATGGTATACACCGGTAATGCTCCGGAATTGGAAGCATAGTGTCCATGGTATACACACCGGTAATGCTCCGGAAGTGGAAGCGTAGTGTGCCATGGTATACACACCGGTAATGCTCCGGAAGTGGAAGCATAGTGTGCCATGGTATACACACAGGTAATGCTCCGGAAGTAAATGCCTTGTGTACCATGGGATACACCGGTAATGCTCCGGAATTGGAAGCATAGTGTCCCTGGTATACACACAGGTAATGCTCCGGAAATGGAAGCGTAGTGTGCCATGGTATACACACCGGTAATGCTCCGGAAGTAAAAGCCTAGTGTACCATGGTATACACCGGTAATGCTCCGGAATTGGAAGCATAGTGTCCATGGTATACACACCGGTAATGCTCCGGAAGTGGAAGCGTAGTGTGCCATGGTATACACACCGGTAATGCTCCGGAAGTGGAAGCATAGTGTGCCATGGTATACACATGGGTAATGCTCCGGAAGTAAATGCCTAGTGTACCATGGTATACACCGGTAATGCTCCGGAATTGGAAGCATAGTGTCCATGGTATACACACCGGTAATGCTCTCGGAAATGGAAGCGTAGTGTGCCATGGTATACACACCGGTAATGCTCCGGAAGTGGAAGCGTAGTGTCCATGGTATACACACCGGTAATACTCTGGAAGTAAAAGTCTAGTGTACCATGGTATACACCGGTAATGCTCCGGAATAGGAAGCGTAGTGTGCCATGGTATACACACTGGTAATGCTCAAGAAGTGGAAGTGTAGTGTGCCATGGTATACACACCGTTAGTACTCCGGATTTGAAAGTCTAGTGTACCATGGTATACACTGGTAATGCTCCGGAATTGGAAGCATAGTGCCCATGGTATACACACTGGTAATGCTCCGGAAGTGGAAGCATAGTATTCCATGGTATACACACCGGTAATGCTCCGGAACTGGAAGCGTAGTGTGCTATGGTAAACACACCGGTAATGCTCTGGAAGTGGAGCATTTCCAGTAATCGGAAGTGGAAGCGTAGTGTGCTATGGTATGCACACCGGTAATGCTTCAGAAGCATAGTGTGCCATGGTAAACACACCGGTAATGCTCTGGAAGTGGAAATGTAATGTGCCATGATAAACACAACGGTAATGCTCCAAAAATGGAAATGTAGTGTGCCATGGTAAACACACCGGTGATGTTCCGGAAGTGGAAGCGTAATGGCCATGGTATACACACCGGTAATGCTCCAAAAGTAGAAGCATAGGGTGCCATGATATACACACCGGTAATGCTCCGGAAGTGGAAGCCTAGTGTGCCATGGTATACACACTGGTAATGCTCCGGAAGTGGAAGCATAGTGTGCCATGGTAAAAACACCGGTAATGCTCCAAAAGTTGAAGCGTAGTGTGTGCCATGGTATACACACCGGTAACGCTCCAGAAGCAAAAGTGTAGTGTGCCATGGTATACACACCGGTAGTACTCTGGAATTAAAAGTCTAGTGTACCATGGTATTAACTGGTAATGCTCTGGAATTGGAAGCATAGTGTCCATGGTATACACACCGGTAATGCTCCGGAAGTGGAAGCATAGTGTCCATGGTATACACACCGGTAATGCTCCGGAAGTGGAAGCGTAGTGTGCCATGGTAAACACACCGGTAATGCTCCTTAAGTGGAGCATTTCCAGTAATCAGAAGTGGAAGCGTAGTGTGCTATGGTATGCACACCGGTAATGCTTCAGAAGCATAGTGTGCATGGTAAACACACCGGTAATGCTCCGTAAGTGGAAACGTAATGTGCCATGAGAAACACAACAGTAATGCTCCAAAAATGGAAATGTAGTGTGCCATGGTAAACACACCGGTAATGTTCCGGAAGTGGAAGCGTAATGGCCATGGTATACACACTGGTAATGCTCCAAAAGTAGAAGCCTAGGGTGCCATGATAGACACACACCAGTAATGCCCCGGAAGTGGAAGCCTAGTGTGCCATGGTATACACACCGGTAATGCTCCGGAAGTGGAAGCGTAGTGTGCCATGGTATACACACTGGTAATGCTCCAGAAGTGGAAGCGTTGTGTCCATGGTATACACATGGGTAATGCACCAGAAGTAAATGCCTAGTGTGCCATGGTATACACACCGGTAATGCTCCGGAAGTGGAAGCGTAGTGTGCCATGGTATACACACCGGTAATGCTCCGGAAGTGGAAGCGTAGTGTGCCATGGTATACACACCGGTAATGCTCCGGAAGTGGAAGCGTCGTGTCCATGGTATACACATGGGTAATGCTCCGGCAGTAAAAGCCTAGTGTGCCATGGTATACGCACCGGTAATGCTCCAGAAGTAAAAGCCTAGTGTACCATGGTATACACTGGTAATGCTCCGGAATTGGAAGCATAGTGTCCATGGTATACACACCGGTAATGCTCCGGAAGTGGAAGCGTAGTGTGCCATGGTATACACACCGGTAATGCTCCGGAAGTGGAAGCATAGTGTGCCTGGGTATACACATGGGTAATGCTCCGAAAGTAAATGCCTAGTGTACCATGGTATACACCGGTAATGCTCCGGAATTGGAAGCATAGTGTCCATGGTATACACACCTGTAATGCTCCGGAAATGGAAGCATAGTGTGCCATGGTATACACACCGGTAATGCTCCGGAAGTGGAAGCGTAGTGTCCATGGTATACACACCGGTAATACTCTGGAAGTAAAAGTCTAGTGTACCATGGTATACACCGGTAATGCTCCGGAATAGGAAGCGTAGTGTGCCATGGTATACACACCGGTAATGCTCAAGAAGTGGAAGTGTAGTGTGCCATGGTATACACACCGTTAGTACTCCGGATTTGAAAGTCTAGTGTACCATGGTATACACTGGTAATGCTCCGGAATTGGAAGCATAGTGCCCGTGGTATACACACTGGTAATGCTCCGGAAGTGGAAGCATAGTATTCCATGGTATACACACCGGTAATGCTCCGGAACTGGAAGCGTAGTGTGCTATGGTAAACACACTGGTAATGCTCTGGAAGTGGAGCATTTCCAGTAATCGGAAGTGGAAGCGTAGTGTGCTATGGTATGCACACCGGTAATGCTTCAGAAGCATGGTGTGCCATGGTAAACACACCGGTAATGCTCTAGAAGTGGAAATGTAATGTGCCATGATAAACACAACGGTAATGCTCCAAAAATGGAAATGTAGTGTGCCATGGTAAACACACCGGTGATGTTCCGGAAGTGGAAGTGTAATGGCCATGGTATACACACTGGTAATGCTCCAAAAGTAGAAGCATAGGGTACCATGATATACACACCGGTAATGCTCCGGAAGTGGATGCCTAGAGTGCCATGGTATACACAAGGGTAATGCTTCGGAAGTGGAAGCATAGTGTGCCATGGTAAAAACACCGGTAATGCTCCAAAAGTTGAAGCGTAGTGTGTGCCATGGTATACACACCGGTAACGCTCCAGAAGCGAAAGTGTAGTGTGCCATGGTATACACACCGGTAGTACTCTGGAATTAAAAGTCTAGTGTACCATGGTATACACTGGTAATGCTCCGGAATTGGAAGCATAGTGTCCATGGTATACACACCGGTAATGCTCCGGAAGTGGAAGCATAGTGTCCATGGTATACACACCGGTAATGCTCCGGAAGTGGAAGCGTAGTGTGCCATGGTAAACACACCAGTAATGCTCCTTAAGTGGAGCATTTCCAGTAATCAGAAGTGGAAGCGTAGTGTGCTATGGTATGCACACCGGTAATGCTTCAGAAGCATAGTGTGCCATGGTAAACACACCGGTAATGCTCCGGAAGTGGAAACGTAGTGTGCCATGGTAAACACACCAGTAATGCTCCTTAAGTGGAGCATTTCCAGTAATCAGAAGTGGAAGCGTAGTGTGCTATGGTATGCACACCGGTAATGCTTCAGAAGCATAGTGTGCCATGATAAACACAACGGTAATGCTCCGGAAGTGGCAGCGTAGTGTGCCATGGTATACACACCGGTAATGCTCCGGAAGTGGAAGCGTAGTGTGCCATGGTAAACACACCAGTAATGCTCCTTAAGTGGAGCATTTCCAGTAATCAGAAGTGGAAGCGTAGTGTGCTATGGTATGCACACCGGTAATGGTTCAGCAGCATAGTGTGCCATGATAAACACAACGGTAATGCTCCGGAAGTGGCAGCGTAGTGTGCCATGGTATACACACCGGTAATGCTCCGGAAGTGGAAGCGTAGTGTGCCATGGTATACACACCGGTAATGCTCCGGAAGTGGAAGCGTAGTGTGCCATGGTATACACACCGGTAATGCTCCGGAAGTGGAAGCGTCGTGTCCATGGTATACACATGGGTAATGCTCCGGCAGTAAAAGCCTAGTGTGCCATGGTATACGCACCGGTAATGCTCCAGACATGGAAGCCTAGTGTGCCATGGTATACACAGGGGTAATGCTCTGGAAGTGGAAGCGTAGTGTGCCATGGTAAACACACCGGTAATGCTCCAAAAGTAGAAGCGTAGTGTGCCATGGTATACACACTGGTAATGCTCCGGAAGTGGAAGTGTAGTGTCCATGGTATACACACCGGTAATGCTCCGGAAGTGGAAGCATAATGTCCCATGGTATACACATGGGTAATGCACCAGAAGTAAATGCCTAGTGTGCCATGGTATACACACCGGTAATGCTCCGGAAGTGGAAGCGTAGTGTGCCATGGTATACACACCGGTAATGCTCCGGAAGTGGAAGCTTAGTGTGCCATGGTATACACACCGGTAATGCTCCGGAAGTGGAAGCGTCGTGTCCATGGTATACACATGGGTAATGCTCCGGCAGTAAAAGCCTAGTGTGCCATGGTATACACAGGGGTAATGCTCTGGAAGTGGAAGCGTAGTGTGCCATGGTAAACACACCGGTAATGCTCCAAAAGTAGAAGCGTAGTGTGCCATGGTATACACACTGGCAATGCTCCGGAAGTGGAAGCGTAGTGTCCATGGTATACACACGGGTAATGCACCAGAAGTAAATGCCTTGTGTGCCATGGTATACACACCGGTAATGCTCCGGAAGTGGAAGCGTAGTGTGCCATGATATACACACACCGGTAATACTCAGGAAGTAAAAGCCTATTGTACCATGGTATACACCGGTAATGCTCCGGAATTGGAAGCATAGTGTCCATGGTATACACACCGTTAATGCTCCGGAACTGGAAGCGTAGTGTGCCATGGTAAACACACCGGTAATGCTCCGGAAGTGAGGCATTTTTAGTATTCGGAAGTGGAAGCGTAGTGTGCTATGGTATACACACCGGTAATGCTCCAGAAGTGGAAGCGTAGTGTGCCATGGTAAACACACCGGTAATACTCTGGAAGTAAAAGCCTAGTGTACCATGGTATACACCGGTAATGCTCCGGAATAGGAAGCATAGTGTGCCATGGTAAACACACCGGTAATACTCCGGAAGTAAAACCCTAGTGTGCCATGGTATAAACCGGTAATGCTGCGGAAGTGGAAGCATAGTGTGCCATGGTAAACACACCGGTAATGCTCCAAAAGTTGAAGGGTAGTGTGCCATGGTATACACACCGGTAATGCTCCAGAAGTGGAAGTGTAGTGTGCCATGGTAAACACACCGGTAGTACTCCGGAATTAAAAGTCTAGTGTACCATGGTATACACTGGTAATGCTCCGGAATTGGAAGCATAGTGTCCATGGTATACACACCGGTAATGCTCCGGAAGTGGAAGCATAGTGTGCCATGGTACACACACCAGTAATGCTCCGGAAGTGGAGCATTTCCAGTAATCGGAAGTGGAAGCGTAGTGTGCTATGGTATGCACATCGGTAATGCTTCAGAAGCATAGTGTGCCATAGTAAACACACCGGTAATACTCTGGAAGTAAAAGCCTAGTGTACCATGGTATACACCGGTAATGCTCCGGAATAGGAAGTATAATGTGCCATGGTAAACACACCGGTAATACTCCGGAAGTAAAAGCCTAGTGTGCCATGGTATAAACCGGTAATGCTCCGGAAGTGGAAGCGTAGTGTGCCATGGTAAACACACCGGTAATGCTCCAAAAGTTGAAGCGTAGTGTGCCATGGTATACACACCGGTAATGATCCAGAAGTGGAAGTGTAGTGTGCCATGGTATACACACCGGTAGTACTCCGGAATTAAAAGTCTAGTGTACCATGGTATACACTGGTAATGCTCCGGAATTGGAAGCATAGTGTCCATGGTATAGACACCGGTAATGCTCCGGAAGTGGAAGCGTAGTGTGCCATGGTAAACACACCGGTAATGCTCCGGAAGTTGAGCATTTACAGTAATCGGAAGTGGAAGCGTAGTGTGCTATGGTATGCACATCGGTAATGCTTCAGAAGCATAGTGTGCCATGGTAAACACACCGGTAATGCTCCGGAAGTGGAAACATAATGTGCCATGGTAATCACACTGGTAATGTTCCGGAAGTGGAAGCGTAATGGCCATGGTATACACACCGGTAATGCTCCAAAAGTGGAAGTGTAGTGTGCCATGGTATACACACGGGTAATGCTCTGGAAGTGGAAGCGTAGTGTGCCATGGTATACACACCGGTAATGCTCCGGCAGTAAAAGCCTAGTGTGCCATGGTATACGCACCGGTAATGCTCCGGAAGTGGAAGGGTAGTGTGCCATGGTATACACACCGGTAATGCTCCGGAATTGGAAGCATAGTGTCCATGGTATACACACCAGTAATGCTCCGGAAGTGCGGCGGTCTGCTAAGCTGGCATGACTATGCCTGCCTTGCAGGCGTGCGCTGCCTTTTTAGACGACTACTTTTAATTAAATAACGTGCTTGCAATCAAATAAACCAATGGGAGATAGCGTGACAAATTAAAAAGTGCGAGAAACAAATAAAGGAGTGAACATGAAAAAGAACCACAGACAAGTGTAGAAGACAAGCACGCGCGTCCGCGAAGTGAAAGCGACCGCGCTATGTTTAATTTGTAACATGATCCACGACAAGGGAGGAATGCAGCTGGCAGCCTGCGCGCCACAGCTCGCTCCCGACAGCTGGAGGCCGTGGGAGTGAACATTTAGAGAAAAGGTGGGACATGCACCCACCTTTGGCCAATTGCGTGCTTTCATTTTTGAAAGCCACACGCAAAGGCCGATAGAATGTGTGGAAGATGAAAAACCACACGGAAAAGTCTCGGGGGAGTCTGGAGTGATTCCAAGAGGCCTCCCCATAGAGCAGCGAATGCGCTGCGCTAGGCTCGACCTAATAAAATCGTTTGTAAAGTAAAAATAAAAAATAAAAAAAATGAGCAAATAGCAGTGGCCTAGGAGGGGTGGTGGGGGCCTTTGAGCAGTGTTGTGGAAGGGGTGAGGGGGTGACACGGGAATTAAATCGAAGGCAAGCAAATGATGCAACCGAAGTTTCATTGCACAAGTAAACAGAACAGTTAACGAGCAAAGAGGCAGGCCAACTACAAAAAGTAGTTCTCTCCAAGTATAAATAACCTGAACAGTAAGAACACATGTAAGAGGGGCAGTCCACATGGGAGGATACAAAATTACAAAGAGGGACTACTAAGAGTATTCACCAAAGAAAAGCCAGCATTTCTAAAGTACAGCAACAAGAACCAATGATAGAGATGGGCATTTTTTCAAGCCCATATCCTAGATATAGCAAGTTTCGAAGAGACAACGCAAGCGCTGCCTAGGCGAGACCTAAAAATTGATACTGTACCAGAGCACCTTAGCATCTCTGCTAAGTGATTTTTCTTCCTTGTGAAGAGTTCAACAACTCTGTCGAGAAATGGACTTATGGCCATCCAAAAATATTAGGCAGAACATCAAACGTTAGTATTTTGGCAGCAAAACAGCAATAAGTTGTCCCAAGTGCGGAGAATACCCTTCTGTGCTGCATGGCTTAGTCTGCATAAGTCTGTGCAAAAGACAGTGTAATAAATAAACCGGGTCTGCACTCTACCTCTAGGCAATATTCCTGCACATAGGAAAATCTGTCATAGGCAAACTAGCTGTTTAGTGAGTGCAGTGCACAATGTCAAGTAGCCAGTACAACTGTTGCATGTAAGGCTGCATCACCACGCACTGCATAATTGTGTTTGCATCTGAAATACAGGGCACAGTATGATGCACTGGTTGGAGTACATGTTCTTTCTGTGCTGACCTATCTAAGTGATTTAAGGAGTGGGTGGTGCAAGCAGATATCTTGGCAGGACAAGTAGATTTCTGTACCATTTTCAACCTCGTGCAGTAGATTTAAAAAATATATTTATTTCACAACCCTAGACCTTATCCCAATGTTAAACTCAGCTATAATTAACTAAAACTGCCATTACCGTAATACTTTATAGTACCTTCCCAGATTTGACTTCTGTTGTGCACTTTTTTTTTTAATCTCATCACTAGTCTTCTATGACTTTGTTGTTTACAAAAATTGTAAAGCACTGAGTCAGGAGTCTTATTTGGTAAACAAAAAACTAATTATAAGTAGCCTAGATGATACGTGCTTGCGCTTTACTATCCTAAATAGGCATCCAGGGCTCCGTGCACATACCCAAAGCAAATAATGATGGAGCCATCTTCCAAATACAAAGACACGGTTTTAGGTTCTTTTTTTAAAGGCCAGAGTCAGCAATAACCTTTCCCATTTCATTTCTTTTTTGCTTTTATATTGCGCACTATGACGGCTTAGGTGTTAGGGCGTATTACAATAAAATATTTCAAGAACTACAAAGAATACATTAAGATGAGAAAAGCGGGCGAATACTTAAGCATTACATTTGAAAAAAAAGCCGTCACTATAGCATTTTACTCTTACGGCATTTTGTACATGTAAGACAAAACTAGAAATTGCCTGAAAAGGTAGGTCTTGGAATATTTCCTGATGGTTACGGAGTTGGCTAATCTTTCGTAGGTCGGGTGGAAGGTCAGAAAAGGGGAGAATTCATGCTATAACTCCCGCCACAGAAATGGATTGCTTACATGCTGAACGTTTAGGTCTATTTTTTTTTTTTTATCTCGACCTCGGACCTATTCCCTGCCTGTGGCTTTCTTTCCAATGTTCCAAGCTGTACCACTAAAAATCTGTAAAGACTGATGGCAAGGTCATGAACATCACCCATTCCTCTATGTAAAGTCAGTATAAACTTTACAGAATGATTGAAATATGTTGCTAATAAGGCAGCCGTGTCCTTTTTAAGAAAGGACAACAACTTAAGACTACAGATGTAATGGTTGTCTGTGAGAGTTAGCCAATTTACCAGCACCTCTGAGACAGTCAGAAGTACAAAGCTCAATATCTTCAATCAATAGAGCGCTTGTCACCCGTGATGTTATCCATGCGCTTGATTGAGAAATGTTTGCTGCGGTGTTCTGTTATTATTGCAGGCTTCCTACTTGTTCTGAATCAGACTAGCATCGTCTCTGTCTGGTTGGTAATTGCAGTCAGTCATCTAACTTTAACGGCTGCAGTCCCTATTTCACACTGTCTGTACTACTTTATGGGGCTCCACATAGTGGTGTTGGCTTGGAGAGGAACTCACTTAAGCTATCTGATAAACGTTCGCAATAATCAAATATTAATTATAGGAAATGTCAATATTACAATTGAGGCGATCAACCATGATTTATTACTTGATCGCTTATCAGCAAAGGGTTAAGAAACAAGCGCGGCCCCGCGGCCGCGAAAGTTAAAGCGACGCTGAGGGCACCACTGAAAGGGGTTTCAGTGGCGCGTTTCCCTTGCGGGAGCGAGCAAAAGCACCATCTGTTTGCAAGTTAATTACAAACAGATGGTTTGTTAAAGCTCGCTCCCGCAAGGGAATCGCCAAACGTGCACGCGTTGCCATTGAAAGCAATGCAATGCGTGCACGTTTTTGGCCGCAAAACCGAACCGATTACAAGAGGTCCCCCCTATGCAGCGCATGCGCGCTGCGTAGGCGAGACCTAAAAAGGAGGCAAGCCAGCAAGTCCTTGGAGCTCACTTGGAGGGTAGGCAGAGTCCAGCCCTCCTTCCAGTAGAGTTAGGGAGCAGCAGGCAACAGGGCAACAAGCAGAACAGCAGTCATTCCAGAAAAGTAGCCCAGTTGAGTAATCTAAGCAGCAAGCAGCCCTTCTGACAGAGGTTCAGTTCAAGATCCAGAAGTGTCTGATTTTAGGGGGTCAGAGACCCAGTACTTATGTCCAAAAGTGCCTTTAATTTTGGGGTGACTTCAAAGCAACTCTCTGAAGTGCACAAGGATCCCTTTCAACCCAGTCCTGTCTGCCAGGCTAACCCTGGGGTGCGGGGGGGGGGGGTAAATCAGTGATTCGTGTGAGGACAGGACACAGCCTATTCAGATGTAAGTGTGAGGCACCACTCCTCCTTCCAGCCCAGGAAACCTATCAGAATGCAGGTGAGTTCTCTGTCAGACACAGCCCTTCCTGTGTTTGTGGCTGTCTACAGGGAATGCAGAAAGTGTAGCTGTCACCCAGCCCAGATGTGTATTGGAGACAGGCTGTCAGGCACAAAGAGCAGCAAGTACAGAGAAATGTCCACTTTCTAAAAGTGGCATTTCTAAAACAGTAATGTTAAATCCAACTTCACCAGTAAGGAGGACTTATCATTACCATTCCAAACATATCAAACATGAGAAAGCAACCCCAGTATGATCAGGAATTACAGCTTAAAAGCATATTAAGGAATTCCCAATGCTGACCTCTGAGAGGGGTGGGCCTCACAGTAGTGAAAAACAAACAGGCTGTTTGTCACTGCCAGGACATGCAAAACATAAATGTACATGCCCTACCTTTTACTTACATAGCAACCTGTCCTTAGGGTTACTTGGAGCCTACCTTAGGGGTGACGTATATGTAATAAAATGGGGAATTTAAGGCTTGGCGAGTACTTTAAAATGCCAAGTCGCAGTGTCAGTAAACTGCACACACAGGCACTGCAGTGACAAGCCTGAGACAAGTTTGAAAGGCTACTTCTGTGGGTGGCACAATGAGTGCTGCAGGCCCTCTTATAACATTTGAAGTACAGCCCTGGGTATATGGTATACCACTTTACAAGGGACTCACCAGTTCAACAAATATGCCAATCATGTATACATCAATGTCGTCATGTTTAGGGGAGAGCACATGCACTTTAGCACTGTTTAGCAGTGGTAAAGTGCTCAGATTCCTAATGGCCAACAAAAAAAATCAGCAAAAGTGAGAGGCAAAAGTCAAAAAGTTGGGGGAAAGACCACCCTAAGGATGACAGGTCTAACACTTCTTTTCAGTCATCATTACATTTGAAAGCACCTTGAAATAATTCAGTTCAAGATGTTCACTGTACAAAAACCTCTCAAACATAGTTCAATAGACTTGAATGTTGCTCCATCTACAACAACAATAAAAACCTTGTTAAGGAGGCACAGGACAACCAACATGCCTCTTGGGTCACTAATAAAGTTGTAATTAGGGCAGAAAGGGAAAAGAATGTGATCATCATCCAGGATCTGAACTGCACCATGTTTAATTGGGAACATGGCTTCAATCCAAGCTTCACCAAACAGTGTGATCATATTCACGTACTTTTCTTCACTGTGCCTCCTTTGCTATGGTAATCATATTTGAAATTGTTCAGGATGCATGCTGTAAAACAACCTATCTTGTATAAAGGCTTGCGTAGAAGAAATAAGACACATTACTTGCCTCATGAGTCATTAATAAAATTGTGACAGCAGAAAGGATGTTCCTCACTAATTTTAATAAAGGCCATGCAGTGTAGTGACACAGTTTAAGGTGCTAACGTGAAACAATCCAAAATACACTTTTTTAATGTAAAAATAAAGTGGCAGTCAGTGACACTTGCAGCATGGCAGGAGGTCCAGGTTGATGTAAAAGATGTTCTCCTCAGTCTTCATGGCACTGCTTTTCCAGACAGACTGTAAAACAGATGGAACTGCGGAGAAATAGGGGACATGGCCATCATCCACTCACATCTAGTGCCCTATTGGCGCTGGTAGCGAGGTAGCAGATGATTTGCTGTTGGTTGTGCATTTTGCAGTTTCAAGGCCTATACACTCCCTCTGCCTACATCCTGTCAGCTGCAAGTGTGGCTTGGCTGAGTGGGCATGCTACAACAACGATTACAGTGACTCACCCTGTCAAACATGGTGCACATACTGACAGCCTCGCCAACAGCATATCGCGAGACCTCTTTAACGATTGGGACCTGTGGGAAATTGAAGCATCACCCTACCCCCACCAAGGCTGATGAACATGCCCTACGAAGCAGGGTCCATTTTACAGTTTTTAATGTGAGATACCTATATTATTGGGGAAGGTGGCTGAGCTCATAGGGGCAATATTCGAGCAACGAAACATGATGATGGCAAAGAGAAGTAGCGTTCATTGCTCGTCCCTTCTGTTTTTAATCACTATTGTTGGGAGACACCAGTAAAAACATTTTTATCTCGCCCTCATATACAATTTTAATATTGATCTGACAATTTTTACAGAGGGAGAACATAAATGTCGATATAAGAGGGATAACATCACCCAAACTAAAGAACCCATAACTGGAAAACTGCAACCAGTGAACAATAGTACTTTTGAATTCTTCCCAGTGCAAGATATGAAACCCACTGATGAAACACTCATCATCCTGTATGTGAGTACATGAATGTATGGTAATTTCTTAGATTTTTGGCTGTTTTTTGCAGCGTTTTGTACATCTTGTGGGTTTATGTCTGTTTATTGAAATTATACAACAGTCCTTTAAGGCATCTCACTCACTCTTTAGTGCATTAGCTATCTGTAATGTACCTGTACTGTATGTGTGGGAGAATGTTTCTTTTGCTACTGCCACTTGTCCTTTACTTATATTTAGTGTTAGGGAAGGATTCACTGCAGCTTTCCATGTTGTACCTTTATTGTGCTGTGAAGCTTGGCATGCAACTTTCCACTACACATAAGAAAAATCACTCCACATGGCCAATGCTTATTTTAGTGCCTTATGTTAGAAAAACAGTAAACCATCACAAAACATGTGAGCAGAATTTACTTTTGGTTTTATATTTTAAAACATAGCTGACAATTGGCTCCACAAACACATTCAGCCAATTTTGGCATTTTAGCCAACAGCACTTTGCAAGCTGGGGTTCTGAGACTGTTAAAAGCAAAACTACAAGCCTCACAATACATCATGATGTTGGCTAAAAAAAATAATAATAATGTTAGTATCTTGTGTTACGGTGTCAGAATGCAGATTTGTGAAACTCAAAATACATTTTATTTCCTGGCTTCCACCGTTTTACTTGTACGCAAGCACAAGTTAAATAGCCCAGTGGGTGAGAGGGAAGCGACAGACTTTCAGATGCAAATTCAAGCATCTCCTGCTAAGAAGCTAACATCAACACTCCTTGGAAATCCTGCATGCTAAAAGGACCTTATTTACCAGAACAGTGAGAGCAGCAGCATTTAGACATGTTTGGAGACACAGAGAAAGAAAAAATAATGACCTGGTACCCCCTCTTCTTGAACCTAGCCTTGGGATTCATGGATTAAAGGCGGCACTCTTACAACACCACTGTGATGCTCCCTGCATTGAACAGGCAGCACATGCAGCAGCAGGTGCTACCTCAGAATCTTGACAAAATTTAAAGAGTGAGAGCATGGGATACTGTCAATGCCTGGAAGGACACACACATTGTTTAGGTTACACTGATCTGGCGGACTTCAGTTTGCAGAGTCCTCATTCGGGGTTGAACTAAACACAGACAGCACCTAAATACTACACATGGTAGATGAGAACTATTCAATTTTAAGTATGATCTGGTATCACGTTTTGAAATGATAAATATTTAGTTTTAACTAGGTCTGGGTGAAATTTTAATTACGCTTGCAAAATTTGCAATATTGCTGGAAACTCATGATTTCTTTACATGAGATGTTCCTTTGCATGAAATTTTCACTCACGGTACAAGCAAACCGCAAGTTTTCTTTAATTTAAGCAATTTTCACATTTGTACACCCATTAAAATGCATGAATTTAACCAAAAGATTAATTCACAGGCCATGAAAATGTGATAGAGGAGCTGCAGCACGTGAAGACCACAGAGGCCAAAGAGAGTGTGACAATTAGTGGAGGTCTGGGGCAATGTCCAGTGAGACATTCAGTGCTTAATTTGAGCGGGTGGTTTCCCCTGCTCGGCACCAGCACTTAATTGTCAACATGGGGCTTGTAACAGTCTGCCACAAGGTGGCGCTGTTTGGCTAATTTAGAGATGACTGCAACAATAGGTAATTATTAATTCAATATACATTAAAAACGAGTATTACGTGTTGCCAAGTCATTCTTATAGCTTTGGGGGCCTGAAATAGTCAGAATTGTCACACTTGTAGGCATGTGATGGCTAGTAGTTGTGTTGTTACTATCATTGGCAGTGCTGGCAGGGGCAATGTGTGGTGTAAGCTGCAGTGGCCTCCTGGCGAGAGACTTGGCAGTTCTTTTTTTTACAAATTAAGCACTGGAAACATTACACACCTTTACTAAGTAATACATTACACCCCCATCACAACTTATCGCTTATGTGTGTTCTTTTCAGAATCCCTTTTCATTTAGTTTAAAAATGCAGCGACATCTTCTAGAATTGATCGGATATCTTTATTTTGGGGGACAGTACGAGATTAATGTTTCCTCGTCCCGCCGAAGCTACAGCTGACAACGAAAAGTAGTCTCGTCGGAGTGAGCAAGCATTCAACAGCCTCCCTGGAAAAGTTGACAAAGTGCATTGGCAAAGGCCGGCCAAGAAATCAATTTCTTAGGCCTTGCAGTTTGTTAATCCTGCAAGCCTATTACTTATGCTGCAGAGAGAGGAAAAAATCTATACGGTAATTGTTGGCATTGTTGCAAAGCACCCTCAGCACACTCAAGCTTTAAGGTTTTGAGCCTGAAGCTGCAAGAGCACTTTTATTTCAGTGTATTTGGCACCCAATGTTTGTAGCAGCATCATGAGGTCTTTTGCAAACTCGATAGTAATTTGCCACGCGTTAATTAGACTTGTTGCTAGTTTAGCACCCGAGCAGAATCTTGAAATCTCATCATCTGCTGCCAAAAAACTCCCTCTGCCTACCCGGACACCCGAAGCCCACGAGTTCAAATCGTGGCAGTAACTGATTCAGTCTTTCACCCTTGTGCAACATGCTTTTAAAATAATTATTGTCCGTTTTCTTTATTTTAAAAGCTACTTTAGCACAGATAAAAAAAGTATCTTAGAACAAAAAGGCACGTTTTGTAACTTGGACACCACTGTCCAAGAAAAAATGTTTTTTTATTCATACTGGAATATTATTAACAATTTGCTTGGACAATTCTACCTATCATTGCTCCCTTCATACTGTGGGGCATATGTAGAAGAAACTGGCGGGGCGCGGTCTTACACTAAAATTGGTAACGCCACACTCCGTCAGTTTTAAAAAGCAGGGATGGACGTATTTATAAAAATAGAGAAGCTTCCTAGCGCAAACGCAGCGCTATTTTGCTAGGGTGCCTGTGCTGCAGGAGCGATTGTTTATGTGCAGGAAGGTGTCCCTTCCTGCACATAAACAAGCTTAACAGGTGATTTGCTCTATCCATGTGTGCTGCATGGTTATAGCAAATCGCCCCTGCAGCACAGGCACCCTAGCAAAATGGCCCTAGGACCAAAAGAGAATGAAAGTATGGCCTGTGTAGTTAAGAATAATAGGTGTCAACAAAAAGGGTGATTGTAATATGCCTAATCGTGTGAGAAAGGAGTCCTTTGAGCATCTCACCTTAAGTAAATGACATCTGGGGGCGTGGACGAGCCGATGACCATGCTGGCCGCCTGACTCCGAAGCTCCGGAGCTGCCCGCCACGCAATCGACTGCCCGCCGCTTGCGCAATCTCCATCCTGATGCATGGAGCATGAAAAAAGGGCTGCAGACAAGTGGCTCCACAATGAGCCTTCAATGGATCTGATCGACCCGGTGACGACGGTGCTGCGGTGAATGCGGCCCCTGGCCGTGTTTGAAGGTGGCCCCAATTGCAGGCGGAGCAGTGAAGACATCGCCGCTTATGGCCCCGTCGACCTCAGGCGCTGATTGCAGCGCGAAACGGCAGTGAGTACACGGAGTGGGGAAAATGCCGAGAAGACATGCTGAGCAGCGGCCCAGTAAGAAACGCGGATGCGAGGCCTCCAAATCATGCTTCCAGATATGCAGAGTCCCCTCCCTGCCAACCGGACTCGGCGTGCAGAGTGTTTAATGTCAGTGCCCGCTCCGCGGGGCAGTGTGCAATCATTGTTGAGCCCCCCCCCAACAGGCGTCTACACGAAGAGCTGCATCTCTCCTTTTAAGCTGCCAGACACTGCGCTTTTGAAACCGGACCCACACACGCACGTCTGCCAACCCACATTACATAACTGAACTGTGATATTCCCCTGGGTGGAGGTCACCAGACCCACGGCCTAAACTGCGAGGCCTGCAAGGAGGCCTGTACTCCTCGCATCGGGCATATTGCTGGTGGCCGCATTTCACGATGGAGCGGACAAACCCCAAATAGTGCCAATTGTTCTTTGATGGTGCAACGACCCCCAGGAGTGATGATACAGAGGGACCACCGGGTGCTGAAGCCCACGCATGGGATGGCACCGCCGCCATCATGGCAGAATTATGCACTGGGCAATCAATACTCGCCTAGATATCCTCAATGCCCGTCTAGACGACATGCATGGGTGACTTGAGCAGCACGGAAGCCACATTGGAGACGTAGAACAGTGGGTATCAAATCTGGAAGACTCGCAACCTACCACCAGTAAGAGACTAGAGAGAGCGGAACGCTTGCTAAAAACAGTGGCCTCCAAAGCTGAAGAATTAGAGGCTCGCTCACGCTGCAACAGCATTTGGATTGTTGGTGTGACCGAGTCTACGACGAGTCCATGGCGGAATTACACACTGGGCAATCAATACTCGCCTAGATACCCTCACTGCCCATCTAGACGACATACATGGGTGACTTGAGCAGCATGGAACCCACATTGGAGACGTAGGTCAGCGGGTATCAAATCTGGAAGACTCGCAACCTACCACCAGCAAGAGACTAGAGAGAGCGGAACGCTTGCTAAAAATAGTGGCCTCCAAAGCTGAAGATTTGGAGGCTCGCTCACGCCGCAACAACATTCGGATTGCTGGTGTGGCCGAGTCCACGAATACTGGACCCATGGCTAAATTTGTTGAAAGGGTCCTGTTGGACGTCTTCGGCAGAGAGTCCTTTTCCGGTACATTTGCAGTGGAGAGAGTGCATCGAACACTGGGACCGCGTACGGCGCCGGGGGCACCTCCAAGGTTAATAATAGTGCTACTCCTCAACTACCAAGACCGAGACGTGGCGCTCCGACTGGCCCAAGAACGGGGGTCAATCACATACCAAGGCACAGAACTGGCACTCTTTCCAGACTTCACACCGAAGGTGCAAGAGGCACGTCGCAAATATGTGGACATTAAGTGAACATTGCAAAAGGCCAACATGCACTATGCTATGCTCTACCCGGCGCGCCTTTGCATCCAGGTCGCCGGAAAAGCACAGATTTTCGAGACATCTGAGGAAGCCACGAAGTTCTGGAAACATCATCAAAACGTGCAAAAAACCTGAACATGGGGAGAAGATGAGGAAACGGGATCATGATAGCGACTGGCAACCTCATAAACTCTATTCAAGTTGTGCTTTCTTCTTGCTCATCTGACCTCCATGCCGGAAATGAATCTGACCGGCGAAACCGAGATGGTGGATCACGGATAGACTCCGGCGAGTTATAAAGGTGAAACTTACGCAGAGTGCCGACGAGCTCTGCTTCCTGAGAGACTAGCATACTCATTTTACTCAGCCCCACATGGCTCATGGTCAAGAATAGACCATTGGTATCTTGCAAAGCAACAGAAAGAACGGTTATGGCCTACAATCGCCGCACTCTGTTTGTCCAATTACTTGAGAAGTGCTCACTCTTCGGGTCAACCGTTACAAATACCCGACATTAGCAAAATTATACATTTCCAGAGGTAGAGGAGCACAGTAACCAATGATGTTTCCACAAGAGTCCCACACACTTAAGACATTAGGCATATATCCTGCATTCATGAATAGGTATATCTTGTTATTACATGAGACAACACAATTTTTTTCTCATAAAGACCAAGGCTATTAGTATCCTTATTCATTCTTCTTTTTATTTGTATGTTCTCAATTCATTGTACAGAGAAACATGAAATGTCCAAAAACACAGCCTACGCGTTTCGTCCCAGCACCACGGGACTTCTTCAGGGCTGTTAAAAAACACACATAAAACATGAATTTAAAAGATTGATCTTACAATATACATATTGAATAGACAAGAGCACAACAAAAACAAAACGTTGTTCACAATCGAGACATTAAACAAACATGAATATGGCCAACAGTACATATCCTACACATACTTCTTAAGGGACAGAAACGAGACATGTAGCTTCTTGAAAAAATTAAATGTACAAACGCGTAGGCTGTGTTTTTGGACATTTCATGTTTCTCTGTACCATGAATTGACACTAATAGCCTTGGTCTTTATGAGAAAAAATTGTGTTGTCTCATGTAATAACAAGATATACCTATTCATGAATGCAGGATATATGCCTAATGTCTTAAGTGTGTGGGACTCTTGTGGAAACATCATTGGTTACTGTGCTCCTCTACCTCTGGAAATAGACCATTGGTATCTCACTCCCCGGCTCTTATTAGTGGTCCAGTCTACCGACTATCTGCACCGAAGATTATCAGATCACTCCCCTGCCCTTTTCACACTGGAGATGCCCAATACACAACACCCACACTCCTCCTGGAGATTTCTGGCTGAGGCATTGTTGGATTCGGACTTCCATAGTGAGGTTGGGGATGCCATTCAGGAATACTTTCAACTAAACGAAGGCACAGTGGAATGGCAGTCCACACTATGGGACGCCTTTAAGGACTACATTAGAGGGGTGCGTATAGCCAAACAAGCGGGAGTGTTACGGTCCATACACAGGGACTTAGAGATAGTGGAGGGGAAACTCTGGGATATGGACATAGCCGCGCCGATGGCTGACCCCCCCCTCGCTGCATGATCGAGCGACACTACTGACAGAATTCAATGAACTAGCACCGCGCGAGGTAAATTATCTGGGCAAACATGCTAGAGCACAAGCATATGGCGAAGGTGAACAACCCAGTAGAACACTTGCCAGGCTGCTCCGCCCCAAGTACCAATCGATGTATATCACATTCTAGCTGCCCCCATCGATGAGAATGAAATTAAATTGGCAATTGATGGTCTTGCTGGCAACCGAGCCCCCGGCTCGGATGGCCTAACGGGCAAATTTTACAAAGCTTATAAGACCCTATTGGCCCCTTGATTAATAGAGGTACATGTATATGATGAAGCTCTGTGGGACGGCTCTCTCTCCCCTATTATGCAGGAAGCTATAATCACACTTCTACTTAAGCCAGGTAAAACACCCCAAAACTGCATATCGTTTAGGCTGTTGTCACTCGTCAACCAGGACTACAAAATCTTAGCCAAAATTCTAGCCTCCCGCTTCTCTCTATTGATTGATAAGATCATATGCCCCTTCCAGGCGGGATTCATCCCTAACTGATCCACCATGGTGAATCTGCGCACAATTTTTGCAGTCATAAACCAGCTAGATCCTACCCTCCCATTGGCAGCAATCCTATTGGATGCCGAAAAGGCATTCGATTCTTTGGAATGGTCTTTTCTATGCGCGGTGTTGAAGATGTGCTTATAAAGTGCTTTACTAATATTTCTATAAAGTGCATGACTTTTCCTAAATATTAACATTTCTTTAACTGGGCCTAATACCTCTTAAAGAATAGAGATAATTGTATTTTCTCTTATTCAGTCTAAAGTGCTCTTTATATTTCCTTATCTTTAAAGTGCTAGTGCTCATTATCTCTCTTGTAGTCCTCTAATTATCCTAAAAACAATTCATTCTTCTCTTCCTCTTCATATTGCTCCTCCTGATGAATATACATTATGAGATTTCATTAAACATTTGATCAATACAGGCATTGTAAATAACTCTTCATCCAAATTAAAACCGTTGGGCTCCTTAGTACCTTATTCTAGGATGTAATAAGTTTCAAACTTCCTCAGTTCCCTTTCTCTATCTCCTCCTCTCCTTTTCTTGGGCACTTGTGCTAAGCAGCTGTATGTCATGGCTGATGGGTCACTCTGGTGTTCCTTTTCAAAGTGCCTAGCTATTGGATAACTCCTGTCCTTATTGATGATGGCTCTCCTGTGCTGTAATATTCTTTTGTGGACTGGGAGTGTGGTGCTCCCCACATATATTTTCCTACATGAGCACCTCAAAATATATACCACAAAACTTGATTTACACGATGAAACTCCTCTGATCTTTACTGTTTTGTTAAAGGTTGTTTTCAGAAATGACAAGTTTTCTCCATGCTGGCACGCCTTACACTTGTGAAAGCCTTCTTTCTGCCTGAGCCATGTTTGTCGAGAGGCTTCCCCCACAATTCACTTTTAACTAGTTAGTCTCTTAGAGACTTCCATTTTCTAAACGTTATCTCAGGTCTTTTCTTCACTTCCTGTCCCAATATTGGATCTTCAACAATAAACTGCCAGTGCTTGTTTAAAATCTGTCTTATCTTTTTGTGATTTACATTATATGTTGTTATGAATCTATGTGTACTGCTCTGACCTTTGCTCTTCTTTCTCAATGTTGTCTTTGATGGTTGGAACTGCACCTCTTCCCTGTTTAAGTTCCTAGCTTTCTTTGATGCTGTTTCCAAGGTGCTGATAGAGTTGCCCCTTTCAATAAAGCGATGTTTCATCTCTTCCTCTACTTTTTCATATTCATTTAGGGTACTACATGCTCTTCTTGCTCTGGAAAATTCCCCAAAGGGGATACTCCTTATAAGGGGTCCTGGGTGAGAGCTTCCTGCATGTAAAATAGTATTTCCAGCCGTAGGCTTCCTAAATACTGTACTCTTCAATTTCTCCCCTTCCACACACACTTTAATGTCTAAAAACTCTATTGATTGCTTGCTCCTATGTCCAACAAAATTCAGATTCAGGTCATTAATATTCAATTCACTGATGAATTGATCCACTTCTGTCTCCGTGCCCTGCCACAGCAGGAAGACATCATCAATAAATCTAGACCATATTAGAATCTTCTCCGACCAGTGTTCAAGTATTTGGCCCCCGAGCACCTGCTCCTCCCACCAGCCAAGGTGTAGATTAGCATAACTGGGGGCGAAGCAGGTGCCCATTGCCGTTCCTTGTTCTTGTTGGAACATTTCCTTTCCAAACAAGAAGATGTTTCTGGTCAGGCACCATTCCATAATTTCAAGGATCATACGATTATGGTTAGTAAATCTCATGGGTTTCATCCTCAAGAAGTGTTCCGTGGCTCTTAGTCTATCTTTGTGTCTGATGCTTGTGTATAAAGTAGATATATCCAATGTCACAAGTACCATATCTTCCTCCCACTTGATATTGTATATTTTCCTTAAAAAATCAGTAGAGTCCCGCAAATATGATGGAAGTGTTTTTACCAGTGGATTCAAGTAAAAATCAATGTATTTTGACACGTTTTCAAAGAGACTTTGTTGGGCAGATATTATCGGTCCCCCTGGTGGATTATTTAAACTCTTATGAACCTTTGGGATCATATAAAAAACAGGGAAACCGGATGTTTTTGCTTTAAAAATTGATATTTGTCCCATGTCAAGAGTTCTTGTTCATTCCAGCTGCGCAGTCTCTCAGTGAATTTTTCTTGCACATCTTCGTACTCCATCATTGTTATACGTTTGTAGCATTTTGTGTTGTTCAATTGGAGCAAGGCTTCATTTTCATACAATTCCTTTCCCCAAAGTACTACATTCCCTCCCTTGTCGGAGGGCTTTATAATTGTGTCAGAGTCCTTTTTGATTTTGTTTATTGTACGACATATTTTATACTCCTGTACATTTCCTTGATTTTTCTGTTTCTCTCCTTCCAAATACAGTTGTCTTAGATCCTTTGTGACATTGTCTGAAAAAATATCCACATTATCTCTAATCAGTTGTGGGACAAATCTGGAACATGGATGGAAGAGAGTGTAGTCTCCTTCTTGTAATGTAAGGTTTGGCAATTCTAAAGATTAACCAGTGACCATTAGGGTATCATCGCTCTCCTCATTCTGCAGTTCCCACATGCCTTCCAAGATGGGTAGGTCTGACACCGTTAGATTTGTTGGACTTTGTGGTGGTTGAATATTCATTTCAATACTTTGATTGCTATTCGTAGTTCTTAGTTTATGTACTTTAGTCAATTTAAGTTTCCGTACGAATCGATATAAATCCATTCTACTGTTTGCATAATTAAAATCTGATTGATGGCAGTATGACAGACCTAATTCCAGGGTCTCTTTATCCTCATTCGTTTGTACTGTGGAACTCAGGTTAATGATGGTATTGTTTTTTTTCCTCCCTTGTTCTATTTCTTTTTGTTGGATCGCATTGATCTCCCTGGTTTGTCTCCTGCTGTTTCTTCAGTATTCCTCGCTTCCTCTCCTCTGTTTCCTCTTCCTCTCCCTCTCGTGGGTCGATGGTCTATTCTCTGGTCCAGCTGTAAAAAACGTAGTTCGTCCGCAACTGTGAGTTTCATTGCCCCTGTTCTTCTTTTGACGCTTTCATCATGTTCCACTTCAGACCCTGTGTCCGAGCTTATCTCACTCTGCGAACTCACTTGTCTACTCACACTACCACTTTGAACTTTCTGCCTTCTAGTGGTATCAAACCTTCTAGCAAAGGTGTAAATCTGCCAATTTTCGTAGTCCAGTCTGTCCCTTAAAAATGTTGTTGCTTTCCTGTCTTTAATTCTTTTTTTGTACTTTTCCAGTCGATTTTTCATGTCAGTTTTGAACTTGTTGATTCTTGTATGATCCATTTCTCTATCCAATGCAGATACAATTTCCTTTATTTCATTCAGCACTTCAATCCTTTCAATTTCTGCATATTTTATTAATATTTTTATCATGTTTGCTGAACTCTCCGCATTTTTTTCCGCCCATTCCTTTAAAAGTCCTGGGTTCGGGTTCTCATAAGTAGGAGTTATCATTATCCTCAGTCCTCTCGGTACATGGCCCACTAATATGTATTGTTTAAGGGAAGCGATCTCCCACTAGCGCGAGATTTCCCTTTTCTTTAATTTTTCCAGCATTTGCAGGTTCCTGCCAACATCATTATTCATTGCCTGCATGGAAATACTTCCTCCATCATTTGTTGCCCTTTGAGAAGCTAAGTCTGTGAATAATTTGAGTGCCTCTTGTTCTTGCATTGCACATTCATCTTCACTCATTATGAAATTTTAAGCTGATTCGCCCCTACGTAGCTTCGCTGTTGTTTCTCTCCCTCTCGTCTCCGGGAGCCAACAGCTACGTTGCTGACACCCGTTTCCCACCACATATATATGTATTATTTCATACATTTTAAACAAGATTTTTACTCTTCCACTTAGGTAACTAAACATAGGGCCCTCATTCCGGAGAGGACACATTTATGATTCATACTGGAACCTAACCAGATGTCATTTACTTAAGGTGAGATGCTCAAAGGACTCCTTTCTCACACGATTAGGCATATTAATAATCTCCCTTTTCATTGTCATCTATTATTCTTTATGACACAGGCCATACTTTCATTCTCTTTTGTCCTGATGAAGACCGTGGTGATGCTAGATATGAGCACATAACTCAATTGGGTCGAAACGTCGATGACTCCTACAGGTGCTCCCTATTGGGATCAAGCCTACCTCACATTCTAGCAATAAGGACATAAGCTTGAATCTTTTCGAATTACTCCTGGACACCATTATCGATTTTCTTATATGTAATGTGTTGTGGATTTAAATGTTTGTATCAGTGACACTCTGCACCTATTGGATATCTTGTACCCATTTTTCTTGTGCACTCTTTCTATATATGAAATCAATGGCCCTGTGGGCTAGTGTAAGCACTCGTGGTATATGAATATTAATATACCTCTTCATTCTCTAACGGTCTCTGGTGTCAATGTCTTGTGATTTACTTATATTTATAGTGGACGTGTGCAGCGGGCACGCCAAAGGCAAGCCCGTCTGCGCCCGTCCGCGACCCGACCGCGACCAGCGCCAGGAACCCTGGATCTCCGCACCACCAACACTATGACCCAGCGGCACTCCACACCCTCAACCCAGGCAGCAACAACAACTGCAAGCTAGCGTCACCGGCTGACACCCACGGACCCTTCAGCTGTCACCGCTGCCGGCACACCTGCAGCACCGCCAAGACCACAGACCCAGCGCAACCCACCCGCAAGAACACACCCGAACCGAAGACCCTGCAATGCATCCTCCTCAACATCCGATCCCTCCACAAACACGCCACCGAAATCTGGGACCTCCTAGACAGCACCACCCCGGACGTAGCGTTCCTCACCGAAACATGGACCAACACCTCCTCAGGACCGGACATCGCCATCCCCCAAGGATACAAGATCTCCAGGAAGGGCCGCCCCAAGCGCCCGGGAGGAGGAATCGCCATCGTCCACAAATCCACTCTCCGCCTGAGCACACTCCCCGACGAGCCCACAGACCTGATGGAACACCTTCACTTCAAGATACTGGCCAGCCCCACCACCACCCTCCGAGGAACCCTCATCTACCGACCCCCTGGACCCCGCGGACCTTTTGCCGAATCCATCACGGACATCATCTCCCTGCAGGCCATCGCATCCACCAACTACACCCTGCTGGGAGACCTCAACTTCCACCTCGACAACCAACGGGACCCCAGCACCACATCCCTCCTGGACAACCTCCACAACATTGGACTCCGCCAGATCGTGACCGAACCCACGCACTCAGCAGGACACACCCTCGACCCCCTCTTCACAACAGGAAACTCCATCACCTTCAGCCACATGACCGAACTCCCATGGACCGACCATCGATGCGTCCACTTCACCTTCAGAACACCCACCATCCACAGACACCAGCACCTGCTCCCACGAAGAAATTGGACCAGAATCACTGATGACCAGCTAACCTCATCACTCAGCAACTCTACCCCGACCGTCGCGGAAAACAACGACCCCAATGCCGCAGCCCGAACCCTGCACAGATGGATCACCGACAGCGCCAACACCTAAGCCCCCCTCAAGAAAAACAACAACACCCACGCCAAGAAAGCTAGATGGTTTACCACCGAACTTCGAGAGTCCAGACGCACTAGCCGCCGCCTCGAAAAGGACTGGAGGAACACCAAATCCACAGAAGCCCACAACAACTTCAGAGCCACCCCCAAAGTCCACCATCAACTCATCAGAAAAACGAGGAAAAAAGCGAGTCCACCGACATCCCACCCTCACAAGACCTCTGTGACAAACTCAGCACCTTTTTCCACCACAAAATCAAGAGCATCTATGACAACTTCGATGAAGACAACCAACACACTGAACCCTCACCAACCACCCCCGACACCATGAAGCCAACGATCGACAACTGGACAGCCCTCACCACCCAAGACACACTGAAGACGATGAACTCAATCCACTCTGGGGCCCCACGGACCCCTGCCCCCACCACATTTTCAACAGAGCCGCCGACACCATCGCACCCATGCTCCGCCACACCATCAACCGCTCCCTGGCAACCGCATTGTTCCCCGACGACTGGAAACACGCCGAGATCAACCCCCTCCTCAAGAAACCCTCGGCGGACCCCACCGACCTCAAAAACTACAGACCCATCTCCCTGCTCCCCTTCCCAGCGAAAGTCATCGAGAAAGCCATCAACAGCCAACTCGCCACATTCATCGAAGAGCACAACATCCTCGACTCCTCCCAATCCGGCTTCAGAAAAACCACAGCACGGAAACCGCCCTCCTCGCTGCAACAGACGACATCCGCACCCTACTGGACAAAGGAGAAACAGCAGCCCTCATCCTCCTCAACCTCTCAGTGGCGTTCGACACAGTCTCTCACTGCACCCTAATATGCAGACTCCACGACGCAGGGATTCAAGACAAGGCCCTCGACTGGATCCGCTCCTTCCTCTCCGGCAGAACGCAGCGGGTCAGACTCCCCCCTTTCTTCTCGGACCCTACACCAACCACCTGCGGAGTCCCCCAGGGATCATCCCTCAGCCCTACGCTCTTCAACGTCTACATGGCTCCGCTCGCCCCCATCGTCAGAACCTACGGACTCAACATTGTGTCATACGCAGACGACACCCAACTCATCCTCTCCCTATCCAAGGAACCCAACACCGCCAGACACAATTTTCGAGAAGGCATGGAAGCCGTCGCAAAATGGATGAAAAACAGCTGCCTTCAACTAAACACCAACAAAACAGAAGTACTCATCATGGGCCCACACCCCGACGCCTGGAACGACACCTGGTGGCCCCTCGCCCTCGGAAGTCCGCCCACCCCCACGGACCACGCACGCAACCTGGGAATCATCCTGGACTCCGAACTCAAAATGGACCGCCAGATCAACGCTGTCTTGTCCTCCTGCTTCCACACCCTCCGCCTCCTACGCAAGACCTTCAAATGGATCCCCCTCGAACACAGAAAGACCGTCACTCACGCCCTGGTCACCAGCAGACTCGACTACGGCAACGCACTCTATGCTGGAATAAACAAAAACCTCACACTCAAGCTACAGAACATCCAGAACGCCGCCGCAAGACTGGTCCTCAACCTGCCAAGACACTGCCACATCTCCCAGCACCTGCGCACACTCCACTAACTCCCCATCGAAGCTAGAGTCACCTTCAAGATGCTCACCCACGCTCACAAGGCCCTCCATGACACCGGACCAGCATACCTGAACAGCCGACTCAAATTCCACGCACCCCAAAGGACCCTACGATCAGCCCAGCTCTCCTACGCCGTGGTCCCCCGCACCAGAAAGACCAGATCAGGCGGCCGCTCCTTCTCCTTCCTCGCGGCCAGAGCCTAGAACGCACTCCCTCTCCACCTCAGACAGACAACATCTCTCCCCATCTTCACAAGAAACCTCAAAACCTGGCTCTTCGACAGACCCCCTCCTTGATGGACTGGAACCTGCGAAACCCCCCTCCCCCAGCGACTTGAGACCCTCACGGGTGAGTAGTAGCGCTTAACAAACGCATGATTGATTGATTGATTCATTTATCCCTTTTTTTAAATTTGCCAAAAAGGTGGCGAGTCCAAACTATTTAAGGAACAAAGTGGACTGGGAACCCAAAGCAGCCCTGGCAATTAGTTGGACCAGCCGCATGGTGGGGGGAAGGTGTTGGTGCAAGTGTAAAGCACTGCTGCTTTTGTTACTGGGGTCGATATTGCAGCACCACTGCAAAACTGCCCCCCACCGCTCCAAAACAGGCCACCACCCTTCAAGCCTCCCGGGAAACGCCAGATACTCGCTACGGCTAATCCAGCCCTGCCCATATCTGCTATTTCTTATAATTCATTACAAGAGATGAGCTGCTCAATCAAGGGGCATGGCATTGTGACCCCTTAAACAAACGATTATTGATTATTTTTCTTTTAATTTGAATGAATTGGGCCAAACTAAGACAAGGGGTGGCACTGAATGAGAAATGTCCCTCCTGGCTGCCTAGCTGTTCCTCTGAACCTACTGTCTCTTTTTCCCCTTTCTGCTCGCCACCCACGAAGAATGACCCTCATCCAATTCAGGACCACCATGGCTACCTAAGTAGTTATTGCTATTAGGTTCTCTCACCCCTGCCATATTTGCCATCTTCCCAACACCACCATAAAACCTAGGTCTGTCACCACTGACTTAAAAAAGGGCTTAGACATCGACTTCTAACATAAACCCCCTAATCTAGACTCAACCACCCTGGTTAATAACAGCCTTACTTTTTAACCATGTAGTCTTAGTAAAAGTTCTGGAGAAAAATGTAGGTTTACAACAACAGAACATTCAGAAACCACACATTGTCTTTCTTCTTAGCAGTCAGGTTTCAGAACTGAGCTAAGGATCAAATGTGTCATCTTTGCTTTCTAGTAATATGTTGTAAGAGTCACTGATGATGTGTGGGCTGCTTAATGGTCATGCTGGACCCATCTGCAGCCTAGGATATGGTCGATGTTCTTCCTTTATTGAGAAGTCTAAATTCTGTACCCCATATGGAGCATGATTCTCTCAAGTGATTCAAATCTATTCTAGAATCAGGTTCACAGAAAGTGCAGCTTAGTGCTTTTATCTCCCAAGAACTTCTCACAAATTCAACGTTTCTCAAAGGTCCCCTTTGTCCCTTGTGTCGTTGCAACATATATTTACCCCCCATGATTTAATGTGTTGTTCAATATTTATTTAGTCCCTTTATTTAATGTCCTTAAACACTCACAAGTGTGTGTGAAAAAATAGACAGATGACAGACGACTGTACATCAGATGGACACAGGACAGTACCATCACACACAAGCTTCAAGAATGGCTTACAGATGTTGGAGCATGGATGTGGGACAGGTTTTTGCATTTAAAAAACGCCAACACTGAGCTTATTCTGTTTGATTTCAAGCACTGGTTCCACTTCACCTGCCTCCTAGTTCTGAGCTTCTATGAGGAAGTGCGTTCTGAGCCACTTAATCCCCCCACATTTTTTCATTTTGGACCATCTGGCTTTTGAATATCTGCCATGAGTGAAACACCTAAGTCGAATCTCAACCGAAATTGATTTAAGTGATAATAGCCTTTTAAAATAAGGCCCGCTGCTGTGGTATGACAATGGAGAGCTCTGTGCTGGTTACCTGTGAACACATGTACACACGCATTTGCAGGCTGAGTGAGAAAGACTACTGTGTGACTTAGCCTAGTATATGCACAGGCAGCCTGTCTCATGTGGAATTCTGAAGGATTCTGTGGTGGGCTAAGCAGGCCTTATCATTTAATTGGGAATCCAAAGTAAATATTCAATTTTTTTTACTAAAGTATAAGCCTGTAGTGCTTCACTCTGTTTATATTTTGGTGAAAACTGCTCAAAGTATAGTTTTGGATTGGCTCAACATAGAAAAATTATGAATGGGACTTTTTTTTTGTTTAAAAAGTTACAAAGTACAAATAAAATATACATTTGGCCAGATTTGCACTCCTTCATGTTTTTTTTGTTTTTTCCCAATATTACCTTGAGCAAGCCCTAATGAGAATCTGATTTTTAGGTTCCCTGCTTGGCAAGTTAATTACTCTTCAGGTCAATTGACAGCTCAAAATCCTCCCCTAGAAAAATAAGCATTTGCAATGCAATAGGTCTTGCATGTACGCGAGTTTGGGCTATTGGCATTGTAAATGACAATGCCTTTTATTTATGTTTTGGTTTTTAAAACATAAATAGAAGGCATTGTCATTTACAATGCTAATAGCTCAAACTCTCGCAAATGCAAGACCTATTGCATTGCAAATGCTTGTCTATTCAATGATGTCATGCAGCCTTCAGGTTTAAGTTGGAGAAAACCGGGCTGAGGGGCAGGTTACAGAAGCACACAACCATAGAGCGGAGATCAAAGGTAGAATGTAGGTTTGGTACAACGACCTCTATTGGCGGGTCCAGAGACTACGTCCGGGGCTTGTTCACTGTCGTGTGACGCAACTCAAGCACGTTCCTGTTAGTGAATGACCCCTAGAAGTTGACAATTTTTTTGGGAATTAAATGGCCCCATGCAGCGCTTTCACTTTAATGCCGGCCATGCCCCTTTCTTTAGACGCAGCTCGTGTAAAGAAAGTTGTGTGGCTGATATTAAAGTGAAAACACTGCATGTGGCTCTTTAAAAAAATAATAAAGCATTTGTTAAGCAGCACAGCGCGTGCAAAAGTGCTGCGCTGTGCAGGGAGCATTTTTTAAATAAACCGCAGCGTCTATGATCGGGCGCTGCGCTGTCAGGAAACAGGGTGGGTTAGGGAATACTACAATCTCAGATCACCTTGTCTTATTAGTGCAAAAATATCTTAGAACAGTTTTTGAGCTAGGCTGATTTTTCCGGCACTCCAAATAGGTGTTTAGAAGGTCAGGAGAAATGGTCCTGTTTTTTTATCAACTACTAGTGTTAAAAATTATACTACCATCCAAATGACCTGAATTTAGGGAAGCCGCAAATGTACCTCATATTGGATTAATAATTTACCATATTAGAATTCCATACAAAATGTGATACATTTAAAATAAGTGCATTTTAAGTAGAAAATGCACAGATGTTAAAACAATTATTTTTTCAATATTGCTGTAAATAAAAAAAAAACTATCTGCACAAGCCTTTGTTAAAATGGGCAATTGCAAAGGGCAAATCTCCAGTTATTTAAAAATGTGTAACGCTATTTTTAAAACATGCTAGTTATGTAAAAGAAAACATTAACAATATTTTTGAATTTGTGAGACTACCTCAAGTACAGATGAGGTAGCTCAGTAATCTTTAGCACTAGCTCGGACATCTGCTATTTACACGATTAAACTGCGTCCCAGCAGACTCCTTCTGAGGCTGATAACACAAGTACCACTCAATCTGGCAACAATAAACCCTATATATTCAAGCAATTGAGGAAATTCATTTTGCATCGTTCAGTATGTAGTCAGAATTTTTTGAAAAAAGTGAATAGTTATTTAATGCATTCCTTTAAACACTTGCCAGTATGACAGTCATAATTAGTTTTGGGAATGCTCAACCATGCTCAGATGCTCAAAAATTGGCAATGGCCTTTAAAATGTAAACTTCTTAAAATACAGATTTTAAAAAGTGTAACAGTGAAGTGTAATTGAAAAGAAAGGGTGACTTGAAAGAGCCGTGGCCCGTTGTCACTCGGGAGCAGGGAGGAGAACACACAGTCCCATATGAGAGCTAAGTTCACGGAGAAGAGCAGTAGGAGTGCTACGCACCAAGGGGCATATTATCAAGCGGCAGCGATAATTATCGCTGACCGCGCGTAGCGCGCATTTTCCTATCGCCGGCTATCGCTGGAACTTATTGCCATGTTAGCGCTGTATTAACAACGCTTAGCACTATGGCGATAAATATTCCTGCGATAGCGGGGATATCGCCGTTTTCCATGGAACAACGCTGGTTTCCCAGCGATGTTCCATGGAAAACGGCGATATCCTTGATGATAGGGCCTGTGGTCTTAGCCACACAATCCACCTCCCATGTTAGGTATGCCTTAGTCTGGAATTTAACGAACGTTAAATTCCAGCGCTAAGGCCCAGTTAGCGTGAAAAAAATCAGCGCTAAACCGGACGGGGCTTCGTTGTAAATACAGTGACGCACCGTTAGCCATATTTTATAATGTAGTTGTAAGGGGCACGCCTACCTTGCATCTCATTAGCGATGCGAGGCGATAGGAAACCGGGCGCTAAGGCAAGGAAACACGCGCTAGCGTGTCCTTGTTAATAAAGCAATAAAATTATCGCCGCTTTTCGCCCGAAAACGGACTCTAAAGCGGCGATAATGTTATCGCCAGCCCTTGATAATATGCCCCCAAGTACGGTGGCCCCAATAAGACACTCTGCTTCTCCGCGCTATACTCACGGTTCGGTTGCTACATTTGGTGGGGCTTGGACCTCGGCATCACCGGATTCCTATAACAAGCGTCCCTTCGCCACTGGGCCTCAGCTTTCCCCAGCCCCACAGCAGTCTGGGCGCCACAGGTGGCATCGTTTCTCCAGGTTGCTATGACAACACACCACCGGGCTTCCGGCTGCTGTTTGGGAATGTTGTCCGTGTGTGTGTCGAAATGAGGGAAAAGATGAACAGACTACTCGATTCGTGACTGCATGGCCAATCACATTGTGAGTAGAAGAAAGAATACGGAGGATAAATGAAACAAGCATTTGCAATGCAATAGGACTCGCATTTACGCGAGACCTATTGCATTGCATCACGGACAACGGGAGGGGGGGAGGCACGGATAACGGGAGTGCGGGCGGGGGAGGGGGGAGAAAGCACAGATAACGGGAGTGCGGGTGGAGGGAGGGGGAGAAAGGGGCGAGAAGTCACGGACAACGGGAGTGCAGGTGGGGGAGGGGGTGAGAAGGCACAGAAAGAAATAGTGCACACAGTCTAAATAACACGTACAGTACAGTGTAACACTCGAAGTAAAAGGGCCAGTAGCCATGGGAGGGTACAAATGATGACATGGCCATAATAAGGAGGGACAAACAAGCCTCATAATCAATCAGAAGACAGCATCTACAAAGGACAAAGACACAAGCCAATGAAAAAATGGGCGGGGCAGTGGGCAGGGCGTCCCTCACGTAGTGAACTACAGCAGATCTTCACCAGAGCAGCTCTTGTGCGCTGACTCTAGGCTCCACCTAAAAACCATGGTTGGTGAAGGAAACATGGGAGAAATCTGCATATGGTGATTAGCTGACACTCAGTGAAAAACCTGGGCAAGCAATGCTTTCAGGGACAAAAGAGGAACCACTCAGCTCTGGCACCAGTAATGGCAGGGGTTCCATCTGAAGTCTTGTAGGGAAGAAACCAGTTTTGCATGGTCAGTTAGGGGCAGAGCTAATCTATAGAGAGAGGTCTTTCAGACCACCACTTGGTTCTGCCATCATTAAAAATCACAAAATACTGTGAAAGGGGGAGGTGGAACCGCCTGTCTGGTGCTGCCATGAAGGGTCTTTCAGGGGATGAAAGGTGATGTGGCATGTGGCATGTGGCATGTGGCATGTGATGTGGGGTGGGATGCCATTTTCTAGAACCTTCCACCTACAATTTTAAATTCCTGCTTAAGTGAGAAACTTTAACAGAAGAGAGAACTTAGAAGAAGAAAGACAGACTAGTGTTTGATTACCAACCTCTGCCTGGAGAGGCCTCCTGGCTCTGCATTTCCTGGACTCTGTGGACGCTATCTCCAGCCCCATTGACACTCACCTCAATGCTTTTTCTGTGGGACAGTAGAGGGTGGATTTGCTGGGGACCCTAAAGGAGAGGGTTCAATTGAACTCCTATGGACTGGTCCTGTAGTGAAGACATTTGGGGAGGTCCCACCTGATGTCTGGTGAACATAGAAGCACCCATAAAGTGGCCATGAGACAACTATATGTTGCTGCTGAGAGACCTCAGGCCAGGATGCTATTAGTAACTAAGGAGCACAAGTGTGGGTCTCTAAGGCTCTTCAAAGTAGGAACAGAAGTCTTAATAAAGCTCCAAGAAAGCATACTTAACTTTTTAAAGGTCAGAATCCTTGATAAAGTGCTTCTGGTAGCTGAAGAGCACAACGAGAAAACACTAGAATTTCCATCAAGGTTGGCCAATTGAGTCTTTAGAAAATGTAGCTTGTATAAGTCACTCATAAGTGACTGCCCCGGGGCCACTAGGCCTGAAAATCTTACCTTAGCATTTTCATACCCCCATTAGAGAGCCCAGACTCCTGGGGACCACTGAGCTACAAGCACTTTTGCACTGATTTAAAAAGATTGACAGTTAGTCAAACTTTGGGGAATCGACCACAACTGCAAGGATTGAGAAGCACATCCTTATAACCCCAGCGAGCCATTGAGCCACACCACCTCAGCACTGGGTGACGGAGACTGCCCCAGACTAAAAGCGGTGCCATCACCACTCATCTCATCTCTTGCCATGAAGGAAGGTAAAACATGGGAGAACAAGAGAGCAGGAGAAAGCCAGCTACCACACTGGCCCCAGAGAGAAGAAAGTAACGAACGGGCAGGGAACCGGCTTAAACACAAGGGCTCTGGCTCCTGCGCAATCCTGATAAGAAGTGTATGAGTACCCTACACGTGGGGCAGTGGCACCACCATTGGTTAAAAAAATGAAATATGCTGGCAGGCTCTCCAATGTTCTGAAAATAAAGAGAAAGAAAGTAAAAGGAAAAATTTACCAGCAAGATAGGCAGCTAGACAAAGAGTTAGCTGCAGGCTGTAAGAGCTGCCCTAGAATGCACTGGAGCCACCCAGAAGATTTGTATATTGTGTCCTGTGCTGTCCTAGAGATGTAGGGTGCCATGAAAAATGGTCTGAGCTTTTTGGGAGCTGCCGAAGAGTAGCGGTGGCCCCTCATGAGCCCACCAACAGTTGCTTGATGTTTTTCAAAATAAGACTCCTAGGGTCACGTAAGAGTGACCATGGGAAATGCTTTTTCAATTTCAATCACTCCTGGAGCTGGTGCTTTTGCCCTGAAAATCTGGGTTGTTTGGGCCACTGCTGCTAGGTTCTTCAACGTTGCTAACAGATCTGTTAATGCAGAATATACTATTCAGACAGAATATTCACTGTTTTATTGTGTAAGATTTTTATGTGCAGAGCGAAAGCCAACATCAATGTATATTTCTGATGTTAATGAAACTTACATTCATTGCACATTTGTAGCACCACCTCGGAATGTTTTAAAGAATGAAATGCATTACTTGGGAAGGGCGCAGGGTCTCCATGTTATTTGTTATGTTATGTTACGAGCATTTATAACGCGCACGGATACTCAGGAGTGTCCCGGCGCGGAGACCTTGCTAATGGGGGTGAGTCAGATCGAGGAGTATTCTTAAGCAAAAAGCAGAGTTTTCAGCCGTCTCCTGAACGGCTTAGTGTCTTGAATGCACCAAAGTTCAAAAGGGAGTGCGTTCCAAGCCACAGCAGCTCTATAGGCCAAAGAGCTACCGCCCATTCTCGCACGGCGAAAACGAGGAATCACTGCCAGGCGCTGTGTCCTGGAACGCAGGTTTCTGGAGGGCATGTGAAATTTAAAACGCTTCCTAAGATAGCTTGGGCCATACTGGTACAGTGCTGCATGTACCGTGGTGAGAGCTTTAAATCTCACTCTTTCCGCGACCGGCAGCCAATGTAGATCACGCAGATGCTGTTGTATGCCTGATCTACGAGGGATATTCAATAAAACCCTGGCTGCAGCATTTTGAATGGACTGGAGTTTTTTCAGCTGGTACCCAGGCACACCGACATAGATCGCGTTCGCGTAATCAATACGTGACAGTATCAGTGCCCGGGTAACCATCTCTTTAGCAGGTCGAGGAAGAAGTGGCAGGAACTTCTTGAGGGATCTTAGTGTACCAAAAGATTGTCCTGCTAACTTTTTAATCTGAGTGATAAACCTAAGATCCTCATTAAACCAAATCCCAAGGTTCTTAACCGGTTGACCATCAGAGTTGGGAAGAGGGTAATCAGCCGGCCAGAGAGATTCTTTGAACTGAGAGGGAAAGGAGCCGTACAGGAGGATTTTGGATTTATCCTCGTTGCACTTAAGCTCCGCTGTATGGAACCATCTGAAGACGGCCGACAGACAGGCGGTGGCCTGAGCAGGAGAGGAGCCATCTTTGCCCCATGTAAAGAGGAGCTGGGTGTCATCAGCGTAAGCGATGATCTTAGCACCCAGCTCCTCTGCCAGATAGATCAGTGGGGTCATATATATGTTAAAGAGAAGTGGGCTTAGAGTCGAACCTTGAGGGACTCCCGTGGACACAGCTTGTGGTGCGGAGGCAAACGGCGGCATCCAAACTTGTTGTGAGCGTTGGTCCAGAAATGAACTCACCCAGCGCAACACCGCACCTGTGACCCCAATGTCAGAAAGGCGGGCCAGAAGCAGTGAGTGAGGGACAGTATCAAATGCCGCGGAGAGGTCTAATAAAATCAGAGCTGCTCTACCGCCAGCATCCAAACATTCTCTAATGGCTTCCGTAACTTCCACCAAAGCTGATTCGGTGCTATAACTGACCCTGAAACCAGATTGCGCTGGATGAAGCAAACTTGCACCCTCCACATAGGCGGTCAGTTGCTTGTTGACTGCCTTCTCACAGACTATTATTATCTCTCTCGCAAACCCAGAAGGCCTGACATTTCATAAATGCCCTCCTCGTGCTGTGTTAGGTGTGTGTGGGGGTATAGTGCTTTTAGGGGTTATGGCTTGCTTTTAAGCAGACTGTTAGCAGTGCCTCCATCCACTGGGGGCCAAGGTACATTTAGGAAGTTGCTTGCTTTTTGAGAGCTTTCTTTGTTGTGCTTGGTGTGAGGCCCTTCAGAGGATGAACCCATACACATTTACCCCTGCCATCTGCATATGCTAGGTAATTTGTGTATAGTATTTACTTTTGTGTATAATAAAGTGTTTTTCTTTTTATTAGAATCACTGACTTGACAAACATTTATTAAGTATTGTGTTTTATTTTGCTGAGTTCTGAGTCTTACAGAACTTCCACTGAGTAAGCTTTGGACTGCTCGCTACCTTGAGAGTCAAGTGCTAAAAAAGGATACTTGGATCCCAGTTTGTGGGCTGAAGAAAAAGAGCCCCAAAACATTACAGCAAAAAGACCCTAGTTGTTAAAGTTGTGACCCAGCACCTGCTGCCATTAGACCCTTCAATCTCAATTTCTCTCAACCAGAAACTGCATGGCTTGAATACTCTAAGCGTTTATATGTTGGCCTCCCTGCAAATTCAGGGACTTCAAAGGACACAGAATGCCACGGTGTGCTTGATTTTGGGTCTCAGGAAGAGAGATCACGTGTCTTGGGACCTGAGATAACTTCATTGGCTATCACTCTTGCACAGAACCTAGTCGAAACTGGACTGCATTATGTTTAAATGCATCAAGAATGTAACCCCGATTTCAGTCGCGGCCGGCATGACTCGCTGGTGGGGGGTCGCGCGGGGAGGGGGGGGTTTAATTTAATTTAAAAAATAAATAAATTAAACTTACCATCTCCTCCGGTCCCACGTCGCATCGCGTCTCCTCTCTCCTCTCCATACAGGAAGGAGGCAGCCTCCCTCCCCTAAGCCAATCACAACGCTGCAATGGCAGCGTTGTGATTGGCTAGGACGCCGACCCCACAGGCGTCTATGGGGAGGCCATATTCTCTATGTAGGCTGCATGCAGCCTAGTTAGAGAAAATGCAGAGTGCGTATGAATGGTTTGGTTGGCCCTTGGGCCGACCAAACAGTCAGTGCACTCAGAGTGGGCAAGCCACTCCTCCCCTGGCCTCCTGCAGGACCGCCCACCCGCCCGCCCCCAACCAGGCATACCCTTCTGCTTTCTCGCAGTGCGAGAAGCAGAAACATAAAATGGTATTTAAAATACCATTTTATGTTTCTGCTTCTCGCACTGCGAGAAAGCAGTGGGGCGACGCTTCTCCGCCCACGTGGAGGAGCCGCCCCAGCCCTATTTAGAGAATTACATTTCTTTTCTCCTGTCTATTAAAAGACTCAGAAGCTCAGAGAATCTTTTTAAGGTCATTCTATGAACAAAAGCTTAAAAGCAAGGAAGGTAGGGCATTGTCTTCACCAGACCCTACTTTATGGAACTCTTTGCCGCATTTATGAAAAGTGTTGCATCGCTGGGGAAATACAGCGATGCAACACTTTTTATAGCGCCATCCTTGTGACACCATGGATGCGCCGTATTTACACTACTCGAGGATTGCACAGGTACGTCAGGAATCCTGACGTATCTGGTGGCCCAGGAATGACGCATTGCTGGAGTGTGCCGGTAAACTGACGCAACTCCAGCAATGTCTCGTTACACATGGGGCGAGTCCTATGTAAAAGGCCCAGCGTCACCCCTTACGCCTGCTTGAAGCAGGCGTAAGGATTGTGACGGAGTGAAGTCATGGGAGTGGCACAGTGAAATCTCATAGATTTCACTGCGCCACTTCTACGACGCTTTTTTACGGGGGAACGCCCACCCTGCATACATTATACCTGACACAGGTATAATGTGGCGCAGGGCTTTACAAAGTGACGCATCTGCCTAGATGCGTCACCTTGTAAATAAGGCTCAGAGTGGCGCATTGATTACGCCGCCCCAGCGTCACTGAAAAGTTACGCAACGGCGGTCAAGGCCTTTATTAATAAGGCCCTAAGTGAGAAAAGGAGAGATCAACAAACTTTTTCTAGCGATCAGCACTCCATATTAATAGGGGCAGATGGGGCAGTGCCATATCGAAACAATGTATACCAATGTATCACGGAACTTCAGTTTCTGCAGCTAAATTGTATTGCTTGATTCTTTCAGCACACTTAAAGGGCAAAGGTGTCTGGCTGAGTCAGTTGCAGTTATGTAATCAGACACCATTTACATCTTTTAAAAGACAAAGGAGATGAACGATAATCTATTTTGAAATGTGCATTATAGAAGGTGATTTAAAATATATATATATACACGCACCTGTGATCTTTGTTGGGCAGATAAATGTTGAAGTACTTTTCTTTTATTCCCGAATTGCATTTATCTTTGTTCCCCTGATAGAGGATGTTGGGAACGAGTGGTTATATTTATACACTAATTATATTCATGTGTTCAATTGCTGTACCTGGCCCCAAATTACTAGCAGCTGCTGGTAAAGGCATCACTGTGCCACTGTTAAAAAGCAGTAAGAGGAAGGAGGATAAAGGTCACTGCCTAACCTTTCACAACAACATGAAGCGATGCAGCCGGACATATATTTTTGGAAGAGAGCAACTATTAAAGTTTATAAGAAAAGACCATTAATTAAAGTTCTAGAAAATACAAACATGTACCACTGCTACCGGTGGAAACATAACTGAACTACAGCTCTACCACATTCTGATACCACTCATCTACATCTGCACTTCCTACACTCAACATATTTGCTACAGCCCACAGGCGCCATGACTGTCTTCATGGAGGGATGACAATTTGACTTATTTTAGGTGACTTGCATTAAGAGATCCGTCATTTTAGTAGGCATGGCATAAATGTTATATTTCGTTCATTCATTCATTCAGTCCTATATATGATGAAGGGTAGGAGGGTGAAAGAGAGAGGGACTGACAGCAGCTGCAGAGTAATGGGGAAGTAGAAGGGTCAAAGAGGAGAATTTACACCATAGATGGGGTTAACATGAGATACAAAATGAAGATGATTCACATCAATTTCATTATATAACTTTAAAGTGATCCCTAATGAACGATTGTTCCACTACTTAAGGTATAGATTTTTCAATGAGCCAGAAAGAGTACATTTGTTAATAGGCCCTTTTGCATAGTGCTTAATACTGCAGCCTACAACAGATTTCAGTATTCTCCAGGTTAATGGTACTCCTCATTACATTAACAGCTTGAATGTTTGAATGGGTCACGTTCGGATCGTGATTTAAGACGTGCAGGTCAGATGTCAGGACCACACAATTAGATCACTCAGTCATGTTGACAGCTGTTCATGTCTCTTCTCCATTTTGTTTGAAGAATTATTTTTTTGGCCCAAGATGAACGCTCACACCATCTATTTCTTGTTGATCTCCAATTGCTACTGAAGGATTGGGTTGGATGCCAGTAGAATTAATGATATTATTTTTATATACTTTTCTTCAGGAGATCACCAACTTTGGGTATGGCCTTAAAACACGAAGGAAAGGCTGTTCACTTGTATTTGAATAGAAAATATTTGATGCAAATCTTCTGCTAGTGTTTTTTTTTTTTTAAGTTTGAGTTTATTAAAGGATAACAGAAAAAGAAGAAACAGCAATATAATAATATAACAAAGCCTTCTTTAACAAAAGGGTGAAAAGATGAAATAGAAATAAGCAAAAATATTCTTATCACACTATATGGAAAAGTGAAAATGCATCATATAAGGCAATAAAGAGGGGGAAGGGAGAATGAGCGAAATATAATATATAGAAAAACAATTGAGGATAACAAGCAAATTAAGTAAAAATAATTAGGATTGTAAGCATAACAGTAAATGAAGGTGAAAAATAGAATAACAAAACAATCTATGATAAATAACTAATTAACCATCTAGAAATGAGAAGGCAAAGGGAGAAATTAAGGTGGTTTCTGTACATTGTCTGATCCATTTTTAGAAGCAACATTCAAAGAGGCAGCCATAAAAGGTCTCTTTTAATGGCCAAGGATATGGGAGAGACATAATTAGTATCTAGCCGGTGATGAAAACATACTGCATTCCACCAAGAGCGGAAAGTAACTTTATCAGCTTGTTTCCGGTTAGAGGTGATTAAGTGAAATGCGATAGCTAATAGTAAATCTAAAAGCTTAAAACTCAGTGGGGATTGAGGCCAGTGGGAGGAGAGGGTACCCAGGAAGATGTGAGTGAAGGAAAAGGGGATGCGGACGTTAAAAATATTCTGAATTTGGGACCAACCAAGTTTCAAAAATTGAAGAATTGGGGGGCATTCAAACAACATATGTTTTAAATCAGCAGTAGGGCAAGGGCAGGACCAACATATAGAGGGTGTGTCTGATGAAAAAGATGCCAAAAGCATCGGGGAAAATAATATTCGATGATAAATGAAAAAAAGGGTTTGTGTGGTATTAGCGGCCCTGGAGGTTTTATGAATTTTAGACCATAACTTATCCCAGGTAGAAATTGGCCATTCCTGTGAAAAATCCTTTTCCCACCCTAATTCAACCTTAGATTTGAGTCTATCCGAGGAGTATTGGAAAGATTTGTATAAAGTGGATGCTGAAGGAGAATTATCTAATATTGAGGATAAATTTTTGTACAAGGTAGGGAAGTCATTAGTATTAGGTAAAGTTTTAAGATATTGTGATCGATAGGATGAAGGCAGGGAAAATTGGGATTGGAGATCGGAAAAAGTAAGAGGTTGATTATCTGATATGAGTTGGGAGATCCAACTTAAACCTTTAGAGTGCCAAGATTTCCAGTATATAGAACGATTACGAATCCGTAAAGATTTATTATGCCAAATAGGTTGGTGATGAGTGGAGCAAATAGAGGGATAGGAGGAAGACAGTATAGGAATCAAAAGTTTACTAGAGTGGGATATGATGGGAGAGCGGAGAGAAGCTGTGTTAGAAGTGAAGGTTAAAATTTCTCGAAAGTCGAAGGGAGCAATAGAAATATTTTCTATTTTTAACCAAAGGGGGGGGGGGGTATAAGGGAAGATCCGTAGATATCCATCGAGCAGCTTGTTTTAGTGAGAAAGCGAGATGGTAAGTTTTGAAATCAGGAAACCGAAGACCCCCATGAGGTCTGTCTTTCTTTAGAGAGGATAAGGCTATGCGAGAACGTTTACCTTTCCATAAAAATTTTAGGAGGAGAGAGTCAATTTTCTTAAAATAATACTCAGGAATATGAATAGGAATCATGGAGATAATGTATAATATAAGAGGGAGAGCATCATCTTAATGGAGTCCAAGCGACCCCACCACGAAAGAAAAAGGGGATGCCAGCAGGTAATGGAGTCATTCAATTTTGTAATAATATAATCGAAATTGAACTTTAAAGTGTCAGATAGTAAAGGAGCAAACCATAGGCCTAAGTATTTGATTTTAAGTGGTTGCCAAGAGAATCCAGAATGTTCAAAAAGGTGTTTTTGACATAGAGCATTTAAAGGCAAAATTTCACATTTATCAACATTGAGTCGGTAACCAGAGATTTTAGAGAAGGAGGACACTTGATGAAGGAAAGGAGGAAGGGAGGATTGAGGATCAGAACAATATAAAAGAATGTCGTCAGCATAAACTGACAGTTTAACCTGATGAGGGCCAAAGTGAAAACCGGTGATATGATCATCCTGTCTAATCTTAGTTAAAAAGGGTTCCAAAGCTATAACAAATAATAAAGGAGAAAGGGGCAACCCTGTCTTACTCCCCTATGCAATGAAAAATAATCAGAAGTCATACCATTAACAAATATTGACGCTTGGGGATTGGAATATAATAAAGAAATTAAAGCAAGTAATTTAGGAGGAAAACCAGCCCATTTTAAGGCATGAAACAGAAAATCCCAACTAATTCTATCAAATGCTTTCTCAGCATCTAAGGAAATCGCGGCTAGAGGGTGATCTAAGGAAGAGGCTTTACTTAAAACATTAAAAAACACTCGCGAGTTGTCAGAAGAAAGTCGTCCCTTAACGAAACCTGATTGTTCCGGGCCAATGAGATCGGGTAAGATGGGATCCATACGAAGAGCCAAAATCTTTGCAAAGATCTTATAATATGTATTAACCAAAGAAATAGGTCGGTAATTCTTACATAGAGAAAGATCTTTATCTTCTTTAGGAATTAGGCAAATCAATGCTTCCTGAAATGTACCACGTGAAGAGCCAGTGTCAAGAAAAGATTGAAATAAAAGTAAAAGATGAGGCAAAAGAATTTTCGCAAAATGATGATAAAATTCAATGGTAAAGTCATCTGGGCCAGGAGCTTTCCCACGACGCAGAGTGGAGACAACGTGGGTAATTTCTGCTAGTGAAATATCAGCTTCCAGAGGTCCAAAATCAATATGACTGGAAGAAGGGGAAGGGATGGATTGAAAGTAAGAAAAAAGATCAGGCGGATCAGGTAGAGATTCAGGAGTGTAGAGATCCTTATAAAAGGAAACAAACTCGTTCAAAATGTCTTTATCCTTGAATAGAGTAACACCGGCAGGGCCTTGTAAATATTCTATTTTTGTTTGTTCCTTTCTCACTTTTAAATGATTAGCCAGGAGCTTTCCCATTTTGTTTTGACCCCCATAATAACGAGAACTACTTTTCAATAAATAATTAGAGGCAGCATCAGTAGATAATCTGTTAAAAGTGAATTTAGCGTCAATGAGATCTTTCAAAGAGGACTCAGTGTTGGAATGATAATATGTATATTCAAGTTGTTTAATTTTATTAAGTAGTTGAGAGGATTGGGCTTCTGTGGATTTTTTCTTCTGAGAGTCAAATTTTATGATGAAACCTCTGGCAGCAGCCTTAAAGGAATCCCACACCATGACAGGGGGAGAATCCGGGGTATTATTGATAGCAAAACATTCAGAGGCAAAAGAATTGAATTTTTGACAAAAAATAGGATAGGAGTAAGGAATTATTAAATCGCCATCTTCCTGGGTGTGGAGAAAAGGGGATAAGATCAACATCTACGAGTACAGGGGCATGGTCTGAGATTAGAATAGAGCCAATTTCAGAATGAATGGCATGTTGGACCAGGGATTTACTTAGAAAAATATAATCAATACGGGATTGGGAGTGATGTGAGGGTGAGTAGAAACTATATTCTCTAAGGTCAGGGTGACATAATCTCCAAATGTCTACCAAAGCTTTATGACGAACAGTGGAGGTAAACTGTGAATGCATTTTGGAAGGGAGAAACTTAACTTTAGAATGTCTGTCTAAAATGGGATTGAAGACTTGATTGCAATCACCACCAAATATAATATAATCATCATCGTATGAAGGTAACTTGTCAGATACATTAGACCAAAAAACCTTATTAACCCCCGTGGGGGCATAAACATTAAAAATAACGAAAGGAATCTTATCAATAAGAAGTTTAACAATCACCCAGCGACCTTCAGCATCACGTTCTTGATGAACAATGGAAACATGTAATTTTTTATGGCATAAAATCAAAACTCCATTTTTCTTACCCATAGCAGGAGAGTTAAACACATGTCCCACCCAGCATCGTTTCAGTTTTAAAGCTTCATCTTCAGGAATATGGGATTCCTGGAGTAAAGCAATATCAGTTTTTAACTTTGCTAGATGAGATAACACCCGTTGCCTTTTAATAGGATTATTTAATCCTTTAACGTTCCAGGTAGTAACCCGAAATGTGACTTAATGAAAAAAGAAATATGAACAAATTTTATGCTTACAAGAACGGGAATTAAAATTGGTTGAAAGATATAGAGGAGAAGAGAGGAAAAAGGATAGAGAATTTGTGTTAGGAAAAAGAACAAGAGAAAGGAAAAAGAAAAAGAAAAAAAAGTGAAACAAAAAGAAGGAAGAAAAAGTAACAAGGGAAGGAAATGAGAAAGAACAAAAGGAGAAAGGAGAAGGTAGAGAAACAAGAGACAGTACATGTCATACAGAAGACGACTGAAAAACATACCTACAGATACAAAACGAAAAGGGGAATGACGACACCAGAAGACGGCGACGACAGCAGCGAAACTCCACCGAACACCCGATGAACTACAGTCAAGACTCCAACATGATAGGAGGGTCAATAGGGGATGGAATTGGAGGAATAAGACACCTGTATGTAAAAGAAAGAGAATTAATAAAAGGAGACGTAATAATTTGGGGAAGAAAAATATGAGGGAAATATATAGAACAAAACACAGTATTAAAGCAAAACAGAAATATGAATGAAACAACAGTCAATGCAATACAGAGACAAGAAAACAACTACAAAACAGGGAAATATATTAATTAAGAGGGTCTTGAAGTGTCCATAACATCGGCTCCATGGCGACAAAGGAATTCTTGTAGAGCCGCTGGATCTTTAAACGTTTTAGTCTTTTCTTTGTAGGTAACCTTGAAGAGGCAAGGATGAAGGAGTCCAAATCTGGCGTTAATAGCATGTAGCTGAGGACGAAGGTCAAGAAACTTCTTCCGACGATCTGCCGTAACTTTAGCAACATCTTGAGAAAGATATAGACGATGACCTTCCCAACAAATGTGTTTTTTTGATTTGGCAGCAGACAAGACTTGTAGGAGATCCGTATATTGTAGAAATAGCATAATAACACCACGAGGCTTCGCAGATATTTTAGGACCAAGTCTGTGTGCTCTTTGTATGTTGAGAGAAGAAGTAGCAGGTAAGTCCAAGAGTTTAGGCAAAAAAGATTGAAAAAAGGCAGCTGGATTGGATCCTTCAATGTGCTCAGGAAGACCATAAAGTCTAAGGTTGTTTCTGCGATTACGATTTTCCAAATCTTCCGCCTGTCTCTTAAGTAGGGATATATCAGACTCCAAGGAAGAGATACGAGAGCAGGAAGCTTGGAGAGACTCGGGGGCATATTCACAAGGAGCTATCGCCGAATTAACGGCACTTTATCGCAGCCAAAGTCGTGATAAATATACCTCTCCATTCACAAGCTGGTGTAAACAGCCCACAGCACCAGTTTACCCACGATAGCAGCCGCAAAAAACATCGCCACAGAGGACCCGCACAACTATCGCTAATGAGATGCAGAGTGGGCGTTCCCGTGCCAAAAGGCGCGACAACATCACACCTCAACATTCACAACGACCAGCCACATCGGCGATAAAAACATAAAACCTGCGATAAGCCGCGTTAGCACCAGGAAATCTACACCTGCCCTGACCTGGTGTAAAGTCCGACCCCAGCCTGCACCACAAAAGGGAGCACAGCCCAGAGCCACACATGAAGGACAACAGATGCCCACGAGCAACTGAACATGCAGCACGGACACCCAAGAGGGCCACAACACCCACCGACACCACACCCAGGCCCGCAACACCCCCCCCCGGGACCACCCCCAAACCCGGACTAAGAAACTGCACACCAACACCACGAATCCCAAAACAAAAATTTTGCCTGATGTCGCACAAGCAGGAAAATAAACATACATGCGTGGCCAGAAAATGGAGAATCAGTCATACAGCAATGCAATCACCAACACAAAACACCATACAAACCAAAGCAGAAACAACCATTAGGATGAGTCCTAGCGGCTCCTCACTGGACAATCCGTAGCACACAGCCTGGAAGACCAAATCCAAGAGAAGAAGGTGTGCCATGCGCCCAACAAAGGAAAGAGAGGGAGAGAGCGAGGGAGAGAGACGGGGTGAGATAGCACAAGCAGCGCAAGGCCGCTCGAGCACCTGGCTGCACATGCCAACATGTGTGTGTGCATCGCCATCCATACACCATGAGCCCAGGGCCGTGTCCCAATCTCAGCGCCAAATCCACATCACATTCCGAAAACGCAAGTAGTAGTCAGACAAACATCAGGGATGAAAGCACCATTGTCCCAATGCAAAAGGCGGGAGGACACCTGCACCTCTGACCTTGGTCCAGAACGCGCCTGGAACACCCTGATAGAGATGCAATGGCAGATGGGGACGACTTCCACACCACGCATTCCGCAAATGAACCATACGACTCATCCACAGCCCACACACAGAAGCCCTTGCCTGTGGTACCCCCGCATGGGATGCCCTTGACACGGAAACAGCAACCCATTACCCACAACGTTGCACACACATTCGAATCATTGCTCAGAGCTGTGGCATATCCTCCACACAACTGCCGCAGTTCAGAAGAGTGGAAGCGTAACAATGGCTCCTGTGAACTAGTAAAAATAGTAGTAATAAAGATACGCACAATGGCAATATACAGAGTTACGTTGATGTCAGAGAGAAAAGCTAACCACAGACACAGAGGTGTAGGTATATAACTACTTTTATAAAAATTTGATGCATGAAATACAAGGTATATACATGAAACTAAAAATACAGAATTGTTTATATTTGGCAAACAATAGTTTACCAAGTAGTGAATGCGTGTCCCAGTGAAAAAAACATAATAAACCTAAACAAATAGTGACATAATATGTGACTTATGTACAAGGTTTAAAACAATAGGGCGACCATTTGTAGTTTTTTGCAATATAAACAACACTAAATACAATCATCAATGTTGGATCAAGGTTCGCCCTGTTTAACAGTCGACGGCGTTTCGACCCTGTTTTGAATTGTAGGGTCTCTTCAGGACCTGGAAATGTGGGACACCTAAAAGCAAGTGAGGGATAGCGTCAGCGTATTGTCAGCGAGCACTACCAGTATGGTATCGAGACGTTCATTCTAAATGTTTATGTACCTGAAGGGCGGTTGGTCCTGCCTAATGTGAAGAACAGTGCCACCATGTGATAGGGGAGAAAAGGAAAAAGCTACTAACAGGGAACCCGTCCGGGTGCTGTGAAGGAATGACAACTGAGGGTTAACTTGAGACACTATTAACAGGGAGGCAGGGCTGCTAGTATGTACAGCACCGTGGCCTTTCAAAGCGCACTTACCCCATGTGAGGAAGGAGTGTGGTAGACAAGACCTGAACTCTAGACCGGGAATTCCTCGGCAATGCTGCAGGCCCTCTTTATAGTCTGTGATTTATGGCAATCTGGTGGTAATGACAGAGATTATAGGCATATTGCTTTGGGAAAATTACAATGCTAAGTGTACAATGCCGTCGCTAAGGGGGATAGACATACCTTAATTATTACAAGAATTACGATGTACGATTTCTCCTGGGCCTGCTGGAGTGGAGGAGCGTGCGTCTCCTTTGGTGCAATGACATCTGTTTAATGAAGAGCCGGTGATATTTATAAGCATGTTTCCCGCCACAGGGTGGCAGTATAGACTAAGCTGTTGGATCTGGAGCCTAGAGCTGCTCGGTAGCTCTGTGTGCTTGAATGAAAATAAAGGACAGACCCTGCGCTCGCATTGGTGCAATGACAATTGTTTTCTGGTGAAGGGCCGGTGGTATTACTGGGCATGTTTCTTCCACATGGTGGCATTATAGACTACGCTATTGGATCTGGGGCCTAGAGCTACTCAGTAGCTCTGTATGCTTGAATATAAATAAAGGACAGACCCTGCGCTTCGCATAGGATTCAATGAACAGTGCCACCATGTGATAGGGGAGAAAAGGCAGTTCAGAAGAGTGCCGGTTCACGAGACGCACCAACGCAATGGCAGGCCATACCGGGCACATGCACAACCCCTGTCACGTGGAACAGTACCGTGCACGTATGCTGCATTTACTGGGCGCACTGCCACTGGCAATGCTGCGGATCAGTTACAGGCTCAGCTTCCGCATTGCCCACGTCACCTGCGTCCAGCCCTGGTTCCACTGCCGAACATGCACATTCGAGTGTCCCATGGATGTCTGCCTATCCAACACAACTGTTGATGAATTGGACTATGACTTGTGTCTGCGCCCCCTGTTGGATCACAAACAGGAGTGTAACCGAGACAGCCGTGCATGGGATGCCTTGACATACTGCGTATGTATTGGTAGTTGTGCATGGGAGATTGCACAATTTCTCGTGTGCAGTGACTACATCGAGGCGCTCCCCTATTGGGCTGTGTTGCGGATTGGTGAGACGGCGTGGGCTGAGCACACCTGCCCGGACCACCTAATGGATTGGCTCACCCTGGTGTTCCTTGAACACGACAACGACGTACTATTGGAACACATTGCACATGAAGCTGCACGGGCATTCATGGACGAGTAACTATGTTCCTGCAGCCACATCGGATTGCCACCCACAGCACATGGCCCAACAACTTGCTGCATCGTGGGGATTGCTCACATATCCCACCACAACAGAGGACACATCTGCCTTCGTTCGGGCTCTGGATGCATGTGCGTGGAACAACGTGTGTGTACACACACCTGTGCAAGGTGATGCAGGTCCATGGTCGGACCAACACAGCGTCGTTTGGCAACGTTGCCAATTCAGACACACTGCTGGGGGGGAGCACACACATGGCAATGCAGCACAACATGTGAACCTGTCGGACCCTCACACCTGATCACTGTCAGCAGAGCAGACAATCGGCGCACTCCGGAGGCAGAGCACTATGCAGATCCCATGTGCAGTGAGTCGTGCCCCCTCACACGGGGCAATGGGCAGATGCCAAACAACACATAACTCATCCAGCAAGGCAAGGTGGGCTGTGAGCGTTGCCATCCGTGATGAATGTTGTCCATTTTAGCCCCGACATTTTCTGAACCTCGACATGTACCCATGCTGCGTGTAAGTGTCCTCAGCATGTCCCTGCCTGTTGTGGCCGTTGCCTCGTCCGTACTGACACGCACATGCCAATAAAGTCTATGCCACTCCACTGGTGTCTAACTGTGAGGTGTGTTGTTTAGATTGTCCACTCGTGTGCCACAATGAGCATCGTCCCAACACAGGGAGGAACTGACTGACGCATGTGCAATGGGGGTGTGTCCCTTTGGCAAGCTCCACCTCTGTGAGCCAGACATTGTTTTTGGATAGGAGCTGGACGACATGTGCACTTACATGACTTCAGCAATGTGTGTATGGTGCCCAACCTCTGACCATGTGGAGCAATGTCATATCACAACAGAATGTGTCCACACAGATGTGTGTAAGTAGGTATGCGACGTGAAGTTCTGTTGTCACATGTGGTGTAGGACACCACTCCTGGCCTGCTACCGTTTTGGTCACTCCTACACACAGCCCTATTCAAAACATGGACGTGTGCCTACGTTGGGGGGTTGTGAGATTGTTGTTGATGTGCAATGGGGACACAGCTAGTACTCACCTTCACAGTCATCCAATTGGCCATGTGTCTCAGGGATAGACATGTGCATAGATGTCAGTTACCAGGGTGTACCTTCATGTGCAATCATTGTCCCTACATCCAGCCATACTTCCATACGTGAGTGAACATAGTGATGACACATCTGTGTGATTTAGAATGTTTTATTCACATTCAGGTGATTGACGGAGCTGAAGCTGTACATGGCCTTCCAAGCCCACATCACATGGAAGCCAAGTGGTGGGCCAACCAGAGTCCTTTGGGGATTGCACAGTGATTAGGAAGAGTGCAGTCCGCAGCTGGATTGCTGTGTAATTGGCCAGCGGTGAAGAAATGGCAGTCCGTGTCCGGGTGAATGTCGCAGAGTGTTCCGGGGGTCAGTAGGAGGTATTTCCCAGGGCATGATGCATAGGTCATAACCAGGCAGGGACAGGCCATATGGCGGTGATGGATGCTACTGCCTCCTTCCTCACACAGTAGTTCCCATCCCCTTCTCACTCCCCTGATACGGGTTCTGTGTCCGGTGTGTCCGGTGTGTGTGGCGGGGTGATGGCTGCATCGCTGTGTGACACTGACACATCAGACTGCATAGGTGATGGGGCAGCATCACAGTGTGACATTTGAAAAAAGGGGCTAGGTGACGCCCCAATGCCGGACGCACAGCGTTGCTTCATCCATGACACAAATACCACAATTATTCCAATTTCTCAAAATTTTATTCCATTTTTATCCACTTCTTTTTTAAATTCATTGCTTGTACTCCAGTCACATGAGAGACACTTATTCACTGTATCCTAAATGCTGTCGATTCGCCCATCCAGGCTTTATTCTGAAGCACAGAGTGTGCATAAGTGATCCTCAAAGGTTAATCTGTGTTACCCAATGCATTTCGGGCCGTACCTGGCCCTTCGTCAGGGGTTATCTACAAATTCAAAACATTCCTGTTAGACTGTGTTTTTTTAATCTGCCTAAACATAATAAAACGGTATTCCTATTGTTAAAAAATACGACTCACGCCGCAATCAACGTCTGCCCACTGAATTCATTAACTGCCTTTTTCCCGGAACAGTCTCTCCCCAACTGCCACAAATGCATGTGTTACCCCACCACTATTCAAGATATCACTCCTTGATACCTGTTCGTGTTTAAAAAAACCCTTTCAAAACACATTGTTCCTCCCGCAAAACTTTATCCAAAGGAGCCCATACCTTAACAGACTGTTTTCTATCGTGTTTGAAATCCTTCTGGTGCCCGCTTCCTCCTCACTCTACTTAAACACCTGTGGCGAAGCCCCGCCCCTTCGTGCTTTACCGATTGACATCCTGCAATACTTTGACCTCCAGAGCCCATAGTGCACTACGAAAACTATAGAGTTGATCCCTGTTTTATATTTGTACCCGATCATGTTCTTGCACTAGCACAATTCAATTTTTATGCTCATATTCACTAAACATATCTTGATGACTTATTTGTACCTGAAACTAATGTGTGCACCCTATCTGTACCCCTGTCAATCTGTAGTTCTCAAACACCTCCCCAATCTGTCACTAAGCTTATTTCATTTGTAAAAACTTTTCTATTTAGCTGAAACCCCTCCCTTCCAAATCGCCCTCTCACGAAAGCTAACGCACCTCTTTATCCATCAAGTTCCACAATGCATTACGTTCACCATCATCTCCTTTTACAATCTAGTTCTTATCCGCCATTTCTATATGCTCTAACAACACACTATATCTTGACTATCCCGATATTTATACTTGAATTCCCCGCCCACCCGCAGTTGTCATTTGTAACGTTGATTAAAAACTATTCAGTGAGTCATTTTAACATGAATTTACACGTTAACCGTTGATAACATAAATATGCCATGAGTTCAACCAACAATCCTCCATGGTATGTCTCGAAAAATTGTTCATGAAAATCCCTTTGGGGAAATGTTTGACAATAGTCTCTCCTGTGACAAGGTAATTTTAATGCAAGATTCTTCATTATAATCCATGGGTGCTCCTCGTCAAATGGGCAAATGGTAATACTTCAAAAGAGGGGGGTGAGAGTGCACACCGGTTTCTTCCATATTTCATCCTTTAGTATTTTCAACGTTTAATCTGTTTGCGTGCAGCCCGTCACCTAGCCCCTTTTTTCAAATGTCTCATAAGCACGTGTCTGGGCAGATCACGTCAAAAACCGGGCTGCACGCAAACAGATTAAACGTTGAAAATACCAAAGGAAGAAATATGGAAGAAACCGGTGTGCACTCTCACCCCCCTCTTTTGCAGCATCACAGTGTGCCACGGACACATCAGGGGTCGGAGCTGTGTGTGTCGATGTTCCCGCTGCAGTCATCTGGGAACGGCTCAGTGGCAGCAATGGCAAGATGAAGTACTGCAGGGCATTGAAGTTCCCAGCTACTACTCGCTGGTGTCCAGCCGTGGCAGACATACTTCCAGCTTGCATCTGCTCCATGGTCTCCATTGACCTCCGCATCTGTGCCAACTCTGTGCTGTCATGGCTGGTGCCTGTCTGACCAGACAGTTCTTGTATTCGATTCATGGCACCAGCGAGGTCAGCCAAGGTCTGTGGCGGAGCATGGTGCGTACAGGGGGTGTCCGATAGGGACTGTACGTGGTCCCTGATGGGACTCAGACACCCACGTATGGCATCGAGTTTGGCTGCCACAAGCTCGAAACCCACCCGCAGCTGATCAGCCAACTCCACCTGGCAACCCAACACACGCCGTTGGAATTCCATGTATTGGTCGGGGGGGTCCTGGGAGACAGCCGTGGTGGTGTGTGTTTCCTGCTGTGTGGTCTGTGCAGGTGGTGGGGTCACCTCGAGGCAGCTGGCCTGCCCTGCTCCTGGGGGTGGGGTGCAGAGGCTGTCCATTATCCGTTGGAGGGTGTCTTGACATATGTGCAGGTTGTCCTCTTCATCATCAATGATGGGAAGTGTGGTGTGCTCTGCAGGAGGTGTTGTTTGTCCCTCTGCAATGTAAAGGGGAGATGCAGGTTAACAGAGTTTCACATGTATGTTGATGATTTGCAGATGTTTACATTCAGACTGCATGCCAATGTACATTGTGACTGTTTTGGGGGAGCTGGCTATTTGATGGCAGTCAGTGTGTTTTTCGACTACATGACGGATGTGTGGTAGTACCCGTACATTATCATCACACAGTGTCAGGCAATGCCAGATGTGAGTGGACAGTTACTACGCACGAGCGGAACCTGTTGTGAGCTCTGTCCTGTGGTGCTTGTGTTGCACTTTGTACCACATTGCCGTCATTGCTGATGTTCTGTGATTGCTATGTGTGTGTGCTGCATTGTGGGGGAGTTGCCCCTGCAGCTCTGATTTCGTGTAGCCTTCTCCCTTTGAGGCGGGGTGCCTTTGAATTGTGTGCTTTTCGGGGCCTGATTTGCTTTTGACTTGGGTCATATGTGCTCTCAGACAGATTTTGTGGCCTGGTGTATTGTTCGTCTGCTGCGTGTATTGTACGGCATGGGCTGTGGGTGCACGTGGACATGTCGGAGTGTGACCTGCTCCTTTACGGATGTGATCCGCACTGGGCTACCTCAAGGTCGATTCGTGGGCCATGTCATTTTATTTTTGGCTGCTGCCATGCTATCGGACATGCAGTGTTACTTGCATAGTCAGTGTGGGTCACAGAGCCGCTGCTTTGCTGGATTCAGCACATGTGCATGGGTCGGTTGTGATTTTGGTGATAGGGGGGGCCCCTCTGTGCACATTGTGGATGGGGGCCTACTTGGCGTTTCTATGTGTGCTGCAGTGTGCCAAGGCAATCAGGGACATGTTTCACGGTCATTGTGGGTGTGCTGTGTGCTACACGTAATTGTGCATGTGTGCCATTGTGCCCATCTCCCCCCGTCCCCCCCGTCCCTAGTCGTTACACACCCTGTTGCTGTTGGGTCAGGTCGTATCGTGCTGTGTCCAGGCCCCCCAATCCTGCCACCGTCTCCTCACTGCTGACTGTGGCCACCATTTGCTCCAGCTCATCCAGCTCCTCCTGTGTCGCAGGACTCCCACCTCCAGTCGCCATTGCTGCCTCCCTGTTGGCGGCGAGCTTATGTTTGGTCTGCCTTTTCAGATCATGCCAGCGCCTCTTGACCTCCTCCAGTGACCTCCTCGACACTCCGACTGCATTGACGTTGGTAACGATGGCCTGCCATATTTCGGTTTGGGTTGCCAGTGCCGCAGTGGAGGTGCCGAACAGTTGTTGATGGTGTTCAGTCACCTCCGTGACGATGATCCGGTCTTCCTCTTCCTCTTCCTCTTCTCCTTGCCCTTCCCAGAACGCGGGGTTCCTGGCTGGTCCTCCGTGGGGCTTGTGGTGTTCGGCTTGTCCTCTGCACTCGGTCCGGGTGCATCCATGTTGCTACGCAGTTTGAATTGTTTTTGGGCTTTTTTTTTTCTTTCTTTTATGGTGCTTTTTCCCGCCGGACGCGTAGGATTTAAAGGCCTGTGGCTGGTGTTCGCTGATTTCTATACCGCGATTGGCCTCATCGCATGTTTTTTTGCGTTCGTGTTTCGCATTTTTTCGGCGTGGTGTTGATTTTCACGATGACATTTGGCTCGTTATCTGGTGACTATCGCATGCTACCGCCTTGTTGTGAATTCCACGTTGACACGGGGTTATTTTCCCACGCTAGGCTGCGATATTGAAAGTTGCGTTACGCTACTCTTGCGGTAGTTATCACACGTTCTTGTGAATATACCCCTCAGTTGTTTGTTCCACAATAAGCACGCGCGAAACTAATGAAGACCATTTATCGTGCAAAAATTGTAGAGTTTTGCTAGTCTCCTCCATAAAGGGTTTAAGGGCACGAATTTCTTCAAGGATTATATTCATGGAGGCAGAAGAAGAAGAAGCTCCTGGAGAAGGAGGGTCCTTTTTTGGACTTTTGGTAGAAATTGCTGGTAATTTGCTTGAGATGTGAGTTTTAGGAACAGTGCCGGAAGAAGGGTCAGGTTTCTGCGAAGGTAGGTCCTCCATTTGGTAAAATTGGAGCAAGAGTCTGAATCTGAGCACACGGCTGGTTTAGTGGAGGCAGTAAGTTTAAGGTTCCGCAATTTCCCCATAAAAATACGGTGGAGTTTAGTGAAGAAGAGACCAAACTCTTAAAGATGAAGTTGAAGATCTTTAAAATAGTGTATAGATCTGATGGAACACAAGAGCCAGAGATATGGAAGTCAAAATAGCCTCGTTGAAAGAATGTGAAGGAGCTCAAAAAAGCTAAGAAGCCGCAAAGCCCATAAAAGTAGTAGGATTTTGAGTAATTGTTCACATCAAGTGAAGCACAAAATGGTGGCTGTTCAGTGAGGTGACATTCCACAGGTAGCACGAATTAAAGGGATAGGCAGAAGCAGCATCACTCCTATAAGTAAATGAGTGAAAAGAGTCTCCCTCGTAGTGCAAAAAGAATAAAAGACAATAATGTTTTATGAGGCGGTGGCCAGATTATGAGAAAAACATTGTGAGGCTCGGAGGGCGCGAAGGAGAGAAAAACAAAATGGCGGCCGTTACATAACAAGCCGAGTCGCGCCGTGAAAGTTTGCCAAAATTGATGAAAAAGGGCAAAAAAGAAGTCTATGAGCCCCCCTCAGCATGAGGCAGAGATATCCGGTCTTGGAAGGTGAAAATGAAGGGTATTTCTTCCCGAAACGTCTGATATCGGGAGCCGGTGGTGCGGAGCTCCGCAACTACGCGGCCATCTTGCTGGCGCGTAAACCACGCCCCTCTTCTGCTAGTGTTTTTCATCTAATATTTTTTTTGTTTGACCTACCTGAATGGTGTTCATGTGTGAGTTGCACTTCACATATGTGGTTAGATTAAGCCTCTTTCTACTTCCATGTAATTGTTCTAGATTTAAGACACAGAGAACCTGATGGGTCACTCTGTAGGCCAGGTAGTTCCCCCCAACACCAGGCAAATATAATGTTTGGTGTGTCAGTGCACAGGGATGATGCAACCCCGGGCTCTTCAGGCAAGACATAAGCAGCAATTACTGACTTGACGTGAAACTGTACTAATATGACAAAAACATAGAGGAAACACCCAAGAAAAAGATGGCGCCATTCCAATGAATCTCCCAGAACTGTAAAGTACAAAAATTGACTTTAGTTCAAATGTGTCTTCTTTCAAAAAGCAGTCCCTGCAGGAATTGATGACAGCGCATTAAGTGAGGCTCAATAAGTATAAAACGAAAAAGCAGGCTAAAGCAGTGTTGGGTTGCCATTGAGAAGACAATACAGCTCGGTGGCTGGGGTTGGGGAGTGCAGTTGAGCTGTGAGGCTTTGGAGAAGGATGTCGGTGAGATGGAGAAGAGTTACAGGGTATGGACATTTTGACAGTAAAATCTAGGTGAAGGTGACTTTAGGAAAGTTAGAAAAAATTGGGAGGTGATGAAGAATGGGGATAAGTTAAAGGAGTTTGTTTTTGTGTATCAAAGGTTTGAGGTGGGGTGCTGAAAGGGTGCATGTTGTGTTGGTGAGGTGGAATTTAAGGATGTAAGTCTTTGCCAGGGAATTTTGTGAGCGCAAACCTGTTTTATTAAAGTGACTTTTTGCACACAAGAAAGGTCTCTTTCATGATTGGTGTATTTTCCTCTAACAACATTTGCTTAGAAAATAAAGACCAGCTGTTATGTCCCTCTTTCCAAGTCATCAGCGTACAAAGCACAGGTTTAAAAATATTTGCCAAAGTCTATGTTTATATTATCCTGGTCACTAATAAACACATTTACAGCGTCCAACAAGATTTTGACTTTAACAGGACTGGGTTGTTCTCTGAATACAAAATAACACAGAGATTCTTTTTGCAAATGACCATGTACCTACTTAGGTTACATACTTATATACCTTGTTAATAGATGCTAGGAGACCTTCGGTTACATCAATTGGAAACTTTTGTGTTGGCCTGGTGTGGCTAATCTGCAATTCAAATGTAAATCTAGAAGGGATTCAGGCCCATTTTCATTATGCAACTGTACAGCGTTTACTTAATGGAACTATCGCCAAAATGTTATGATATAGCAAGGCCAGGACTGTGTACTGTCTTCAATTTATTTTCACTCTCTACATGGACCCTGTGGCAATAGAATAGAAATCCACTTCTCACATAACATTTCCTCCTATGGTCTCGATGACAACACATGAAGAGCATATAATAAACAGATTGCCTACTGCTTAATCTGCTACTCTTGATAAATGTATTCGAGAACTGCATTATATTTGCAATGAGTTTGAGGTCAAGAAAGAGAGAGTGAGAAAGAGAGAGGGAGAGAGAGAGAGAGAGAGAGAGATTCCAGCAGGCTGGGTGTTGAAAGACCTGGACTCTTTCAGTTATAGGATGGCACAGCTTCACCGGAGCGAAGTATGGAGCAGAATTTATATAGATTAGAATAGAAAGACAAAACTCAGTAGGAATGTGGTGATAAACAAGGCTTTCACAGATAATAGAGGTTAGCAGAAAACACAGAGGAGGCTTCCCTGTTGAAGCGAGGAACCGCACTGTAACTAGCTCCAAGCAAGCATGGAACATTGCCCCAGAACTGAAGTTGGGAAGAGCTCCATGGCACCAGGAAACCATGTTGTTCTAGATACACAAAGGGGTATATTCTAAAGAACGTGCGATAAACATCGCCAAAATAGGTTAACGCAAGTTTTCATATCGCCGTCTATCGCGGGAAAATAACTCTGTGTTAACGTCGTATTTTCAACACGGCGGTAACATGCGATAGTCTCCCGATAGCGCCTCAAATGTCCGCGATAACATTACCGGGACGGCGATAAAAATCCAAAGCCGAACGTGAAAAAAGTTGCGATGGGCCCAACCACGATAAGACAAACAGCGAAAAGCAGCGCCAGGCCTGCAATTCACACACGTCAGGCGTGAATAACCACTACAAAAGCAGAAAAAAAAACCCAAACAAAATCAAAACAACTGCGAAGCACAATGGAGGCAGCCGGAGCAGGTACAGAGGACGACCAGAACCCCACAAGCCCCCCGGAGGACCAGCCTGGGACCTCGGGGTCAGGGAAGGGCAAGGACAAGAAGAAGAGGAAGACGCGGTTCAGTCAGCAGGAAAACAGGATCCTGATCACGGAGGTGATAGAACACCATCAACAACTGTTCGTCACCTCCACTGTGTCATTGGCAACAAAAAATGCAATATGGCAGTCCATCGTGGACAAGGCGAATGCAGTCGGAGTGCTGAGGAGGACAATGGAAGAGCTCAAGAGGCGCTGGAATGATGTGAAGCGCAAGACCAAGCAGAAACTCGCCAACAACCAGAAGGCAGCAATGCAGACTGGAGGTGGGAGTCCAGCGCCACAGGAGGAGCTGGATGAGATGGAGGAAATGGTGTCCACAGTCATCAGTGGGGAGACGGTGGCAGGAGTTGGGGGACCGGACACTGCTCAACATGACCCGACACAACAGCAACAGGGTGAGTAACCACCAGGGACTGGGGGGATGGGGGGAGATGGGCACAATGGCACACATGCACAATTAAGTAGAGCACATCTTCGGACAAAACATGGCCAACAGTCACAACTCCAACCAAGAGCCCAATTTACCCAAGTCTGCAACAGCACAGCACTGCATAAGCACAGAAGTGAAAGCCACACCGCCTGAAAGGGATAAGGGCCAGCCAAATCAGAGCTGAAGGGGCAACTCACCGACAATGCAGCACACACTCATAAGATCCAGAGCACTGCAACATTTACAACAATGTTGAACAAACAGCAACACCAGCACAACAGAACAGAGGACACAACTGCTGCTGCTTGTGTGTGGAAAATGGCCATTCGCATGTGGCATAGCTGGAAACTGTGAGATGATGATGTACTAGTACAACCCCACATCCCTGATGGTGTAGTAATGCATGTATGACCATGACCCAGATAGGCAGTGAGACACACATTGTCATACAAATCAACACTCATCACAGTTGAATACAAGTGAAGGTGTGTAGACTTTATTAGCATATGCGTGTCAGTACGGCCAAGATAAGTGCCACAACATGCAGACCAATGCAGCAGTATGTCAGAACGTGGAACGTTGCCAAGCGCTGCTGTCCACTCCGTGGGAGTGCTTCACCTTTCACAGGTGTGTGTCTACCCGCGTTGTTGTACGCTCATGTATTCTGAGTCCAGGCGAATGCAGTCATGTCCACTGTCGTCGTGGGAGATGTGACCAGAACCCCAAGTCCCAACAAGGTGTCGGGACATGTGCAATGGGTTCCTAACTGTTGTGTCTGTAGGTACGTAGTTGCACGTCCATGAAAGCGAGTGCAGCTTCGTAGGCTATCATTTCCAACATGAGGTTGTTGTCGACTTCATCAAACAGGACGGCGAGGCTAACCATTAGCAGGTCCGGACAGATGTGCTGCGTCCACCCCCTTTCACCAATTAGCACTACAGCCCAATAGGGGAGCGGCTCAATGTGGTCACTGCACACGAGGAGTTCTGCAAACTCCCAGGTCCAGCTGCCAGCATGTATGCCAAGTATCCAGGCATCCCATAGACGGGTGTCACGGTGACACTCATGGTCCTGGGCCAACAGGGGGCGCACACACATGTCGAAATCCAGTTCAGCTACCGTCCTGTTGGATAGGCAGACATCTATGGACCACTCGAATATGCACGAGTGACAATGCAACACAGGCTGCACGCAGGTGACGTTGGCAAGGCGGAAGCTCAGCCGGTAACTGATCCGCAGCACTACCAATGGCAGTGCCCCCAGTAAATGCAGCATACGTGCACGATACAGTTCCACGTGACAGGGGTTGTGCATGTGTCCGGGATGGTCTGCCATAGCGTTAGTGGCTCTGGTTGAAGCAGCACTGTTCTGTGCTGTGCCAGTTCTGTGGATGAAATGCCACAGCTCGGATCAATGAGTTGTTTAAGTGTGCAACTGTTGTACGCCTGGGATGGTGTGGGAGTAAGTGTGAAGGCCATTCCATGCAAGATAACTCCGAGCAAGGACTTCTGTGTGTGGGGTGTGTATGCGTTGTTCTGTTGTCGGGCTGTGCATAGTGTGGGAGTCGTCCTCAACTGCTATTGTATCTGTCAGGGGGTGCCGGGCACATGCAATTCCGAGGTCGGATGTGCAGATGTGCTTCCGCCTGATAGTTCAGACAAAGGAGCTTTCATCCCTAATGTCAGTTTGTCATCTGCTTGCATTCATGAAGTGTGATTTGGCTTGTTGGGTGTGGGGTGGGATGTGTGCGACTTTGGGATCCATGTTTGACATGACTTGCATGTGGCAAATGAGTGGCATCACTGTGTGTTACGTTGCCTCACAGCTGCTCCTCCCTCCCCCCGAGCCTATTTACTTATGTGCACTGCGCGGTTGCATCACTTGCACTCCTAGGACACACCATTGTCATGCCTGTCTGCGCATGTCCACAAGCCTGACAACGACACTGTGATGTTGTCCGTTGAAGGTGGGCGGACACGTGAGTGTAGGCCTATGGTAAGGTTAGTACGGACACAGATGTAGAGTTCATGCCTGGCTGAAGTCGCACTGCGACTAAGGCTAGGCATTTGGCTCATGCTGCGGCAATGCAGATACACACAACACTTGGCATGTATGAGCCAAGACCCCGAGCGGTCATGCGCTCCTTCATTTCTCCGTTCGTGCGAGACCGCCCTCCAGGTGCATGCTACATTGCAACATTGTCAATTGCGGGCCGGGTGGCGCCGACACTACAACAGAGACACACGCATTGGTGACTTCCTTGTCCAGGCCAGAACTGAACCACGCCCTGAGCCCCAGGCTAATTCTACACACCCCTGCGCTGGACTGACGTACGCCGGCCCAGCCCACTCCGCTTACACTTACAGGGGGGACAACAAACCTACATGTCCAAGGTCTTACCCGCTGCCTGAGGTGACATGCTTGCGTCCGCTGTCCACAGCACGATGTGATGTGGTAGGGCCAGGGGCCATCACGCATATATAATGACCACACGGACACACTTAGATAGATAGTGGAACTGGCTACGGTCACGTGCACCCGGCCCCTTTTTATTACCAGGGTCACATGTCCAGTGACGCCTGTGCTGGATCGGTGTGGGGTGAGTGTAAGCCAGCACTCAGGGAGTGGTTGGTGCTGGCAACAACTAGAACAGTGATCATCTGATCACACACACAGAGTCACTCATGAAGGGTCCATGACTTGCAGTGCACTGAGGTGGGGCACCAGAACTGGAATCACACACATATGATTACATCATAAAGGGTCCATGACTTGAGCTACACTGAGTTCGTGGCACCGGAAGCGCTCGGCTGGTGCTCGGCCTGCGATGATGCGTCGTCCGGGCGGACCGCCCTGGAAGCAATGTCTGTTGCCTACTGGGCTGCGCCATGAATAAATGAAGACTCAATTTGAATTGTGAGCCCTGCTGACCGCAGTGTGGGCCGGTGGCAGCGGTCAGCGAGGGCCCACAGCCACGTGGCGATGACTTGTGTTGCACAGGGTCAGTGGCACCTGGAGCGCTCAGCAGGTGCACAGCCAACGATGATGCGTCGTCCGGGCGGGCCGCACTGGGAGCAATGTTCTTTTTGCCTACTGTATTCTGCCTCAATATTGCCACGTGGCGTCGACTTGTGTTGCACAGGGTCAGTGGCACCTGGAGCGCTCAGCAGGTGCACAGCCAGCGATGATGCGTCTTTTGACTTTGGGGACCTGCTGACCGCAGTGTAGGCCGGAGGCAGCAGTCAGCGAGGGCCCACAGCCACGTGGCGATGACTTGTGGTGCACTGAGTTAGTGGCACCTGGAGCGCTCAGCGGGTGTGCAGCTAACGATTATGCGTCATTCGGGTGGGCCGCACTGGGGGCAATGTCTGTTGACTAGTGGTTTCCTCCATTAACAGAAATGTGGCACGATTTGAATTGTGGGACCTGCTGACCGCAGTGTATGACTAAGGCAGTATCCGGCACACACATGACTCCGTTTTGCTGTGCCGCTGGGGGCCTGTGTCGCGGAGTCTGGAGGTCACGGCAGCGGACTCGTGGCAGGGTGAGGTGCGCCACCCTGGCAGACGCGTTGCCCATCACGGAAGAGAACCACGCCCAGAGCCCCGGACTTTTTATCCGCACTCCTACGCTGGAGTGGCGTACGCCGGCCCAGCCCACTGCGCTTACGCTTACAGGGGGGACGGCACAGCTACATGTGCAGGGTCTTCTCCACTGCCTGAGGTAACATGTTTGCGTCCACTGTCCACAACACTACAAACCCCAGCAGTATATGTCAACATGGACATGTCTGTGCTCTGCATTCTGTGGTCTGTCCAGCACATCACCGCCACACTTGGCATTGTGTACATTCTTCTTCATGGGTGAGTTGCCTCCTTCACACATACTTTGTTCCCAACTCTCCCCCCATTCTGCACTTGTGTGGCTGATGGGCCATGCCATTTTCGGAACGTCCGTGGTCTTGTCCTACGCTGCCTCGGTGGTAGTCCGGGGGAGGGGAATCTGGAGGGGGGGTCCTGGGGGGGGGGTGCGGTGCGTGTTGTGGCCCTCTTGGGTCTCCGAGCTGCATGTTCATTGGCTCCATGGCATCTGTGGGTCTTCAGTTGTGGCTCTGGGCTGGGTTCCCTTTCATGCTGCAGGTAGTCGTCCTGCTTAGCACCAGCTAAAGGCAGGTGTTAAATCCCTGCAGCTAACGCGCCTTATCGCCTGTTCTTGGTTCGCATCGCAGATCTGACTGGTCGTTGAGAATCCCGCGAAGTGATGTTTTCGTGTGTTTTTGCACGGGAACGCCTACTCTGCATATCATTAGCGTTAGTTGTCGCACTCATCCGTGGCGATGTTTTTTGCGGTAGCTATCGCTGGTAAACTGGCGATGTCGGCAGTTTGCACCAGCTTGAGAATAGGGCGATAAATCTATCGCCACTTTTGCGGCGCTAAAGTGCTGATAAATTGGCGATAAGTCCTTGAGAATATGCCCCAAAGACACGTTTGAACAGACTGCAATTTGTGCAGAATGCCGCTGCCAGGCTTCAATGCCATGTCCCTTGGCATGTTTCCGGTTCAGACTATTTGCATGAGCTTCATTGGCTGCCCATTGAGAAATGGGGTCAAGTTCATGTATAAGACTTTATGTATAGGGCTAAGGCTCAGAAGGCTCCTAATTATATAAACCCCTTGGTCACTCCGTATGTCCTGAACCGCTCCCTATGCTCATGCAGTCTGGGTTTTGGGGTCATTACCCGGGAGAAATTGGCGAGGCAGGGAGGTTTCTCATTCAAATTTGTAGGCCCCAAACTATAAAATGCACTTCCCCTCGGAGTTAGATCTGCCACCTCCTTAGAGCTTTTTCGAAAGAAGGTGACGCTTCCTTAAGATTCTAATCAGAAAAGTAAGTCATACCAGTGGCGGCTGGCATGTACCGAGGGTGGTGAGGTGGGTGGCACAGAAAAAAAGGACAAATAAAATAAAATTAAATAAAATGCACTTATCTTCCTGCACAAACGCGACGTCCTCCTCAATCGGTCTTCTCTCCTTGAGGTAGGCTCCCAACTCCCAAGCCAATCCTGGCACTGCTCTCATGCTGTTAACCAGCATGAGAGAAGCACCAGGATTGGAGGGAGCAGCCTCTCTCAGCACTCTTAAGAGCACTGGAGGCCTGTGCTTTCTCTAACCCAGCAGTCTAAGACAGCTAATTTACCACATGATATGGGAATGTTCAGCACTGACACAATACTGGGGAGACGTAGTAGACCGATTGCAAATTGCCACAGGGTGGAAAATTCCCAAAACAATACGGGTAGTAATATTGGGACTGCTCCCCATGCCCAAATCAGAAAAACTCAATAGAAGATTTGTCCTGTTAGGGCTAGTGCAGGCGAAGAGGAGATTAGCGGCAAGATGGCTCAGTTCGGATCTCCCCACAATGGAGGGATGGCTAAAGGACCTTAGTGAATGGGCAACCGCAGAACTAGTCAGAATGAAACGGGTTAGGAAAGATGAAAAGGTAGAAGAAGAGGTGCGGGCCTGGTCCCTCATGATGGCAGATGCAAAGGACCCCGCCGCCCCCCCGTCCCTGGTGAGGAGTCGAATGGGGAAGGAAAGGAGGGGACAGACAAGGAAGAAACAGCCAGATTAAGTGATAATAGAGAATGCATTATGTACACAGATATGGCCTATGGGAAGATTGATATGTTTTTATTCTGAGACCAGACACGACAATAGGGAGGGTGGGGGGATGCTTTGTTGTTAAACTGGCGAAGACAGCATGAAGTACACATGTTTAACGATGAGAGCTCAATGGAGCCATAATGTTAAGGCACAGATATAAGGCATAATAGAAGCTGGGACGGGGAATGCACGAAGTTGATGTGACAACTGTTATTATGACTTGCTATCATGCTAAAAATGCCAATAAAAAAAAACTTAAAAAAAAAAAAGACAGCTAATTTAGAGAAGTTTAAAATGCGCATGTCTGGCTGGCAGTCGCAAGACATCTGGCCAAAGGGACATGCACACTTTAAACATAAGTGCACTGCTCCCTGCTGCCACTCAGCAGCAATGGCCCCACCCAGGCCTGACGCTCAGTTAGGGACGGGTTGGTTGCTGAAAAATAAAATGGTAATAAATAAACTTTATTCCCATTATATTTTTGAGTTCTGGCCTAGGGCTTTTCTTTGTGGGGCGACTCTCCTCCACTCAAATGGAGGAGCCGCCCCTGAGCCATACATTGATGGCTAATTTTCAAAGATCATACCTACTGGTATGGTGGGCTGTTTAGAAATGCTATGTTAAAAAAAAATGGGTAAGTATAATGTCGAACCCCTATTAGTGCATTCGTCAATGCATGCGACTGACTTTATGGCTTGATTGTTCATATCTATTTATTTCTAGAAGGTTATGCAGCCATTTCAGACTCTTTTACTAACTTGCTAAGTTGTCACTGTTGTTGATAAAATGAAAGGCTACTTTACCTCAATGAGTAATGCTTCAGTTAAGGTAAAAACCGGGACTCTAACAAACATCATGGCACTGACCCTGCTGCTTGAAGCTTCAAAAGCAACCAAACAGCCAATCTATCTATGCTACATAGATTACAAAGCGGCCTTCGACTGTGTCATATGAAACCTGCTTTGAAGCAAATTAAAGAACTCGGATGTACTGCCTGTGCTTCGAAGAGCAATTGAAAATCCTATGCATGGACACCTGGGTTAGAATAAAGATGGGCAATGGGGCTAACCTTGCCAGGGTCTTTCCAACATCCCATAAGTTTAAGCAAAGGTATGTTCTGGTCCCAGGGCTTTTTAATCTATTTCTGGCGGACCTCTCATCACCCTTGACTTCGGTCAACTCCCACTCCCCAAAGCTCGCTACTATTCCCCTCACAAACTTGCTGTACGCCGATGACTTGGTGTTCATGAGCCGTGCCTAGGTGGGGGTGCAGCGCCCCCTAAATGCCACCCATGACTACTGACTAAGAAACGGTCTGACAATCAACACTAAGAAAACCAAAATCATGAATTTCTCCAGCAAAAGGAGCGCAAAATCTGCTGGTTCCTTGATTCCACAAAGGTCGAAGAAGTTATCAATTATAAATATCTTGGCCTCACATTCGACAATAAGGGAACTTTTAAGCTGCAGAGGGAGGAAATAAAAATAAAAGGGCTCACCCTGGCAGCAGGTCTCAGGGTACCTTTCAGGAACCTGAATGGGCTTTCGTACAGCCCTATTTTAGAAATTGCTAGGGTGAAGATAGTTCCAACTCTGGCGTATGGAAGTGAAGCCATACTAAGGATGGCCTCAACCATTTAGGACAACACTGTCATCAGAATCTACAGGGGGATATTCCATCTACCCAGGTACACCTCAGCTGCTCAGATTAGGCTAGATTTTGGTCTAGGCAAACAATCAATAGCCAGAAGGGCAGCATTCACCATCATGTGCTACAGGCTCCAATCCTCTGAAAGGAACACCATAAATCACAACGTCTGGCTGGAGATTAATAAACCCCACTCAGCAACCGGAAAATATTTCAAATATTCCATTGACCTGCTCGGCCTAGCTCAACTATGGTCAGCAATGCCCACCTTTGAGTCATTTCGAAGGACAACCAGCAAACTGGCAAAACTAATCTCATGCCTAGAGGACAAGGCTACCCTTGAGAACCATGCTCATGCATGGATGCTACTAAATAGCTACACACTGCTAAAACCAGAACTATACATGGGAGAAGTTTTTAGCAGCCAAGCCAAGGAATCCTTTCTAAAATTCTGCCTTGGTGTCCTCCCTACCAATACTCATGCAGCACCCTGGCTAAGGGCACAAGGAGAAGCTCCATGTAGGTTGTGCGAGCAACCAAAAGAAGACGCGATTCACACTTATTGCCTCTGCAGGTCCACCTTGAATCTGAGCTGCCGCTGGCTGAGGGCCTTCTGGAATCAGGCCAGGGTGCGATCCTGCAGACAAGCAATAATAAAATGTTTAAACTCTGGGGACCCACGAGCAATCTCTCAAACAGTAAAATACCCACAGGGAGTTGACCAGGCCTTAAAGAATAGCATACTCTGCCCTGACCTCTAGTCTCCACCAGGGGCATAGGTAAAGTACCTCCCTCTTTAATCGCAGCACTGGATTTGAATCCCCGGCTTACCCACTGTACCTCAGTCACCACTTGTACATGTCTCTTCTCTTGAACAAAGCACTTTTCCTCCCTGACAATATTAACTGCTCGTGTCTCGGGCAAAAACTAATCGCCAGTCCTCCCACACATGCTAAGCCGCCGCCTGCTCATTTGCACAAAATAGGACTTGATCTTTTAACCGGGACACCGATTTACGAACACTGAGACATTTCTGCTGCTATATGCCAAGGCGTTTTTAACTGTTCTAATGAATTTAATACATCAATGTATTTCATATTGTAATGATTATAATTAATCTAACAATAAAGCTTACTTGTTATGGTAGTTAAGGTAGAGCCATGACTGAACACAATCCAGATCTTGCATAAGAAAGTATATTGACTGGACTGCATACCAGCCATATTATTCTCTTTTAGTTGCTACATCATGCCTCAACTTGACTAAAAAAGTTCTAGATTCTGTGTTTAAAAGCAGTGGTTGCATGCATTTCTGGTTGTTTCTTTGAGATATATACTTAAAATATTTTTTTTTAGTTCACCTTTGAGAGTTATTATTATTTGCCACCAGCAATGCTTGGCGCATGATCACATTTTAATTCTGTTTTTCGGGATAATATGTATTTTATTACAACAAAGTTGATTACTCTGAGCATTATTTTATTATTAAGGCTAGTAACAGATGGCGAGACACACTGCAGCACACAAATATACCTCACATTGCTGTGTGTTACAGAAAGAGCAGTACTACAAAGAAAACCACCAGTGACACGTACTGCTGTATTGTAATTGTAATTGCATTTATATTGCACTTACTTCCCTGATGAGGTGCAGCACACTACGCTGGAACCCAAGGTTAGTGGTTAATCCAGTGGTTATTGTTAATTATTGTGATTAGTCATGTGTGCTCAACAATATGACATGCATTTACTCCAGTTACTTTGTGATAGATTATATTAACACCACCAAGTTGTGATCATTAGGGAGGGCTAGGAGGTTTCAGGTGAATTGTTCATGAGACAGATAGGCCGGCGGAGATTAGATAGCATTAGTTGCAGGGATAGGATGTTAAAAAGGAGAGGTTGTGATCTATGAAATGAGGTGTTATCCAACTGCAGAATTACAATAAGAGGAATTAAGGCAGACAGGCATTAGACTGAGAGGAGGCTATACTCAGAAATAGAAGGCAAGCAGAGGATGGAAGATAAGAAGAGGGTGACTGCAAAAAGAAAGGATTTTTTCATGCATAGTTTTAGGAGGATTGTGGAAAGCTTTTTGAAATAGCCAACAATCTGAGTGTGTGATTGTAGAAAGAAACAACATTGCCTCCATGTCTAGCAAGCGCACATGCCATATTAAGCATGCCAATCTCAGCATCTTCAAGCCCATCTTGTTGGAACATTGTTGGAACTTTTTTCGGACATCTTAGACATTTGAGGTTATTATCAAAATGCAGCTCCTGCAGCTAATCGGGGCGGCTCAGTGTTCGGGTACATGGGTGCAATAGGGCAGCAGGATACCGCTTCTGCCAGAGGATCAGGATCAGTACACATTTTTCATCTATGAATGTGTGCTTCCTTTAGTATTAATTGCACATGTTTCTCATGATGTTTAGCTGTATTACAAGATTATAGTGCATCAATTGTTCATACACATATTCATGTAATTCATAACGTGTACTAGAATTTAGTGACTGTGCACAAGGCTTCATACGCGATTTGTTGAATTTTACATCATTCATCACGTGGTCTGGCCTTTTCATATTAATCGAAAAAGGGTACTTAGGTCTAGTACAGACATATTTGAGAGGAGACATCCCCAGCTTTCCTTGAAGCTTCATTTGAGAGGTGTGCTGGAAACCTCAACATAGAAGGCCACTGGCTTCCTGAAGCCAAGTCCTTATCTGCATATTTCTTACTCGGGATGGCATAATAGAGACAGGACTGCTGATTGGAAAGAACTGTTATTATGCAAAGGTATGCAGTTTAGAGGCCGCCTAAGAAACTCAGCTGGTCACTTTGGTTCTAATAAAAAATTAGATAGTGGCTACAAGGGACGGATTGATCGCAAAAGTTTTTTTTTAATCCTTTAATAATAATATTCATCAAAATGTTGAAATTCAGTTTAATATACAGCCAGTTTCATTGCTGCTGTTGTGTTTATAGTTACAGGTATTCATATAATCTGCACTAGATTAGGGCATTCATTTTGAATAAATGTTTTAAACAGTATGGATTGCTGGATCGCAAGGACTTCCAAGGTCAGAATGCCATTGGCTTGATAAAACATGGCCATTCCGCTAAGCACTGCTTGAGGGCTTAAAACCACACTTGGAAGCCTGCTGCACAGGATGTGACTGGGACACGAATGGGCCCATCTGAGCCTGTCTGAGCCCAGGTAGGCTGGGCTGCGTCCCCCATTTTGCCTTCACCAGGAAACCATCTTCACTTTATACATGGGTAAGCGTAAATCCATCGGCTGTACGTTATCTCCTGGCAAAGATACTGGTATTGACACTTGCCTCAAACAAGTGTTTGGGGTAATTTCAAAGGAATCACTGACATAAAATCCATACACATAATATCGAAGTACATTTTTATTGACACACAAATATCGATAACACTAATATCGATACTCAATACTTAATTAAAAAACTTCATTAATATCGACCCATAAATATCGTACATCAAAATTATCGATAACAGTTTTATCGAACACATTAATATCGTTTCAAATATTATCGACAATGCATCACAAATATACAACATGACCAAAATATCGAACACATAAATATAGACAGCAATATTATCGTTTCCTTTCAAATATCGACAATTTTAAAATAGATATAATAAAGAAATGCAAGCACAAAAAATATTTTTAAATAAATAAACATACACTGCAGATAAAATAAAACCATATATAATACATTTCTAAAGTAAAACATTCTTTATAAACATAACCTAATAAATTCACCACTAATAACATTTTATAATATATTTTTTAATTATAAACTCATATATTGTAACATTACATTTATCCTTATACACAATTAAATCACTAAACATGTGCAAATAAAAAAAAAATTATAACTGACTCTTAATTAGCGTTTTCCATATATGGAAACCAACTACCATAACATTTAAAACAATAAACATTAACCAATGAAAAACACATATTGCTAAAAACTAAGAAACAATTAATTAAACACTATATAAACAAGGAAAACGTATTTTTATTTTACACCTCAAATCAAAACGGATCAAGAAGCCGAAACTCTGCCGGATTTCTACCATAAGGAAGAACTTCATCAAAGAAAAATCTATCACATACTGCCCAAAGTAAGTCAATTACTATTTTTTTTAAAACTGTTAATTCTAAAACGCACAAACTACAGTTTATCATACTCAAATAATTTATATATATCTCGTTCAATTTTATGTCTCCCCAACAGTTAATTTTCAAAGCATCCAGAAAATAACAGCACTGCTTCTAAACTCATCGAAATAATAAAGTAAGTATTTATCTAAATGCTTATAAAAAAATGTAAAACAGCCAAAAAAAACCAAATCCATCCCAAACACCCACCCCACCCTATATACATGTTTAACAAAATTACTAAAATTATGTTTTATTCTCCCAACAGAAATATCAACAACTTAACAGTTTTCAATAAACAAAGAAAGAACATCTCCACCAAAACAGTGAATTAAAATCAACATTGTAAGTATATTAATAACAGTGCATTTTTCTTAATACAAAATCATTTGCAATTTTCTTAAAATTAATTTTTATGTAATTTTTTATAGAATTTAATTCATCACAATGACAGAAGGGGCCCAATTTATCACATCCCAAAAAGGAACATTTTTGTTATGCTACATGGGGTATGTTTATACCCAGGAAAAGCAAAGTGGACTTAAAGTTAATTGGAAGTGTAGCAAGTACTATTCCAATAAATGTTATGGTCGAGCAACAACCAGGGAAACAACTGTTTTGTATACTAGGGAGCATAATCACCCTCCAAATGTCACTGAGATAGAAGTAAGAAATGCCCTTGATGACATTAGAGAAGCTAGCACTAGCTCACAAAAACCTACAACTCAAATCCTTAAAGAAATGCTGCCTAGAGTACCCAAACATGCTACAGGGCAAATGCCCACTATTGCCTCATTAAAAAGAACTATAGCTCGCACCAAAAAAGCTACAACAACTACTACACCTACTCCAAAACATTTCAAGAGGTGGTAATTCCCCAGAACTAGCTATTACTCACAATGAAGAGCCCTTTATCTTTACGACAACAAAAGCAATGACAAAAGAATAATTATGTTTGCTACTGCAAACAATTTAATAAAGCTACAGCAATCTGAAACATGGATGATGGATGGGACATTTAAAATCTGTCCCAAACCATTCTACCAACTATACACTGTACATGCCCTATATCAGAACACCAACATCCCCTGTATCTACGCCTTGCTACCCAATAAACAAAACTCCACATATATGGAAGTACTAAATAAAATAAAAGAAGAAACAAATAATTATTTTCCACAGAAAATAATTATAGATTTTGAACAAGCTATGATAACTGCTATTCTAAAATGCTACCCACACACATCCATTCAAGGATGTTATTATCATTTCAACCAGTGTCTATGGAGACACTTAAAAAATCAACACTAAGGGGTCGATTCCGATCTTGCTCGGACAGCCCTCCGAGAGCTGTCCGTAGCGTTACCTGCCGACCGACTCGTTCCGGGAGCCGGTCCGTCCGAACGATGAAGTACGATGCGCAATTGTGTCCAAATCCCGACCGACAAGTAAGCTCCGAATCCAGCCACATTCCCCGTATGAGCCGGGTCCGTAAACGCTGAATGGAGTTGTCCAGAAGGATTTTCACAGCACTTTCCGGCCGGCCAAGTATGATGCGTACTTCCTACGCGCCGAACAGGTCGCCACCTCCAGCACATCACAGCATCCGGAAGAGCAGTACATCAGGTCCGATTCGCGCCACAACACGATCTACGGCTACGAGACGAATCTACGAGCAACTCCTACGTGACGAACCAACGATCAACGCCTACGCGACTAACCAACCATGAATCCGATCTCGCAGGTCATCCCTGTCCTGTACATCTATGACCGGATCAACAACCGGAACCGACGCGTACGTCGCAGACGGTAAGTCAGACACCCACCACACACAAAAACATCACGAACCCGCGAAATGTTACACACACATAGGGGGTGGATAACCATCTCCACTAGCATTGTCCAGCCCATAGGGGGATGGATCTCTATCACTACCAGCAGTCCCTACCCATAGGGGGGTGGATGGCTATCACTACCAGCAGTCTCTACCCATAGGGGTGTGGATGGCTATCACTACCAGCAGTCCCTACCCATAGGGGGGTGGATGGCTATCACTACCAGCAATGACCAGCCCATAGGGGGATGGATGGCTATCACTACCAGCAGTCTCTACCCATAGGTGCGTGGATGGCTAACACTACCAGCAGTCCCTACCCATAGGGGGATGGATGGCTATCACTACCAGCAGTCTCTACCCATAGGGGGGTGGATGGCTATCACTATCAGCATTGTCCAGCCCATAGGGGGATGATGGCTATCACTACCAGCAGTCCCTACCCATAGGGGGATGGATGGCTATCACTACCAGCAGTCCCTACCCATAGGGGGTGGATGGCTATCACTACCAGCATTGACCAGCCCATAGTGGGATGGATGGCTATCACCACCAGCAGTCTCCACCCATAGGTGGGTGGATGGCTAACACTACCAGCAGTCCCTACCCATAGGTGGGTGGATGGCTAACACTACCAGCAGTCCCTACCCATAGGGGGATGGATGGCTATCACTGCCAGCATTGTCCAGCCCATAGGGGGATGGATGGCTATCACTACCAGCATTGTCCAGCCCATAGGGGGAATGATGGCTATCACTACCAGCAGTCCCTACCCATTGGTGTTCTACGCCAAACACTCATCCACTACTATCATGCCAATAATGTGTTTTGTGTGCAAACTGCTTGCTACAGTGACACTGAAAGAGAAAACTTACAGGAACTCCCATCACAGTTGTGCCCAAAAGGTGAGTGTGGGGTTCAAACCCCCAGCATTGTCAGGAACATTGTGGATATGGGGTCTAACCCCCCTCACTGTAGTGACCAAAAGGTGAGTGTGGGGTTCAAACTCCCAGCATTGTCAGGAACATTGTGGATATGGGGTCTAACCCCTCACTGTAGTGACCAAAAGGTGAGTGTGGGGTTCAAACCCCCAGCATTGTCAGGAACATTGTGGATATGGGGTCTAACCCCCTCACTGTAGTGACCAAAAGGTGAGTGTGGGGTTCAAACCCCCAGCATTGTCAGGAACATTGTGGATATGGGGTCTAACCCCCTCACTTTAGTGACCAAAAGGTGAGTGTGGGGTTCAAACCCCAGCATTGTCAGGAACATTGTGGATATGGGGTCTAACCCCCTCACTGTAGTGACCAAAAGGTGAGAGTGGGGTTCAAACCCCCAGCATTGTCAGGAACATTGTGGATATGGGGTCTAACCCCCCCTCACTGTAGTGACCAAAAGGTGAGTGTGGTGTTCAAACCCCCAGCATTGTCAGGAACATTGTGGATATGGGGTCTAACCCCCCCTCACTGTAGTGACCAAAATGTGAGTGTGGGGTTCAAACCCCCAGCATTGTCTGGAACATTGTGGATATGGGGTCTAGCCCCCCCTCACTGTAGTGACCAAAAGGTGAGTGTGGGGTTCTAAATACCAGCATGTGCAAACAATCAGGCATGATTTCTGGTCCTAAAACCACAAGCAATGTAGTGACACAGTAGTGGTTGTGTCCCAGACAAAAATAGTTCCGTTGAGGATAACATTATTGTGCCTACAAAAATACCCTCAGCCATGTGCAGACAAGGCTCGCCCATGTGGGCTGACAAAGCCTCCAATGTTCAAATGGACAATGTAATAAGTGACCATCACAATGCATTAACACATAGGTTCACTAACAGACACACATACAAAGGAATCCTTCAGATACCGCAGCATTTAGGTGATCACGTTCCATTCTGTGCCAGCAATGGGAAATAGCAAACATGATGAATGTACAGACTGACGATGTAGGAGTCCCAGGGCTAGGAGATAAAAACCTCAAATAAACATCCACTCAATGCCCCACAAAACCAACATCAATACATGGGTGCAGATGCACTAACACAACCAACCACCCAGCCACACACTGCATATCAAACACAACATGTGTGTGTGTGTAAGTGTCCCCAGGCTACAACTACACACATGATGGGGGGCTGGACTCAAATGAGACATATGCGTTGTCAGTCCAATCCTGAAGTGTCTCATGAATTGGGTTCCTGTTTGTGGGAAATCGGGCATTGTTAGATGAGCGGCTCACAACAGACACATGTGCAACAAGCTGGGCGGGACAGCAACAAACACATCAAGAAACAGACTCACTCCAGCAGAACCCTCAAGGACCCTACATTGTGGTGACAGTAGCCTGTATGATGATCCCTCTGTGAAGACAAATTTGGATGTTGCCCATACTGTGGAGCACATTCACCTGTGCACACTGTGTCATGTGTCTTGACAGATCAACTTCCATCAAACATAGACAAACAACTCACTGGGCATGGCCTGTAATGTAAGGCCACCATGTAGGTAGAGGCATAGCCATGAGACAACTCACATTTGGTCAGAAGCAATACCACACACCTTGATATGCACCAATGTGCATCAGCTTAGCCCACATTGACTGGTGACATTGCACATGCACCCATGACAATCCCAGGGGGGGGGTCTAAGGTGTACTGACATATTACACATGGCCAGTCACCAAACCTTGTAAATGTCTGTCACATTGCATAGTATGAGGTACATGTGCATGAGGGGAAATGTATCAGACACATTGGGATGTCGGTCACAGTCCCAGACCAATGAAAACCCTAGTAGACCCACAAAGAACACATGTTGACATCATCCAACATTGATGGCTAGGACCTGATGAGTGGGAGCAGTCACACACATATACAAGTGACAAAGTCACAGGAAGATACCACATAGTGAAAAGAAGCTGATGTTGGAAACACAAATGTGACTTGGGGAATCGTTAATATGTCACATGTGCGTTTGACCACAGTGCAGGCCCGTACATCAACCACACCCAGGGATGACACCCTAATGACTAGTCGTTTTTCATGCACCTACATCCCAGAAACGCAAGGTCAAAGAGGTATAAAAAACACAGGACAACACAGCAAGCATCACAAACAGGAACATCAGCAGGGAATACAGGCTGTGTATCAAAAGGGATAGGAACACACAGACTCTGGCTCACAGAACACACACCATGGGCTCAGGCCATGTCACCGAATAACACACTGCAATAAGGTGACGTCACCCATGTGGAAGGTCAGCTGTGTCAAACGTTCTCTGTGCAGGGCTCTGTCATGTCAGAATAAAACTCGGACATTGTGCCAACAATTACAACACACTGAAAGCTCTGGTCACATCAGCCTGTGTACAGGAGTGTCTCTTAAGTCATCTGCACATACACAAAACACATGTATAGCAAGCACCACTGATGACACCGATGACTTGTTCCTCATCAATGTGCCATTCTGCCAGTCCATTGGAGAGGGGCCTACAGTTAGAAAAAAGTACAATGTGCACCAATGTCAGCCCAACATATGTGCAACAGTGTACGCCAAACATGTGAAGTGGTGAAAATAAGGTTACACTCCCTGTGCCAAATGATTGGGATCATGCCAACCTCAAATTGTAGCAAATGACGACATGGATACATACTGTTATAGGACACATATACCATGGGCCACATGCAGTCCATCACCTCACCAAATGACTTATTGTCAACAAACACTATTACAACAGCAACTTCAGGACACTCTGCAGCAACATCATGTACATTAAATGCAATTCAACAACATAACTAGAAAAAGCTTTATTCAGCTTGTCAAAAAATTAAATTGTAGCACAACAAAGCTAAAGGCCAATGGCCAGTCCATTGCAATTGTCCATCATGGGTGACACATGACAAGTTGTCACCATTTTCTTGCCTGCACTGCTACAGCTAGGGGACATCTCCCCTTGGAGGGGCATCCATAGGGGCATGCCAGGCACCGCAGGGACAGGATCATGGAATAGCAGTATGGGGCAGGGGAGGGGTGGTGGGTACAGGAGCCTCTGTGCCAACTGCAGTGGACCTGTCAGATTGAGTGGGCGGGGTCTCCACTGCAGTGGCAATGTCCGAAGGAGTGGGCGGGGGCTCAAATGAAGTGGGCAAGACAGATTGGGGGGACACGGTCTCCACTGCAGTCGCAGGAACAGGCTGAGGCTGGGATGTGGGAGTGGAGGTGCTTGTGGCAGGGGGTATGGCCTAATCATTTTGGGGATGGTGTACCGGTGTGTGGGGAAACCTGGGACAGGGTGTGGCGTTGGACTCTTGGAGTGGTGGCATGGGGGCTGGAGGATGGAGACTGTCTGGTGGAAGTGAGTGATAGTGGTGGGCTTCTGCTCTTTCTGGTCCTGGGGGATTTGCGGGTGGGGACCTCAGTGTTCCTGCTCCTGGGGGAGTGTGTGGGCGTGGTGGGGGATCTCCCCTCTGTGTGTGGAGACTTCCTCTTCCCCTTGTGAGTTGGTACAGATGGAACTGTGGGGAAGAGGCCAAGGTCACAGAGGAAGAGCTTCTGGGAAGGGGGGGGGTTGTAGGTGAGTCAAGGGAAGGGGTTTTGGAGGGAGAGGTATCTAAGGACTGCTGAGCGGTTGTGGATGGCTGTTTGTGTTTCTGTACCCTATCCCCTGTGTGTGTGCTATCAGTCCCCTGAGTGTGCGTTCTTGTACGTTTTGCCTTTGACTGACGTTGCTGTGTGCTGCTTGTGTCTGTTGTGGTGCATGAATGTGCCTGTGTGAGTGTGCGTTGGGCAGGTAGGGTAGTGGGGATTGTGGATGGGGCAGAGGTAGGAGAGGTGAGGGACTGTTGGAGGAGGGACACTGCTGCCGTCATTGAGGAGGCCATGGACTGATTGGTCCGCTGTAGGGCAGACATGTCAGATGAAATGCCCTCCATGTACGACACCAATTGTGTCAAAAGACTGGTGTGGGCATGGAGGACACTCAGCATCGTCAATGTCTGCCCCACATAGATCTGCTTCAGCAAGTCCACAGACTCCACACTCAGGGCAGCAGGAGAGACAGAGGCAGGGGGTGCGGTGCCTGGACCAAAGAAGACATGCTCCCTAACACGGGAGCCTCCACGGACATCTGGGATGGGAGCAGCTGGGAGGGTGGAGATGGTGGTGGTGGTGGGGACAGACTCGCTAGCTGGGGTCTGTGTTCTTGTTACCCCCGCCTCCACAAGGGAGTCCTCACTGGAGCCGGAGTGTTCCTCAGCTGAGGTCGATGTTGCTGAGTAGCCCTCAGTGTGGCTCCCCTCACCCTCCGTGCCACTGCGTCCCTCCACATCCTCCACAGCGGACCCAGCCTGGCTCTGCGCCTCCTCTCGGTCCGTGGAACTGTCTCCTCCCGTAGCCGTAGATGATGCTGTGAAGAAGGAGGAGGAACAGAATCACATCATTCATCTGTATTGACTTGACACATGAGTTTAATTGCAAGACATCACAGAGCAAGCCCTGGCATAATGTCAAAGCCACTGCTAAATTGACTGACACATATGTGAACCAGGCACTTGTCAGTCTGCCTGTAAACCATGCTTCTCGTACACATGATGGCAATGGACCCATCTGTCCAATGTATGTATGATGTCACTTTTACATGGGCAGGCATGCACCATATTGCCTGTTGTCTGAGTTTTACTGATTGTGAGTGTCATGTGTCATAACACACGTCTCGTCTCATGCTAGTGACTCAGTTATTGGGACAGCAAATGGGATGGCCCAAGTCATTGTTGACAGGATGAACATACTTCCATCCCAGACACCATGATGGGCTCATGTCTTGAAAGTCAATGCTAGAATGGTGTGTATGCAGGACAACAGATAAGTGACAATACTGCATGCTCTAGATTTGCATGTGGCACACCATGCCACAGGCCTGTGTGGCCAATCAGTCAGTACTGACTCCTGTCACAGTGGCAGTGCATCCCGACTCCACAGTGAGCACCGTGTCACACTCATGTATGCACTGTGAATGCAACCTCTGTAGTGCTCAAGTATACATGTCAACCACATGCTACAAACATTTGACATAATCTGATAATCCCACATTCTCCTAATAAGACATTAGAATTGTGAGTCAACAAATCTGCACACATGAACACATTACAGGCCCACAAGAAGAAAGTAAAGCTGCTTACACATATATGTTGAAGCCACCATTAGGTACAGTCAAGTGATTACACACATATGTTTAGTCCTGTGTGCTGATCCAAATTCCACATATCAGATGTCTGTCCATGACAAACAAATTTGCAACTTTTGCAATCCAAAAAGCTATGCCAGTCCACAATGACACAGAGTCTGACACATGATTACCAATTTCACAATGGGCAAACTGTTGTCTGACACCCAAGATTAGGCGGCCAGAGTGTCTGAGATGTCCGGAGTTGGCATCCCTGTCCATGGGCCATGTGAAACATAGGATTACCAGGAGCACTAGGCAGGTGACTACGCATTTGTTACGCTCATACATTTTCTTTGTGTGAGGCCTCAACATTGGTCTTGCCTGCTGCATGGGTGTGTAGTTAATACCTCAGACACCTATGCTGACCCAGATCAGCAATTTGCACAATGATGTATGGGCCACACAGAGTACAGGTCATTTTCAGTCAATGTGCTGACACATGTCCGACAATTGCCGCACTCATGATGCTCAACTCAATGCCCATGTTGCAGATGTTGTTCTCAACATTGACCTTGGACAACAGCAAATACACACAACCCAAGTGACACATGTCACAGAGGGGAAGGGACACACCTGGTCATCAGATGAGAATGGGACATCACCAAATTTAGACACATGAGTCTTGTCTCAGCAGACAGATGAACAGTGGGAGTGTCACCAGGCTGAAGGAGTGCAAATTGCATGTCATACACAATTTACCACAAAGGCATGGACTTACCCCCTCCTTGCTGCTATCTGTCCTTCAACTGCCCATCCAGATCAGGGAAGACCACCGTCAGTATCCGGCGCATGTGGGGGGTCAGGGTCCGTCGTCCGCCCCTCCTGCAAGGAGGCTACAGCTTGAGCTGGACTCTGGCTATCCTCCTGGTCCAGCCACGAAGGTCCTGCCACCTCTTCTGGTAGTGGCGGATGCGGCGCTTGAAGACCCCCACAGATCTCACTGCCCGGACGATGGTCTGCCAAATCTCCTGTTTCTGATGGGCATCAACCTGTAAGGATGACAAAGTGAGACACCATTACTACACATGCAACATGTTTGTACATCACCCAGTTGGACATACTTGTTGTTATCAGGAGGGCATATGATGTATACAGGTAGTGCAACTATGGTCATGTGCAGTTGTCCTGTGTGCAAGCCTGCATTGACAACATGAAACAGTGCCTGGAAATACAAACCATGAGAAAATACACTTTTTCATCACTGCACCTGTACAGTACATGTATCCACACACTTTGAGACTTAAAATTACCTGGTGTGCATGCTTGCCCTTGGTAATCACAATGCTAGTACTAACAGTCAGATAACATGTACAATTGAAATGGCAGTGGACTCCACACTCACCTGCTCCCCTGGTTTCCCATACAGCTAGCAGTACTGTGGGAGGAGGCTGTCCAGCAGGGCCTGGTTCTCCTCCTCTGAGAATGCTGGGGCCCTCTCCACAGTACGTGCCATTTCAGAACACAGAGGATGCAGAGACAGCAGCAGTGGTAGTGAGAGATGTAGTCCTGTAGCATGTAGTGCAGGCAAGTGAAGTCTCTGGGGAATAGACAGCCTTATATCTGTGCTGCAGAGGCAGAATTAGTTCCATGCGGCCAAAGAGATAGGTCCGAGACGTTCGCATTATCTGAAATTAGCCAATCCATGACATTGCACGCATCGTACACGCCTTCCGAGTCGTTCACATATTCCGCGTCATGACACCATTGACTTTGATACATTGTTGTTGGTAGCCAACGGAATTTGTTTGCACGTGATTCGTACACGTAGCAATACCGCGTCCGTCTCCATGACAGTCAAAAGCCAATGGGTGCGTCCGGATCGGTCCATTAGTGTACGACGCATCTTTTGAATACTCACCCGCGTCCGTCTCCATGACAGTCAATAGCCAATGCGTGCGTCCGGATCGGTCCATAAGTGTACGACGCGTCTTTTGAATACTCACCCGCGTCCGTCTCCATGACAGTCAATAGCCAATGCGTGCGTCCGGATCGGTCCATAAGTGTACAATGCGTTTTTTGAATACTCACCCGCGTCCGTCTCCATGACAGTGAATAGCCAATGCGTGCGTCCGGATCGGTCCATAAGTGTACAACGCGTCTTTTGAATACTCACCCGCGTCCATCTCCATGACAGTCAATAGCCAATGCGTGCGTCCGGATCGGTCCATAAGTGTACGATGCGTCTTTTGAATTCTCACCTGCGTCCGTCTCCATGACAGTCAATAGCCAATGCGTGCGTCCGGATCAGTCCATAAGTGTACGACGCGTCTTCTGAATACCCACCCGCGTCCGTCTCCATGACAGTCAATAGCCAACAATGCGTGCGTCCGGATCGGTCCATAAGTGTACAACGCGTCTTTTGTACACTCACCCAAGTCTGTCACCATTACAGATAACAGGCAAAGGATGCCACCCACAACATTTTGGGAGAGACTCAGGTGCTTTACAACAGACATTCAGCCTGTCATACAGGAAATTAAATCACTTTTCAGCCCTCATAACATGTGTGTACATAGCTTCACATGTCATATTGTAGGGAGCACATTGTAGCACACACTCCCAGGATATGGCATGTTTCATGGGGACCAAAACCATTGTGTGTGATGCACATCACTACTGTGAGTGACAACTTGTCAGATCACCACCCGAGGCCTGTACACAGTTCCAGGAGCCCATTGTGTGATGACATGATTACATACACCATGAATTACAGCTGAAATTGACTGTGTGTAACAAAGTGTTCCAGAGCTAACAGTGTGAGGTTAATCCAGAGTATTTGCGTATTGTGCTAGGCACGTGTCTTTTTGTATGTGGCAGATGTAAGTTGTTTCCAACATCCTCCTGTTTTGGCATGTGAGTTGCTGTTGTGTCTGTGTGTCACATACATCCATGTTTGCCATGCCAAATTGATCTGGAAGCACATCATGTGTGTCATGGGTGTGATGGTACGTGTACATCAGACGTTACATGATGACAGTGGCCATGTGGCATTACAAGATCCGTGTGTGTGGAACTTACTAACACCAGTCATTTGGACAACACATCTATCCTCACTAGTCACTGAGGTGTGTGTTTAGTATGTAACATTTGTTCAGGTGTACTGTGATAGACCCCATAGATTGTTGACAGCACAGCATTGCACTTGCTGTGTAACCATCTGGAGCTGATATGTTAGATGGGGGGCACTTAGCTGGCACATGTGTCCATGCTCAACAGCACACACCGGACTCAATTGTGTCTTGCTATGATGTAGCATGTGATATTTAGCATGCTCATTGCCACATATGTAGGGGAACTGACAATCTTTATTTGCTCACCTATGTACTGCAGGAGAGCAGCTGTCCACAGACCCTTCCCAGACCTTGCAACCATGGCTGAACGTGACTGCATCCACTTATTGAGGAGTTGGCGGAGCAGTTGGCCCCACATTTACAACCTGAACTCCCATATCCATCAGCGCTGACCCCCAAAGTGAAGGTGATGGCATCCCTACACTTCTTTGCCACCGGAACATTCCAGTACACGGTGGCTTCTGCTGGTGGGATGTCACAGACCATGTTCAGCCGTGTGCTTCGCGATTTTTTGGAGGCGATGTTGTATTTCCTGAACCGGTACATCCAATTCCCGACCCCACGACAATTTACTGACATAAAGAGTGACTTTTATGCACTGGGAAGGATGCCACATGTCATTGGCTCCATAGATGGAACACATGTGGCTTTGGTACCACCACATGCACATGAGCAGACATACCGGAACAGAAAACATTTTCACTCCATAAATGCCCTGGTGGTATGTCTGCCGGACATGACAATATCACATGTCTGTGCACATTTCCCTGGTTCGGCACACGATGCTTACATCATGAGGAATAGTCGTGTACCACAGATGATGTCATAGCTGCAGAACCAGCGTGCCTGGCTTGTCGGTGTGTAATATCTGTTTACCTTGTGTGCTTTTTATATCTTGAAGTTTTACACTCTTTTCTGACCCATGAAATGTTTGTTTGTTTGTATGTAGGTGACTCCGGATACCCCAACATGCCGTGGTTGCTGACACCTCTCAGGAACCCTGTGACACCTGCGGAGATATGCTATAATGAGGCACATGGGCGGACCAGGAGAGTGATAGAGCGGACATTTGGTCTACTTAAGAGCAGATTCCGCTGCCTGGACCGGACAGGAGGGGCCCTCCAATATGCACCAGAGAAGGTGTGCAAGATCATAATAGTCTGCTGCATGCTACACAACCTGGCAGTGAGGGAGGAGTTGCCCCTCATCCAGGATGATGACGACCAGCAGCCACCAGCTGTGGAGGATCCTGCCCTGGGTCATGTTGCGAGTGATGATGAGGGTGACGGGGATGTTCGCGCACAGCTCATCAACAACTTTTTTGCATGATTGTGAGTATACAGTGATGACTTGTCTACGTTTTTTCATTGCCTGATATGTGTGTGTAGTGCAATGTCGCTGCATACGTGTGGCTGAATGCTACTTGACAGGAGGCTTGCAGTTATGTGTCTATAGAGTTAGTATGTTCTCCCAAACAGTGTTGACATGATTACTAGGTTGTTTTCACATATCTTCAGAATTGTGTATGGAATGCCTATAGGTGATGTATGCAGTTATTTAGTAATTTAAGTACTGTTGTATGTCTGTCCTTCACAGGTTCCTTTGGCTGTTGTCTGGTGACATGGGACCTCCAAAACACTAAATCCTGTTTTCGTGGAGAACAGATGTAGTGCCACACACCCAAGTACTGACATTTGTTACACACTTGGTTACTGTGTGCTCACTGTCACATGAGGTTACCTTGCTTCTGTTGTGGAGTTCACATGTTGTGATTGTGTAATAAACCTGTGCTTCACTTTGGGATGTGCTTCGTCTGTATCCACACGTCCGACATTCATTTCATTCTGTACCTGTGGGCTGATTGCCACTACCTCAGAATGAGTGTTGTGTATGTGCATTCCACTGTATTTTCAGTTCACAATAGTGGAGGCAATAAGTATGATGGCCATGGGAAATTTGTGTTGTGTTGACCTAGGAGTGTGTATCGCTCATATGTGTCACATCACAATGACTCACAAAACAGTGTTTACATTGCTGTTGTAGTTTTCATGCACAGTCTTTGTTTAGCAGGTCATCATCTCTATGTCACAAACCAAGTATAATTCACAACAGAGGCAAGTATTGTGTGATTATGAATTTATTTACATGCATGTGTGAGTATAGTAAACGTAATTGAAAGTGCTGGACAGTGTGATAGAAATCCAAAGTTCACAGAGGAGTTGGTAGTATTGGTAGATGAAATTTCCTGAGTAAAGTCCACAGCCATTTAGTTCATTGTTCCGACTTAGACCCTCCATCACATGTGGGAGAGTTCAGTGACAGTCAACAAGCTGAACGCTTTGCACACAATGGAGGATGTCATGAGCAGGTGTTCACTTCCTGGGGGGTATGCATGGCCATCTGCCTCTCACTTGTCCTTCTTCGGACGACCCCTCTTCTTCTTTTTAGGGGGACCCTCAGGTGCAGGCTGCTGTGGTGCCGAGGACTCTCTGCCAGAGTCCTCATCCCTCCCTGTGGCAGTTGCAGATGTTGTGGCAACAGATGTAGTGGGCACACGGGGAGGTGTGGTCATGTTGCCAGCAATCTGGCGGAGGCATGTGAGTATGTCCCTATGCACCGCCGTGAGTTCATCAATTTTGTCCATTTTGGACTCCATTCTGGACTCCATTCGGGACATGTGTGTCTCCACCCGGAACATGTGGGAGTCCAATCTGGCATGATGGGCAGACTGCTGTTGTTGGATGTCCGTGAGGATCCCCACTACCTGGCCAAAGCCTCCGGTGCTTTCTTGGTACGCATCTATGATGCGTCACAACTGTGGATCACCTTGCAGTGCAGATCCATCTTCAGGCCGTGGCCTCACCCTGTCCACACTCCCACCACCCCTACCCACACGAGCAGGACCTGCGGTTGCTGGGACAGACGACACTGGGCCTCCTTCTGTGTTGGCACTGGTGGTGTTGTCCGCCACCTCCGGAGTGCCCTGTGTAGCTCTGCCGTTGGTGTTATGTTGACTTGGTCTGTCTGTGTTGGTAGAGGTCATCTGGGTGTTTGCAGATGTAGCAGGAGTGGTGGCAGGGGGTGCTGATGTTACAGCTGCTGGTGCTGCACGCTGACCCACACCGGAGGGGCCAGGTCGTTCTTCGTCGTCCGAAGAGGACTGAGAGACATCCACACCGGAGAGCTCAGGGTCAACCAGAGTCTGGGACTGGGATTCCTCTTCTGTTCCTGCTGTGTCCCCAACATCCCCTGTGGGTGGAAGAGACACACAATGTATGTTGTGGTTCAGCACACATCAACAGATCACTCACATTACAGTTGCTACTGTACTTCATAATGAGTGTATGTACCTTGCATTGTCCTGAATTGTCACAGACTGAGGTCTATAGTGCACTTCCTCTTACGATGTGTTGCAATATTGGGGCATGTGTGCTGGCATTTGTGCATGTATTTTTGAGTCACATTGGTGTGTCTATACGACATGGTCAGAGTCCGGTATGTCTCAGATTTCTTGAGAGATACTATTTTGTTGTATGTGTTCCTAGTTTACATCTCATTGCACACATGTGATGGTGTTACCGTAGCAAATGATGTAGCTGCTGAGCTTTGTACGTGATAACGTCATTTGTCTTGTCAATGTCCTCCATGGAAAGAGGAGTTAACCAGGGCAGCTCTCTTGATTTTACATGCTCATGACAGTGAGGGCCAGAGGTTTGTGTGTTTGAGTTATGCTACTGTCAGTTGTATGCCTCCTCCAACCCAGTCCAGGTTACTCCTTGTGTTGCAAGTGTCAATGACAGTGAGGGTAGTGTTGTGTCAAGGATGTTGACAACGCTGCATGATGTAGGAGTAGCATGCAGCTCACAACAGCGCCTTTTGTAAATGACACCATGCAACAGTGTCAGCTATCTTGCAGTGGCCATTCCATTCCCTGTCAGGTGTCCCCTGTCAATGATGTATATGTGGCTTTGTGTGTGTGTTTTGATATGTGCTATGTCTGCATCTCCCCAATTGTCATAGAACCCACACACCTTCACAGCCAGGCCAGGCGGCACCCCTGGGACACCGCATCCCCAGACAGTGAGTGGAAACATACAGTTGAGATGGCTGTGAGTGTGAACATGTGTGATGGGGCCAGGGCCTAGGTGTGACTTGCAGCCAATTCATACATCAGGCCCATGTGTCAGCCATATTGCCAGGGCATTTACTTTCACTGTAATGGAGTGACTGTTCCCAAGAGTGCTATTTGTTCTGGCTGAGAAGGTGTGTGTAGAGCTGGCCTTGATAGCATTTAGAGGCATTGCAGGACCTCCTTCTCCCCCAGAGGCCAGGTAATGACCCATGATGCATGCTTCCATTGCAGGGAGTCACAGTCAACTTTCAGGATGGCTGACAGTGGTGTCCTGGTGTTTGTTTGAACACAAGTCCCAACAGGGCCTTGTGCTTCACACAGCAGAGCCCAGTGTGAGGCCTCTTTGTAGGAGATTTTACTTGGCTCTGAGGGAGTGGATTATCCCAGGTGAGTTGTGTGGAGTTTGTGGGAGGGTGTGTGTGTGTGACAGGGCCTGCTGGTAGATGTAGTCAGAGCTAGCACTCCTCCTCCCCCCTGGCCCAGATAGGCCACCATGGACCATGCTTCCCTGGCAGTGAGTCAAAGTTTACATTCAGGATGTCAGGCAGTGGTGTCCTGTTGTTTGTTGGTGCACAAGTCCAACCAGGGCCTTGTGCTCCCCACGGCAGAGCCCAGTGTCAGCCATCTTGGCAGTTCTTTTCCACTCCCTGTGCGGTGAGCTTGGTTCAGGGTGGGCTTGATGGGCCATGTGGGAGGAGGAGTATTGGCTGTGACTACGACTCCCATCATGCTATCAGATACACCCACCTTCCCAGAATACCCAACCTTCCTTCCTGTGACTCAGCTTCCCTGTGAGGTAGTGTGACAGTGCTGGCAAGATGGCTGACAGTGGTGTCCTGGTGTTTGTATGAGCAGTACTGCCAACAGGGCCTTGTGCTCCCCACAGCAGAGCCCAATGTCAGCCATCTTGGCAGTTCTTTTCCACTCCCTGTGCGGTGAGCTTGGTTCAGGGTGGGCTTGATGGGCCATGTGGGAGGAGGAGTATTGGCTGTGACTACGACTCCCATCATGCTGTCGGATACACCCACCTTCCCAGAATACCCAACCTTCCTTCCTGTGACTCAGCTTCCCTGTGAGGTAGTGTGACAGTGCTGGCAAGATGGCTGACAGTGGTGTCCTGGTGTTTGTATGAGCAGTACTCCCACCAGGGCCTTGTGCTCCCCACAGCAGAGCCCAGTGTCAGCCATCTTGGCAGTTCTTTTCCACTCCCTGTGCGGTGAGCTTGGTTCAGGGTGGGCTTGATGGGCCATGTGGGAGGAGGAGTATTGGCTGTGACTACGACTCCCATCATGCTGTCGGATACACCCACCTTCCCAGAAAACCCAACCTTCCTTCCTGTGACTCAGCTTCCCTGCGAGGTGGTGTGACAGTGCTTGCAAAATGGCTAACAGTGTTTGTTGGTGTTCTGGGCCAATGCCTTGCTGTATTTGTTAGTAAGTTTGTACACGTTAGGACATAGTTCCATATTCCTCTGAGATTGCAGGTATTGTGTTTGTCTAACTGGCATACACATCACAGGATAATTGGCTTTCGGTCGATGTGGCTTTGCTAACAGTGATTGGTTTCACTGTCCCCTTGACAGTGATGTGTGTGTATTGGCTCACAATATTGGCTAGTTGGTTATGTACTCACCAGGCTCTGGTATTCCTGTTAATCCATGGATGCCCTCCGGTGGAAGGATGTCTCGCACCTTCTCCTCCCAGGAAGTGAAGTGCGTAGGTTTTGCAGGAGGGCCACCTAAACTATCCAAACAAACAAAGCAAATGTTTGAATACCTACAACAACAAGTCAAACTATACCCTACAACAAGAGGCCTAGAATACTTAGCAATTATAGCCAAAAGCCTACTTTAAGAATTTGAAACAATTAAAAATCTCTAATACTTTTCTATCAAATATATTAATATGCATCTAAATACTTTTACATTTTTTACAAAATTAATTAATATGTCTAATATATATTTATTAATTTATAAATATAAATATAGACATATTAATTAAATTTATAAAAACTTTAAACATCAATAACATTAAAAACTATTGCATTTCCCACCCACAATAAATAATTAAATTTACTTACGGTTTCCGTAGCTGTAGTGTAAAATTCCCACATCTTCTAAATAAATCCAGGGAAGTATTAATCCAAATAGAAATCCAAAATCCCCCCAAAAAATGCAAAAATGAAACTCTTCCAAAAATGACTCCCCCTTAAGTAAATCCTCAATTGATAAACCATAAAAAACCCGAAAAATCGATTTAAAAAAAGAAACGCTCCATGAAAACCCAAAAACTTAAGGAAGTGTAAAACAAAATATTAGTTACTTAAACTAATACACACTTCTTAATTAAAAAAACGCAATATTCACGTAACCGCATCTTCAATTAAACGAAACCTGTAAAAAATACACATAAACATACCCACCCACACATACATACATATAATATAGAATATAACTGTATTACAAACATTAAAAACAACATTTACACATAATCTAATATACTTTAACATTTCTAAACTAGGCCTCATAAACGTAACGCGACACAAATAGCTTGAAAATAACCTACACATAAAAAACACCAAAACTCCACAAACCTAACTCTACACACACTAACTATAACCTAACTTCCTTCAAACTTTATTAAAAATAGCTTTAAAATAAAGAAAATTAATCTTACCTGCCTCGACGCGAAGAAAACCCTGACCGCGAGCTTCTCCCCTTCGAAATGACCCAAAACAACAGCGACCGGTTACAAAATCCAATGCCCAAACAAATATGGCAGCTTTATACATATAAAATAAACAACTTTTCTTTAAAATAAATGTTATAACATTATATATAAATTATAAAAATGTTTAATTAAAATACTAGAAATTATGAAATATTTTGTTTAATTACTGTTAAATTTGTTATGCATTGTAAAATTATAATAATAAATATTATTAACAAAATAATATTTAATATTATAATTCCATATATTTACAATTGAAATACATGTATTATAAATGTGTATTCATTTGATTTAATGTTTATAAAATGTATACATTGTAATTAAAATGTTTAAAAATTATACCATGTAATAATTAATAATATTAATATTTACTATATTAAAATTATTAATTAAAATGTATTATTATTTTGTGTAAAAATACTACTAAGTTTATATTTTCAACATTCATAAAAAATTATAACTTATATTATATTATTCTTATCTCAAAATGCATTAATAAAACATTTGTATTCACAGACACAAACTAAAAATTACAACTGTTACTACAAAATGAATGTTTACTTAAAATGTATGTAAAAAAATGTAAAAATACAAGATCTCATTTCACAAACCAATTGTATAAAAATATATTTTCAATGTTATAAAAAATGTATTACTAAATAAGAAAATGTACAAATATACATATGTAAAAAATATTTTCTTTTTGTCAAATAAATGTGATTTACTATCTAAATGTCTTCATTTATAATATATGTTATTAATCAAAATATATTTTGATTTATGTATTTCAATTTTTTTTCCAATAAAAGATTAATCAAAAAATATTACGTCTCAATTGATTTCGTCTATTTTATTAATGTTATATTTAATACTATATATTATAATTGTTATTAATTTAACTTTTTACATGTTTTAATCAACTGTATATACGTTATTTATTTAATTTAGAAATATATTATAGTTTAAGTATAATACAACTTTAAACTGTAATACTTTTAAAATATATTTTAATTAATACAAACATATTTAAATTACTATTCCTACTACAATTAATATTAATTCTTGTAAATACTCCACACTAAACTAAATTAATTTACTATTCCCACTCCAGTTACTGTTAAATCAGGGTAGGTGCTGGACACTAAACTTAATTAATTTACTATTCCCACTCCAGTTAGTATTAATTCAGGGTAGGTGCTGCACACTAAACTTATTTAATTTACTATTCCCACTCCAGTTAGTATTAATTCAGAGTAGGTGGTGGACATTAAACTTAATTAATTTACTATTCCCACTCTAGTTAGTATTAATTCAGGGTAGGTGCTGGACATTAAACGTCATTAATTTACTATTCCTACTCCAGTTAGTATTAATTCTAAGTAGGTGCTGGACACTAAACTTAATTAATGTACTATTCCCACTCCAGTTAGTATTAATTCAGGGTAAGTGCTGGACACTAAACTTAATTAATTTACTATTCCCACTCCAGTTAGTATTAATTCAGGGTAGGTGCTGGACATTAAACGTCATTAATTTACTATTCCCACTCCAGTTAGTATTAATTCTAAGTAGGTGTTGGACACTAAACTTAATTAATGTACTATTCCCACTCCAGTTAATATTAATTCTAAGTAGGTGCTGGACACTAAACTTAATTAATTTACTATTCCCACTCCAGTTAGTATTAATTCAGGGTAGGTGCTGGACACTAAACGTAATTAATTTACTATTCCCACTCCAGTTAGTATTTATTCGTGGTAGGTGCTGGACACTAACCTTAATTAATTTACTATTCCCACTCCAGTTAGTATTAATTCAGGGTAGGTGCTGGACACTAAACTTCATTAATTTATAATTCCCACTCCAGTTAGTATTAATTCAAGGTAGGTGCTGGACATTAAACTTAATTAATTTACTATTCTCACTCCAGTTAGTATTAATTCTAAGTAGGTGCTGGACACTAAACTTAATTAATTTACTATTCCCACTCCAGTTAGTATTAATTCTAAGTAGGTGCTGGACACTAAACTTAATTAATTTACTATTCCCACTCCAGTTAGTATTAATTCAGGGTAAGTGCTGGACACTAAACTTAATTAATTTACTATTCCCACTCCAGTTAGTATTAATTCAGGGTAGGTGCTGGACACTAAACTTAATTAATTTACTATTCCCACTCCAGTTAGTATTAATTCAGGGTAAGTGCTGGGCATTAAACTTAATTAATTTACTATTCCCACTCCAGTTAGTATTAATTCTAAGTAGGTGCTGGACACTAAACTTAATTAATTTACTATTCCCACTCCAGTTAGTATTAATTCAGAGTAGGTGTTGCACAATTAACTTAATTAATTTACTATTCCCACTCCAGTTAGTATTAATTCAAGTTAGGTGCTGGACATTAAACTTAATTAATGTACTATTCCCACTCCAGTTAGTATTAATTCTAAGTAGGTGCTGGACACTAAACTTAATTAATTTACTATTCCCACTCCAGTTAGTATTAACTCAGGGTAAGTGCTGGACACTAAACTTAATTAATTTACTATTCCCACTCCAGTTAGTATTAATTCAGGGTAGGTGCTGGACACTAAACTTAATTAATTTACTATTCCCACTCCAGTTAGTATTAATTCAGGGTAAGTGCTGGGCATTAAACTTAATTAATTTACTATTCCCACTCCAGTTAGTATTAATTCTAAGTAGGTGCTGGGCACTAAACTTAATTAATTTACTATTCCCACTCCAGTTAGTATTAATTCAGAGTAGGTGCTGGACATTAAACTTAATTAATTTACTATTCCCACTCCAGTTAATATTAATTGAGGGTAGGTGCTGGACACTAAACTTCATTAATTTACTATTCCCACTCCAGTTAGTATTAATTCAGGGTAAGTGCTGGACACTAAACTTCATTAATTTACTATTTCCACTCCAGTTAGTATTAATTCAGAGTAGGTGCTGGACACTAAACTTAATTAATTTACTATTCCCACTCCAGTTAGTATTAATTCTAAGTAGGTGCTGGACACTAAACTTAATTAATTTACTATTCCCACTCCAGTTAGTATTAATTCAGAGTAGGTGCTGGACATTAAACTTAATTAATTTACTATTCCCACTCCAGTTAGTATTAATTCTAAGTAGGTGCTGTACACTAAACTTAATTAATTTACTATTCCCACTACAGTTAGTATTAATTCAGGGTAGGTGCTGGACATTAAACTTAATTAATTTACTATTCCCACTCCAGTTAGTATTAATTCAGAGTAGGTGCTGGACATTAAACTTAATTAATTTACTATTCCCACTCCAGTTAGTATTAATTCTAAGTAGGTGCTGTACACTAAACTTAATTAATTTACTATTCCCACTACAGTTAGTATTAATTCTGGGTAGGTGCAAAACCCTAAACATAAATAATTCTCTATTCCTACTCCAAATTACAATAATTAAAATTAAATAGTACACTATTTCCTAAATTAATATACTCTAAAATCTATAATTACCATTAAAATATTTTATTTTTACAAAATGTAAACATTTATATTTCCATTTTATAAATTAAAACATAGTAATATCATTAAATATACTGTACATTAAATATTTAATATTTTACCAAAACATACAATAATGTAGTACACTATGGGGGATATTCACAAGAACGTGCGATAAACATCGCCAAAATAGGTTAACGCAAGTTTTCATATCGCCGTCTATCGCGGGAAAATAACTCAGAGTTAACGTTGTATTTTCAACACGGCGGTAACATGCGATAGTCTCCCGATAACGCGTCAAATGTCCGCGATAACATTACCGAGACGGCGATGAAAATCCAAACCCGAAAAAAGTTGCGATGGGCCCAACCGCGATAAGACACGTCAGGCGGGAAAAATCACTACAAAAGCAGAAAGAACCCCCACAAAAAAAAACCAAACTACAGCGAAGCACAATGGAGGCAGCCGGAGCAGGTACAGAGGACGGCCAGAACCCCACAAGCCCCCCGGAGGAGCAGCCTGGGACCTCGGGGACAGGGAAGGGCAAGGACAAGAAGAAGAGGAAGACGCGGTTCAGTCCGCAGGAAAACAGGATCCTGATCACGGAGGTGATAGAACACCATCAACAACTGTTCGTCACCTCCACTGTGTCATTGGCAACAAAAAATGCAACATGACAGTCCATTGTGGACAAGGTGAATGCAGTCGGAGTGCTGAGGAGGACAATGGAAGAGCTTAAGAGGTGCTGGAATGATGTGAAGCGCAAGACCAAGCAGAAACTCGCCAACAACCAGAAGGCAGCGCCACAGGAGGAGCTGGATGAGATGGAGGAAATGGTGTCCACAGTCATCAGTGGGGAGACGGTGGTAGGAGTTGGGGGACCGGACACTGCTCAACATGATCTGACACAACAGCAACAGGGTGAGTAACGACCAGGGACTGGGGGACGGGGGAGATGGGCACAATGGCACACATGCACAATCAAGCGGAGCACAGTGCACACCCACAATGACTCTGGATCATGTCCCTGATCCCCTTGGCACACTGCAGCACACATAGAAACAGCACGTAGGCCCCCATCAACTATGTGCCCAGAGGAGGCCCGCCCACACATCACTTATCTCACAACCAACCCATGCACATGTGCTGAACCCAGCAAAGCTGCGGGTCCGTGAGCCACAGTGACAATGCAAGTGACACTGCATGACGATTAGCATGGCTGCAGTCCGATCATCATGACATGGTGCACGCCACCACACTGAGGTGGCTGAGTGTGGACCACATCCGTAAAGGAGCAGGTCACACTCTGACACATCCACCTGCACAAACAACCCCTGACGTCAACAACACATCTGTGGACAAACCATGCCCCAGAATCCCAACTCCCACCAAGACCCAAATTCACCCAAGTCTGCAACATCTCAGCACTGTATGGGCACAGAAGTCAGAGGCACACCGCCTGAAAGGGACAAGGGGCAGCAAAATCAGAGCTGCAGGGGTGACTCTCCCAAAATGCAGTACACACACATGACATTCAGAGCACATCAGCATTGACAACAATGTGGTACAAACTGCAACACGTTTACAACAGGACAGAGGACACAACAGGTGCCGCTTGTGTGTAGAAACTGGCCAATCACATTTGGCATAGCAGGGAAATGTGAGATGTCAATGTACAAGTACAAACACATAACCGTGATGATGTCGAAATGTCCACTGTCCCGCATCAAATAGGCAGCTCCTCCTAAACAGTCACAATGTACATTGTCATGCAGTCTGTATGTGAACTTGTACAATGCGTCAACATACATGTGAACACAATGTAATACTGCATCTCCCCTTCACATTGCAGAGGGAGCATCAACACCTCCTGAAGGGCAGCCCCAACAACTCTTCACTGATGACGATGAGGACATCCCCAACATCGACACCGAAGCCCTCCAAATCCTCATTGACAGCTTCGACACCCCACCTCCAGGAGCAGGGCAGCCCAGCTGCATCGAGGAGACCCCACCCCCTGCACAGACCACACAGCAGGAAGCACCTACCACCCCGGCTGTCTCCCAGGACCCCCACGAACAACACATGGCCTTCCAACGCCGTGTGTTAGAGGTCCAGGAGAAGATGGCTGAACAGGTGCGGGTGGGGTTCGACCTCATGGCAGCCAAACTTGATGCCATACATGGGTGTCTGATTCCCATCAAGGACCACTTACAGTCCCTAACGGACACCCACTGTCCACTCCATGCTCTCCAACGATCCATGGCTGACATCGCTGGAGTCATGATACTGAGACAAGAACAACTGTCCAGTCAGAGTTGCTCCAGCGATGTCAGCCGGGAGTTGGGACAGATGCGGGGGCTCATGGAGAACATGGAGCGGATGACGGCGGAAAGAATGGCTGTCACGGCTGCACACCAGCGAGATGTGGCTGGGACCTTCCATGCCCTGCAGCACATCGTCATGGCATTGCTGCCTCAAGGCCTTGCGCAGATGAATGCTGCTGCTGCTTCTACATCCACATCTCCGCCCCCTGATGTGTCAGTGCCTCACAGTGCGGCAGGCAATCCACCTCCGGCCCCTGTGGTATCAGTGGCACACAGTGCGGCAGGCAAACCACCTCAGGCCCCTGTGGTGTCAGTGGCACACAGTGCGGCAGGCAATCCACCTCCGGCCCCCGATGTGTCAGTGGCACACAGTGCAGCCGACATTACACCACCACCCACGTGTGAGGCACATGTGACATCAGAGGACGAAGATGCGGGTGAATCAACCTCACTGGTAAGGAGGAGGCAGTAGCATTCATCTCCGCCATATGGCCTGTTTCTGCTTGGTTCTGCCCTTTGCATCATCACCTTCCACTGTCCCCCGATACACTCTACGACACTCACCTTGGACCTCGACATGGACTGCCATTTTCTGTTTGGTTACCAATGACACAGTGATCAGACTGCAGACTGAACTCTTCCTCTTCCGATGTACTTGTCATTCCCTGAAGGACTCTGGCTGGCCCTCCACGGGCCAATAATGTGAAGTGGGGTTTGCATGGCCCTGTACTGCTCCAGCTGCAACACTCCACTGGATGTGAATTAAACATTCAGAATCGCACAGATGTTTCATGTCTTTGATCATTCAAGTATGAAAGTATGGATGAATGTAGGGTCAGTGATTCCCCCTTACGTTCATGTTGCTCATGTCGTGGGACTTGAGTCACAGGGTGCAACATTGCCGATTGCGGTCCGGGTGGTGTAGACACTACAACAGAGACACAAGCATCAGTTACTTCCTTGTCCAGCCCAGAACTGAAGCACGCCCAGAGCCCCGGGGTCATTGTTCCCACCCCTACGCCGGCCTGCCATATGCCAGGCCAGTCCACTCCGCTTACGCACAGAGGGGGGACGACAAAGCTACATGTCCCAGGTCTTCCCTGTAGTGATCTGCTGATCACTGGTCTAGTTGTCAGCATGCCACAGCCACTCCCTGAGGGCTGGTTAACACCCACACCACACCCATCCAGCACAGGCGTCACAGGACATGTGACCCTGCCAATAAAAGGGGCCTAGCACATCACATTCCGCACTGCCGGAGATGACATGATTGCGTCCGCAGCACGAGACTCAATCATGAAGGGTCCATGACTTGTGGCGCACTGGGTTAGTGGCACCCAATGCACTGCAGCCGGCACGGGCCTACCGCCACGGGACGATGACTTGCGTTGCACAGGGTTAGTGGCACCCGCTGCACTGCGGCTGGCAGGGGCCTACCGCCACGGGACGATGACTTGCGATGCACAGGGTTCGTGGCACCCGCTGCACTGTGGCTGGCAGGGGCCTACCGCCACGTGACGATGACTTGCGTTGCACAGGGTTAGTGGCACCTGAAGAGCTGAGCGGGTGTGCAGCCTGCGATGATGCGTAGGCCTTGATGAGCCATCCTGCTAATCATGGTTCGATTTGAATTGTGAGCCCTGCTGGACCGTAGTGCACGCCGAAGGCAGCAGTCAGCACACACATGACTCCGCGGTGCGGTGCCGCAGGGTGCGCTGGGGGCCTGTGGCGCGGAATCCAGCGATCGGCTGAGGAGGATGCACCGGCACGTGGTGGGCCCTCTTGGAGACACGCCGGTGGCGGCAGGTGAGCATTGAGGCCTGGGTGCGCAGGGGCGGCCAGTCATCGCTGGGCGGAGGACCGGTCTGGGGACCAGGGCTGGGGTGCAGCAGGCGCACAGGATCGCGCAGGCACCACCGGTCACGGCGGCGGACTCGTGGCTGGGTGGGGGGCACTGCCCTGGCTGACACGACCCTGCATGCGATGACGTGATGTGCGCGGGTTGGTTTGGGACGTAGCCACCTCGTCTCCAGTGTGAATGTGCCAGTTGAAGGTGGTCTGCCACGTGTGTGTAGGCCTATGGACAGGTTGTGGCAGAGACTGAGACACACGCAGTAGTCACTTTGGTGGTGGATTTGTGACGTGTGCATTCCCACAGTTGTGAGTTGGGGGATTGTGGAGTTGAGGTGTGTGGTGTGTTCAGTTGGTACTTGCCGATGGGCAGTGCATTTCCATGGGGGCCATCCTCAAAGCGCTGGTTGGTGGCGGACTTGCAGACATGTGGGAATCATGCACACTGCCTGGGGAGTTTGCGCCGACATTGGTGGACCGGCCACGGTGGTCCACTTTTGTCTGCACTTTGATGGCATGCGTGTGGTTGCTGTTGCGGTGATTGTGTGCAGTGTCAGCAGGGGGCACAAGTCGTACACATGTGCTGTGAATTGCCCCCAACACGTGCGTGACGCCAGCTATGGCGTAGTTCCCTTGCGTGGTCTCAAGATGTTCCTGCGCAGTGTGGGGGGAGTGAGGGGCAGGGGTATCGAGCTGACACACACCGTGATGCTTTCAGGTATGATGAGTCCTGCATGATGTGACCGTAACAGCAGTTCGTGTGGTCGTTACCTTTCTCTTCATTCCTACGACGGTTACGGCCACATGAACTTCTGTTAGGGTCTTCTTATGCATGATTTATCATGCCTGTGAGCATTCCGGTTTGTCCAAGTGCAGTACACTGTACCAGATTAGGCATGTGACCATACGGGAGTTTGACCATTGTCACCATTTCTCCCACAGGTTTCTGAAGACACGTTGCCCTGTTGAAGTTCCCCGTTGGGAATGGAACGCGTTGGCTGAGCTTTTCGTTTTGTTTGTTTGTGTATTTGTAATAAAGTTCTGTTTTTACACTACTGTTGACTACTGGACTTCATGACCTGGCGCACCCACATTTCGGTTACTACGATCTTGGGTCTGGGGCACGGAGGCATCTAGCACGGCTGGCATTGGGGTTGGTTGCGCAGGTACACTACGAATTGGAACTATCGTGTGGTGCGGATACAGGGGCCCGCCGTTGCTTTTGTGGACATGCATCCATGACATGTGTGAGGGAGTTTGATGGGGCTGGCTGTGAGACTCCTCCGACTCTGGCAGTTGTTGGTTGGGAGGTACCAGGGGCCAACAGGTGCAGCACAGCCAGCAGGTTTGTCTGCGGGGGGATGTAGGTTGTCCGCTGTGTTGGTACCGTCAGCCTGTGGGCGATGTGGGTCAGGATGCGGAGGATGGTTGTCCTTTTGAGCCTCTGTTGGCCAATGGCTTCCTCTGGCGTTGAGTCTCTGGGGCTGGTGCGTTTTAGGGTCGTACGCTGTCCTGCACTGCCTAGGTGGTAATCCAGGGGGGGTGGTCCGGGGGGGGACGTCCAATGGACCTGTGTATTCTTCTTCGTTCAACCCCGGGGGCGTCCTTGGCCCTGCCCTAAAAAGTCAAAAAACAAGTAATCCCTTGGTTTGTGCAAAGAACTAATATCAGAGAAGCTTAACTCGCAACTAAATCATACTTTTAGGTAGATACAGTGATACTAATCATGCATGGAACTTCCACAATACATTACAACAATTATGTTATGACACTCCCAGTTTATCACAAATCTTCCTTTTATTTAAAAAACCTTATACAATCATTTATAAAAAGTTATCTCACATCCTATATTTCACAAAATTCATACAAAACAATTTTTTCTAAAAACCCCACAGTATGTATATAGTACAATAGAATTACAGTACAACGTAATAAAAATGTAAAAAAAATTTTTTAGAGAGAGAAAGATTTTTTGACAATATACTTTGTCATTCATATAGCATATCCAATAGGACAATTTATTAACTGGGCCTGGATACACTATTTCTTCCCGTATCTACAGATCCAAGTATTCCCATGGATTATATGAGTAATGCGTCGACGCGTTTCGATGGGTTTTATTAATGTTCCATCTTTTTCAAGACCACAATTTTTCAAGTCTCTCTGTAAACCCTGCCCTAAAAAGGCCTTTGTTGATTTTGTGGGTAGTTCTGGTAATGGCCAGGGCGGGTGGGCGGTGGTGGTGGTGGGCCCCAAAATTCCGGTGGTTGCTGATGCATGTGTGGAGGCGGTTGACCATAGTAGTAGGGCATTGGGTAAGCTGGAGGACCATTGTAATGTCTCCAGTCTTGTCCATAGTTCCGTCCTCTGTTCTTCCTGTAGTTCCTTTTACCACGGCGATAGTCATGGGTGTCCGAGTTTGAGTACGAGCTGTTGGATCCTGTATCGGAGCCATCAGTGTCCGTATTGTACCCGGGTTTCCTCCCTGACATGACGTAGTCCTCCCTGATGTATGGGTATACTCGTTCGTGGGAGAAGTTACCTGAGTCTTTTTTAAATTTTTGATATTGTGTCTGTTTGAGTGTCGCCTAAAACTCATTCATGGTCTGGTTTAACTCCTCCAATCTCTTCTTCAAGCTGGCTACTGACTGGTATGATTTCAAACGGACCTTGATAGTGTGGATTTCAGTTTTCAATTCTTGGGATAGGCATGCCACCGTCTTGATAATTAGAACCAGCTAATCCCTTGTACAGTGCCACAAGATGAGTGACCAATCTTTTTTGAAGGTTTTGTCGTGCTGGAATATGAAAGGTTCATTCCGAACTATGAGTCCTCGTGGAGCTGAATTCACCCTCAGGTATTCAGTCGTCATAAGTCCGTGGAGCATAGTCTTTATTTGGGTTCTTTTAATTTCAGTTAATTCATCCCAGTTAGTTCCATCTGCACCTACGTGCGGAGTCTGTGATCCTTCGAAAGGTGAGATAGTAGCTAGGATCCGTTCTACTTCTTCATCAGAGAAGGTCAGGCCTGTAGTTTCTGCCATTTTGCGAAAGGTGTGTAGTGAACAGGGGCGAGTGTATTTTTGACTCTGCCGATTGAATAAGGTCGTACGTGATGTGGTTGTGTGTGCTCAACAGTGTGTATCATACACTATTTTATTGTTTATCTCTCCTACAGCTGCACGCTGCCATACATGTATACACAAGATGGGGGAGTAAGTGGATATAGGCTGGGGCCACCCTCCAAGGCCAGACTTATGCAATGAAACAAAGGACTCAACCTTACTTTTGCAGGCAGTTTATTGTTCCTTCACTTGGGAAAACATTAAGTTTTCCGTAAAAAACCCTCACCCACCAGGGTTACCCCTTGGTGGCATGCTTCATCATAGGGTCCTTCCCGTTCCGCTGTGGAACGGGGCGTGCTGCGACCAGATGAACTGCGCAGGAGCACTGATTGAGACATACTTTTTCTCCCTTCCGGCTCGTCCACGTTAGCCCATCTGTGGCGGCGATTTTGGGAGGTCGGTGTACCAGTTTTTCTTGACGTACAGCGTGAGCACGCGTACGTGCTCATGGGTCCTTTTTATTCAGTCACCGCAGCGGGACAGGGCAAGATGCGGTTCCCGAGTAGCGAAGAATTAGGTATACTAGAGGAGTACGGCTGAGACGAGGTGAGTTTCAAAAAAACCCTGAACGCCACGGCAATCTTCACGAATAGGCTCTCTTCTCTCAATACCACTAACTTTAAAATATTTTCCCACAACAGTGTGTGACTAGAAGCCGAACTCCCCGCCGGTGAAACCATGAAGCACGGGCTTCAGTTATAATATGTACGTGTTATGTGTATGTTGTGTTGTGTGCTTTATTCTACGAATTATACTACAGTTATTGGTGAAAGTATTCACTCACTGTATGAGATACTGAGAACCACGGACATGTCATGTGTGTTTTATATGTTATATGTCTCAGTGTGGACAAACAATTTTTTGGTTTTGTGACTACTTCGAACTCAGTAGAAGTGCCACGGGTAACCACGAATGAACAAGCAGACAAGTCACTATTGGTTTATCTCTTCACCTTGGAGGTGCATACATGGATGAAGGGCATAATGAATTAGCACTCTTCTCAGTGCGGCAAAGCCGACATGGGCAAATATAATTATTGTTCTTTCGTTTCTTTTCTTTTCTTTCAGAAATTGACAAGACAAGTACCAGGTGGTATTAATTATTTGTGCACCTGAGTAAGCACGTGCCATTGATGCACCTTTTGTAAGTTGTGATTAGTGGAACAACTGTAGGAGTAGAACTAGGTATTTGACAATTATTACACTAGGTCCTGAAGAATAGCTGAGAGGGGTAGGCTAGAAACATGTCGACCGTTAGGGTTTGGGAACATTAATTCCAATAATCCCAATATTTTTTCCCTGTTTTTTAATCATACCAACTAGGGGTCGGAATAAAGTATCATTACCCACTAGCCAGGTATTTTTAACGCACACTTTCCTTTACTTCACTCCTTTCCTGCAGGATCATCTGCCTCTCATAGTCATAAAATCAGTGCTCACGCGCAGTTCGTCGGGTCGCAGCACGCCCCGTTCCGCAGCGGAACGGGAAGGACCCTATGATGAAGCATGCCACCAAGGGGTAACCCTGGTGGGTGAGGGTTTTACAGAAAACGTAATGTTTTCCCAAGTGAAGGAACAATAAACTCCCGCAAAAGTAAGGTTGGGTCCTTTGTTTCATTGCATTAGGATACAAAGCTACAATATAATTTGGCTCTAATTCAAAATAAGTCACACAACATATTAAAATCTGTAATGACCTGATCTCCGGAGTACATAAAATACATTCAATTCACATAGGCACCCTTTACTGTAATCCCAAAACAATGAGTATGGCTTAATCAAGTTCACTCTCTTAGTTTATCCAACCACAAGATAAACACATATCCATGCTAAATTTGTGCCTGATCATTAACAAGGCTCAGGACATGAAAGAGTTAACTCATCAATTCTAAACAGTCTTTTGGTAAAGCATATACAGATCATTTGTGGTATAGCAGAAAGGACGTCCCTTAGTTTATAGAATTCTCAACTTATGTATGGTTTGACAAAAGATTATTTAAAAAACACATTAGACCTTACCACATTCTTATGGTCCATAAAAGTGTTTGTATATTTTATTAGCTTTCATTCTTGAAGATGAGTCACTTCTGGAGTACCCTTTAAAGGGATTGATAATCTTTTCTTATCTTTTTAATAACCCTTTATACTCAATATCATCCCCTAAAAAATTACTTGACCACGAACCAGGTAACATTAAGCATCTTACGAGGGATTGTAGCAACAATTCATTATATAACACCAAGCTCATTCCAACATCCAAATTGTACTTAGTCAGGTCTTTGTCACTGGCACATGCACATACAATAAAAGAAACAAGTCATTATAGCCCATATTATGTCAGATAGAACACCAGGCACGTCAACAGTGTATTCAACAGAGCTGAAAACATTCCACCATCTTGAAAGATTCAACTCAGTACATATTCTTAACCCAACAACTGCCAATATCACATTTGTTAATACTACTGGCATTTTTATCAATCCACAGGTATGGCATAAATAAGGGCCTCATTACATTGTCGGTCGGAAAGCCTTCTGACCGACTCCTTGTCGGAATTGTTTCCGACTGACCTCGGGTGCGGGGAGTCCGACTGACCGATTATGATGATTCCGAACACCGTTTGGTCGGACTCCCATTGACTTCAATGGGAGCCTGTGTCCTGACCGACAACACAGGCTCCCATTGAAAAATGGGGTGGTTGCGGAAAACCTTGCACCCTGTGGCAGGTGCCCCATGGTGCCTGCCACACTGTGCATGGTTGTACAGAGGGGACCCATGGGTACTACCACGGCCCACACCGGAGGGACATGGTTGAAGGGGGGCCTGCTACGGGCCCCCAAAGTCAGTTTCCAACAGTTTTTTCGTGTCGGACGGACAGTTTTGGAATGGTTGTCAGAATCAGACATCGTAATCGGTCGGTCGGAAACGCGGCCCGTTGAGCTGTACAATTTGACTCATATTACAATTAGAACATATATCTTTAAGGCTGTTAAGCATTCGTTATAAAATCAATGGTATGTCCTCCCTCAATTGAATGGCCAGCAAGGTTTACTATTAACTGTAATTATCTATGGCTGTGATAAAATATATGTTGGCAGTACCATTAGAGAGCCAAGGTTTCAGATTGTGATTCATATGAGAGCCAGTCGAAGTAAGGATCTCTCTTACCCATTAATATCCCATGTTTCTGTAGCAAGAGTCAGGGGCCTATTTTGTTTTCATGGGATTGACACGATTCCCAGTGATGTACGGGGTGGTGATAAAGAATATATTTGTAGGCATTGTGAGGTCAAGTGGATTTTTCATTTAAGGTCTGTAGAGTTTGGATTGCATAATGAACATGACTTCCATCAGGTATCTGTTTGGAGAAACATCCATTACAACGCAGGCATTACATCGTAATGCCTTTACAACGCATGTGCCATTACAACGCGTGCCATTACAACACGTGACATTACAACGCATACCATTACAACGCACATGCCATTACAACGTATGCTATTACAACAAATTTTAAGGTACGTTTTTGAGGTAAGTACACTAGATAACATTTATTATATTCTTTTTGTTTTATTATCTTCATGATTTTTATTTAAAATTTTTAAGGGGTTTGACATCCATCCTCTGGAACGGGATGCAAGGGAAATAGGGGATTTGGGTGGGGAAGTGTATTAATACCCAGGTATTAATTTTAATACATGTGTATTAATTAATGTTAATTTTTATATTTTTTTTAATTAATTTTAACAATAATTAAGATTCTTAACTTTGAGGATGTCACACCCATCTATTCTGATGGGATGGAAGCGAATTTGGAGTTTTGGGTGATGTGAGTATATTAATACCTAGTGATTAGTTTTGATAATTCTGTATTAATTTTTTTCAGAGTTACATTTCATTAATTAGAATTTTTTAAAACTATGATTGATAATTATGAGGTTGTCACACCCATCTTCTGGGACAGGATGCAAGGGAAACAGGGGTTTTGGGTGGGGAAGTGTATTAATGCCCAGGTATTAATTTTAATACTTGTGCATTAATTGCCCAGGTATTATTTTTTACAGTAGTGTACTTATTTTTATTGATGACATTTATAATTGTAAGAAAACTAAAAAACTATGATTATTATTTATGAAGATATGATACCCATCCTCTGGGATGAGATGCAAGGAAAACAGTGGTTTTGGGTGGGGAAGTGTATTCACACCCAGGTATTAATTTTTTATACTTGTGTATTAATAAATATAGATTTTAATTTAATTTTTTGTTAAATTATAAAAAAAATGTTACATTATTATTTAAAATGTTATGATATTCTTCTTCTGGGAAGAGATGCAAGAGAAATAGTGGTTTTGAAATTACCTGGTAATTAAATATTTGTTAATTTTTGTAAATTAGATTGAAAATAGTTTTAAATGAAAATTATGTAGATGTGATACTCATCATCTGAGATGGGATGTTAGGTAATTAGGGGTTTAGGGAGTGGAACTGTAGTAATTCACAGGTATTCATTTTAATAACATTAAATTAATTTATGTTAAAAAGGATTATTAAAGTAGCATTTAAAAAAATAGTTTAAGAAAATAAATATAAGGGTTAACCTCTCACCATCTAAAGTGAGATGTTAGAGTAGAAATGGGTTTGGAGTAGGGGCTTGTCGAATAATCAACTTTTTTTTACATTTTATTAACTGTAAAATAACAGAGTACAACAATAAATAATATGTAAACCTGCATATATGTACAGTAAAATTAAGTAAAAACACAGATAAAATAAAAAAAATATTTAAACAAGTTTTATTAATTTTATTAAAGTATTAATATAATAAGACACATAAAATGAAATATTTAAACTTTATTTCTTTAATAAAAATATATAACTGTTTATAAAAATTTGCAATAAGGTATATCAAAATAGGTTATATTATATTTTAAATTACAAAAATAATAATTTTTTCAAAACTGTACATTAATATCTATTTTTTCTAATTTGTTTTAGGATTTCTGATGCTTTCCCATTTAAATATATGGGAGAAACTGACCTTTTTTCATTTTTACTTTTACAGATGACGTTGCCGGTTGTACGTCTGTTTCTACAGTCGGTGGATTGTTGCAGTCAAGCTCGGAAGTAAGGTAGAGCTGCGCTCAGGTAAGTCTTATTTTATTTACTAAATATAGTTTGTGGGTGGCATAGTTTATTATAAGGAGAGAGGAAGGAGGTAGTTAGATATTTGTTTGTATTTTTAAGTATGTTTTATATGTTTTGACCACCATTTTCATCCCTATGCAGGTAGTGGTTGCAGGCTCACGTCTAGTTGATTGTTTTTTGTAAACTTATGGTTCAAAAAAATATGTTAAAAGAAATTTTACGATTTCTTTTAAATCAAACTTATAAAAAAAGCAATATTTTTTATTTTTAACTTCTTGGTGCGTTGCATTTTTCGAACATAGTATGGCATAGTCGCGAATTTTTGGCCGCGTGGAAGTTTGGAGGAAAAAGATGGGAAGTACGACTGAACCGAAAATTTTGACATATAGGAATTTTTCCTATGAGGTTTTGAATTATATGCAGTAATTTTACTGCACATAAACGTTTTTTTTTCGTTTTTGAAAATCAAACACCAAATTTGGGAAGGATTTGAAAACTGTGGACAGTGGATTGTAACGATGGATTTTCGGGGTTTTATTTGGGATGCGTTTTTTTTACTTAACACAGATTATTTTGCAGCACTACCTTTGCGATAAAATATGGCTATGCCAAACTGTGTCCTTTTTGATAGTTTAACTCGGGATTTGCATTACATCGTGGATTATGGATTTGTTACTATGGATTTTGGGAGGGCTGAAGACTCTTGGTGAATTATTGAATTCTACGAAAGTACAAGAGTTGAAGAGAGAAGACAACAGAAGGTACAAACATTGAAAATGCTAATTTAATTAATACATTTTAATTGCGAAACAGGCAAGTATGGTTAGAACAGGTGTTAGTGTAGGTTAGAAATGTAGTATGTGTGCAATACTGTCTAGGTAGTCTGAAGCCACCATTAACGAAAGATGTTGAATTTGACCCAATAGTCACTCGGACATTTCTTTTGTACGTTTAGAAATTTGTGGGTTCAGACTGCCAGTCAATGATTGCCCAATTCTCTTTTCTTGGAAACTTTGCTCCTTCTTCAAAATTTCCCAAAAATGATAACAGTTAGGGTGAGATTTCTGATTGTTTTGTTGAAGGAGTTGTGCCATCCCTCTATGGCATTATTCGTCTTTGCTCCTCCCTCTAAGCAGGTTGTGTAACAGTTCCACCAATTCACATGAAACCTTAGATTCCTCCTGTGACCCGACCTGTGTTTTAGTTTTAACCACTGTTAGAAGTTCAGTGCATGTTGAGGTTTGCTTATCATGGAGTAAACTGTACACTAAGGGGACTACAGTGTTATTAATGTAGGCGTGAGTAGTGTCTATTTTGCTGAATGGATGGGGTGTGGATTTAAACGTCCCATCCATCATCCAAATATCACTAGTCTCCAATTTTAGAAGGTTATGGGGTGTGCTAAAGATTACTATCCTTTTCTGAGGGTTTTTGTTGTCATGCAAATTAAGGTTTCATTAGTAACTGTAACAGTTAGTTCATGGGGAATATTAATATCACAAAATGTTTGGGGTGTTATACGTTGAAGTTACTTGCCTGTTTTTTCCTTTGGATAATTCTTCTTAAATTAGGGATTGTGGGCATAGAACTTGCATGCATAGGGATTATTTGGGATGCCTCCATCAAAACTGAGCCACAGGGTTCATTGGAGGTGGATGCAAGTTCTTTCATTTCATTTATGTTTTCTCTAACCTCTATCTCCATTGCAGAGGCAGAGTGGTTATGCTCTGTTGTCCTTTCAACAGTGTCACCAAGAGTAACCACTCTGCCTGTGCAATGGGATGAGTAATATTGCACACACCTCCAATGACTCCTGGGCTCAGTTAATCTCTCCTTACAATAAAGATAGCCACCGTACTTTAATAATCTGTTGGACTTAATGTAAGAAGCCTCTCTTCCATTTACCAAACTGATTTGTTTTCTGAAAAACAAGAAGTGCAAAAGTGAATGTTTTTTTTACTTGCAAGTTTTTATTGTTTAAAATCTTCAAAACAAGGTTAATATTTCTGTAACTGCTTTTTGACTAGTTAAAGAATATGTTGTTTATTCTATTTTTTGACTATGAATATGCTACCTATGATTTGGTACTATGGTTTATTGCAGACTCCTGTGAGAAGAAAGAGAGCTATTTCAATGTCTTATTATGTTTAGCTTTACCTTGATCAGGTTCCTTTGTCTCATTGCTTGTCCTTTAGGTGGCATTGGTTTATTTCTAGGTGATAAGGTTTGCTTGATTGTGTTGCTTCTGGATGTTGTCGGCTAGGTCTGAAAAGAAAAGTTCGCATTGATTGTGGTTTTTGGAAGTGATTGTTACTTTAAGCTTTTTTTCTCAATTGTATTTAAAAACTGATTGTTTTTTCTTTTACATTTGGGATACTGAAAAGGTTTGGTTATTATTGGCTTTACCAATAGGTTTTGCAAAAATGTTACCTCAGATTGTCTTTTGCTTCGGGAGCACGTGCAGCTGAATAGGCTTTGTAGTCCAGCTCATGGTTTGGCCTGTATGCTTTTTTTGATGGTTATTTTAATAAATGAGAGAAAAAAAAGTATAATTACTGTATGTTTAACTGTAAAATGATTACATTTCTTAAACCAACAGCAGATCAGCACCTTAATTGGGGTAAGCATCTGGTGGCTAAAATAGTAATTTTGACCCCCAGGATTAATCAGCAACCTCTCTGAGGCAAGCACACATTGGAATTAGATTAATTAGTTGGTGCCCCAACACTGTCCAGCACCTTCCCTGAGGCAAACACACAGTGGAGTTAGAATAGTACTTTGCTTGCCCTGCATTGTCCAGCACTTTCCCTGAGGCAAACTTCTGGCGTAGATCGAATAGAAAATATGACCCCCACCGCTGTCCAGCACTTTTCTGGGACAAACACCTGGTGGAGTTAGGATAGTAATTTTTCCCCCCCACCACGGTCCATAAACTTCCCTGAGGCAAACACCTGGTGGAGTTAGAATAGTAATTTAGCCTGCCAACACTGTCCAGCACCTTCCCTGAGTCAAGCACACAGTGGAGTTAGAATAGTAATTTTGCCCCCCACCAGTGACCTCCACCTTCCCTGAGGTAAGCACCCTGTGGAGTTAGAATAGTAATTTTTCCCCCCACCAGTGACCACCACCTTCACTGAGGTAAGCACCCTGCGGAGTTAGAATAGTAATTTGGCTACCCGCCAATGACCAGCACCTTCCTTGAGGTAAGCACCCTGCAGAGTTAGAATAGTAATTTTGCCCCTGCACCACTGACCAGCACCTACCCTGAGGTAAGCACCCTTTCGAAGTTAGTATAGTAATTTTTGTCCCCCACCACTGTCCAGCAGGTTCCGTGAGGCAAGCTTCCGGCGCAATTAGAGTAGAAGATTTGCGCACCACAACTGTCCAGCACTTTCCCTGAGTCAAAAATCTGGCAGAGTTAGAATATTCATTTTGACCCCCACCACTGTCCAGCACCTTCCTTGAGGCAAAGGCCTTGTGGAGTTAGAATAGTAATTTCCCCCCCACCACTGTACAGACCTTCCCTGAGGCAAACACCCAGTGGAGTTAGAATAGTAATTTTGCTCCCCATCTCTGTCCAGCACCGTCCCTGAGTCAAGCACCTGGTGGAGTTAGAATTGTAATTTTGCTCCCCACCAGTCACCAGCACCTTTCCAGAAGCAAGCATCCTGCGGAGTTAGATTAGTAATTTTGCCCTCCTCCACTGACCTGCACCTTCCCTGAGGCAAACACCTGGCGGAGTTTGAATAGTATTTTTGCACCCCACCACTGTCCAGCACATTCCCTGATGTAAACACCTTGTAGAATTGGAATATGAAATTTGTACACCACAGCTGTCCAGCACCTTCCCTGAGGCAAGCACCTGGTGGAGATAGAATAGTAAGTTTGCCTCCCACCACTGACCAGCACCTTCCCTGAGGCAAGCACTTGGTAGAGATAGAATAGTAAGTTTGCCCCCAACACTGACCAGCACCATCCCTGAGGCAAGTTTCTGGTGGTGTAAGAATAGTAATTTTGCCCCCCAGCACTGACCAGCACCTTCCCTGAGGCACGTACCCAGTAGAGTTACAATATAAAGTTTGCTTAATTTATTGGTACAAAACACATTTTTCAGTGTACTTACAGATGATTATCCAAATGAATGTTTTGTCAAAATTTGATTGTTGTATGTGTATTGTCAATCTCTGCAAAAATTTAAATAAATTGACATTGTAATTTCTGACTTTGGGTTTTAAATTAAAATTAGATGTAGTTGAAATTCACTTATTGCTGATAGGAAATATTTTTTGTAGTGCTGGGGCTGTTTTTCAAGTTCTGTGAATAAATTTCTTTTTTTTTAGGTTTATCATTAAATTATTTCCGTTATGAAGTTGTTTTGTTTTGAACTTACACTTACTTTAGTCAATAGATGGCAGTGTTTGAACTGCAAAGTCTCAGTTGTCTCCTCCTACTGCAGCTGCATGCAGTCACTAGAGAAGTCAGTGCACCACTGAGCCACAAAATGGTGGTTGGCTTCAATAAAACGTTTTTTAGGAGTAAACGAAAATTTAAAAGAAAATATGTTTTGAAAATTATTTTTCGTCGTAAATCAGAACCTGACAGAATGTATATTTATTATGTGGTGTGTGAAATGTTGTGTTTATACGTTCTGTTTCAGAATGGCAGCCATTTTGAGTTGATGATGGCTCAGCTGCTGTAATGGAAATAGTGGAAGGACACCTGTTTTCTCTGCTTTGTATATCTTGAATGTAGTTGCTGTGTTTTTCATGGACTGTACAGTGTTTTTCTAAAAAATGCTTTGTACATACACATAAATGTCAGATATATTTTTCAAAAACATTTGTACAAATTAAAAAAAAATCTATATTTGTCAATACACAGCTATTAAAATTAATACACAAGATTTAAAATTTATACCTGGGTATTAATATACTCCTCCACCTCAAAACCCCTGTTTTCCTTGCATCCCGTCCTAGATGATGGCAAAAAAAAAACTCAAATTGTACCATTAGCTATACTCTAACATATGAGACTTATTATGCGTTGTAATGGTATACGTAGTGATGGTATGCGTTGTAATAGTAGTTTCTATATATCTCTATTAACAATGTAATGTCTTGCATTGTAAAAATATGCGTTGCAATGGTAGTCGCGTTGTAAAAACTACGATGCAAAAGTATGCTTTGTAATGGTATGCTTTGTAACATCATATATTCATCTGTTTGAATTGATCACTGAATTGATAATTCAACTTGTTGATGTAGTTGTGATGTAGGTAAATTTGTTTTTATGTATTGGCTGTTTTTTCTTTGTTATTGCATTTACAAATGTAGTGACTATCAATTGTAAGTGAACAAGATTGTATTGAGGTCAGGATGGTTGCCATTGTTCTGAATCAAGACCTCTGTTTGGAATGTTTGCCGGTTCCAATTGATGTCCTTAGATTATATATGCTGAGATTTGTGAAATTGATTTTTTTCAGCTGTGGTAAGTTTTATCGTGGAACAGAAGAATGTTTCTTTTGTCTATTTTCCTCCTTATGGTTTTTTTTGCACTATGTACATGGGACGGGTTCATGTGTTCTCTCGGTTAGCATGTGATATATGTGACATCTACTTCTTTCCAAGAGGGCTGCCAAAGTAATAAGATCGGAATATGTCCCAGAATGACTGCTGACATATTTGGAATTATAAGTTATACCTTGAATATGCGCCCAGTTTTAGCATAGGTCGAGGAACGACATACCATTGATTATATAGCGAATACTTAATCGCCTTAATGATATAGGTTTAGAGAATTTCTAAAAATGATATTGCTTTTTTGGGGGAATTGTAGTCTGAACTTGATCAAATATGAGCAATTTACCCCTTTAAGATGGCCGCTGACAAAAGGGAGGTGTGTCTTTGTATTGTTGTCCCTGAGTACAGTACTTCCGGATAAATGCCCTTAAATTGGCATGAAACATAATATGGCGCTCTTTAGACACTCGACCATGATCACATGCCTCACCTGAGGACATAGGCACGGTATCTTACAAGGAAGTAGCACATTTTAATCCTTTTCTCTGGTTGTTGTATTTTACTCTAGTTGGGTTTCTTTTACAATATTTGTGGATTAATAAGTACTCAAACAGTACTAATGATTGTGGTTTGGGAAGCCGTTGGGGTAGGACTATTAAATGAGCCTCTTATTTTAAACTTTCCAAAATGGCAAAACATTTTGTGTATGTTAGAACGTATTGATGGTGTTTGCCCGATGCTTTGCTGACTATTCAATTGAGGGACAACATATCATTGATTATATAATGAATGATTAACAGCTTTAAAGATATATGTTTTAAAACTTGATAAAAACTGTATAGTTTTTTAAAAGTTGCAGTCTATACGTAATTAAGTATGAGAGGTCTACCCCTTTAAAATGGCGGCCGACACATGGGATGTGTGTCTTTGTATGTTTGGACACATTGCTGATGTTTGTCAGATGCTTTGTTTACTATACTATGAGCTGCAACAGCTTGTTTTGTGCAAGACATGTGGATTGACAAAGATGCCAACAGCATTAACGATTGTGATATTGTCAGTTGTTGGGTTAAGAATTCATAATGAGCCGTCTTTGTGAAGTGTTTTTAAGATGGTGGAATGTTTTCAGCTACGTTGAATACAATGTTGACGTGCCCGGTTTTCTATTCGACATAATATGGGCTATAATTACTTGTTTCTTTGACTGTATATACACGTGCGAGTGATAAAGACCTGACTAGGTAGAATTTGGATGTTGTGATGAGCTTGTTGTTAATTAATGAATTGCTGCTTTGATCCCTCGTAAGGTGCCTAACTTTTCCTGGTTCGTGGTCAAGTAAATTTTGAGGGGATGATATTGAATATAAAGGATTTTTAAAAAGATAAAACAAGATTATCAATTCCTTTATAGGTTACTCATAAAGTGACTCATCTTCAAGAATGAAAGCTAATAAAATATAGGAACACTTTTATGGACCATAAGAATGTGGTACGGTCTAATATAATTTTTATATATCTTTTCTCGAACCATACATAAGTTGAGAATTCTATAAACTAAATGTTGTGCGTTCTGCTGTACCACAAACGATCTGTATATGTTTTCCAACTGTTTAGAAATGATGGGTTACTCTTTCATGTTCTGAGCCATGTTAATGGCACTAATTTAGCATGTATATATGTTTATCTTGTAGTCCGTTGAACTAAGAGAGTGGACTTGATTAAGCCATACACATTGTTTAGGGATTACAGTAAAGGGTGGCTATGTGAATTGAATGTATTTTATGTACTTGGGTAATCAGGTCATTACAGATTTTAACATGTTGTGTGCCTTATTTCCAATTAGGGCCAAGGTCTAGAGTAGCTTTGTGCCCTAAGACAGATTCACTATTTATGTGCTGAGATATGGCTACATTGTTCAGATACCATTTTTTAATAATGTACGTTTTTAAGTTTCTTTTATTGTGATGTTTTTGTGATTGGCTTTCTATATGGTTATAATATCATGTGGCTTTAACTTTTGTACACAGTTTCTGAAGTGTTTTCTAACAGCCTTGAAGAAGTCCTACTGTCCATTGGATGAAACGCGTTGGCTGTTTTTATCTTTCACATTTACATCATGAGATGGGAGTAAAGAATATCAATTTGACTATGCCTGAGTATCTGTTTCCTTGGAGTATTGACAAATTGTTTTGGACCTCACATATATATGATTCTACTTGTTCTTGAACAAATTTGAAAGTGGAGTTACTTTTTGCAGAGTGCCTCTCCCACAGACTGGAGTGAGAATAGCAAATTGAATCCCTCTGGAGTCCAATACTTTCTCCATTCTTTATGGTATTTTTAGTATATGTCTAAATTAAATTTTTATTGTAATGTGTAGGTATTTTATTTATATCTGTATCTATATCAATATATATATGTAATTTTCACAGTAATACATTTTAAATAATTTAAAAAAAAAGTGATTTTATTAATTATTTTACACTATAAAAATATATATAGATTACCTGTATATATTTATATAAACATAAACACCATGGGCCTGATTACGAGTCTGGCGGTTTCGAGAACTGCCAGACTCGCGGGGCGCGGAGGTGGCGTTCCAGCCACCACCACACCAGTGGTCCGACCACCCTATTTCAAGTTGGGCTGTCGGACTGCCCATGCACCTACGCAACCACCAGGGATCATAGATCCCTGGCGGTGGTGAGGTGGTCTTGATGGCACAATATGCTTGGCGGGACAGCTGCGGTCCCACCAGGCATAGTGCGAGTTTCCTGTCTGCCACGGTTATCATGGCAGTACCTATTCCTTGAAAACCGTACTAGAGACTAAACAAAGTAGGCCCTACAGGGCCCCCTTGTGCCTCAGGGCCATGGGGTACATGCGGGGGGGCACAGGTTGTACCCCCCTGTGTGCATGCACCCCAGTACCTGCACAGCATGGACTTCACCAGTCTATGCCGTGCAGGTACTGTCTTTGACGCTCCCATTGTGGTGCCTATTTCATAGGCACCGTCATGGGACCACCAAAGAACCGCCTGCCAGTGACTAAAAAAGTCAAAATCTGGTGGGCGGTGCACACACAGGTTTGGCGGTGCGGGAGCAGGCAGCCGGTATGGCAGTCTCGCTCCTGCACTGCCAAACTCGTAATCTGGCCCTTTGTGTGTTCATATAATTATATATAGTATTAAATATTAGTGGAATTTATTTAATGTACATTATATTAAAGTTATATATCAAAATAATTAACATTTACTACTTGTAACTCTGTTTAGAGTAAAATATTGATATTTTTGTATATTTTTTTGACGATATTAGTGTCAACGATATTTTTTATCCAATATTTTTGTACTTACAATTATAAATATAGGGACATAATATTTTGGTAAACTATATTTTTGACACAAAATTTGTGTCAAACGATATTGTTTACTACAATATTGTGTCAGTGATCCCTTTCTTCTGATGCTGTTATGATGTCTGTGTCATCGATTTGCACATTGGTATACCAATGTTGATTAAGTTCATATTCATATGTTTTGATTGATTCTTTGTCTGTGATGCAATATTAAATCACAGTAAATCATCTTTCTGTGTTGTGACGTTTTGAATGATTTAATGGATTTGAATTTACTTCTATGTACATAATACTATAAGCAGCCAGCCACTGTGACCATTTTTCTTGTACCATTGTCTACCCGGGTCCAGTGGTCCTACGGTTTACCCCATTTAGAATACTCTATATTCTCTCTTTGCCAGCTCAAGAAAATGCAGAAAAAAACCAAAGAAGAAGCTAAGTCCACTCTTCGTGGAAACCAGGAAATCAGATAAGTATCAGGGCCACAACATACTTCATGTCACGATCCTACCGTATATTCAAAAGGCTAGGATTCTTTAAATGAATTCTTTCCCATTCTCTTGTTGCAGGTTGAATGGACAGACATATGAATATGAACTTAATCAACATTGGTATACCAATGTTGATTAAGTTCATATTCATATGTTTTGATTGATTCTTTGTCTGTGATGCAATATTAAATCACAGTAAATCATCTTTCTGTGTTGTGACGTTTTGAATGATTTAATGGATTTGAATTTACTTCTATGTACATAATACTATAAGCAGCCAGCCACTGTGACCATTTTTCTTGTACCATTGTCCACCCGGGTCCAGTGGTCCTACGGGTTACCCCATTTAGAATACTCTATATTCTCTCTTTTGCCAGCTCAAGAAAATGCAGAAAAAAAGCAAAGAAGAAGCTAAGTCCACTCTTCGTGGAAACCAGTAAATCAGATAAGTATCAGGGCCACAACATACTTCATGTCACGATCCTACCATATATTCAAAAGGCTAGGATTCTTTAAATGAATTCTTTCCCATTCTCTTGTTGCAGGTTGAATGGAAAAAGTACTCAAGGAGCGCAGGACTCGCGTCGTGCACCAGGGAGCAGCCTGCAAGGGAACGCCAAGACTGATGACGACCCGAAAGAAGAATCAGGAAGAGAAGACTCCTCCTGTGGTATCCGGAACACGTCGGGGGACGTCTCCACAGACTGACGGCTGAAGCACTGGTACAGCAATACAGGTAAGGAGCAAAACCAGGAGTGCGGAGAAGGCTAGGCGGCATCTGTGATGGAACGCAAAGCACGCTCTATTCACAGACTGCCCTTTTTAGGTCGAGCCCTGAGCCAGCAGGCAAGTGCTGCTCTGGGGTTGATCTGTGGTAGTTCAGTACGGGGGATAAGCCACGCCTACTACCCCGCCCACTTTTTCATTGGGTTGTGTCTTTGTCCTTTCTAAATGCTGCCTTCCGATTGGTTTATAGGTTGTTAGTCCCTCCTTATGACGGCCATGTCGTCATTTGTATCCTTCCATGGCTACTGGCCCCTTTACTTCGTGTTTCATGAGCACTATTTTCTTCCCGCCCCCCCGCCCGCACTCCCGTTTGCAATGCAATAGGTCTCGCATAAATGTGAGTCCTATTGCATTGCAAATGCTTGTTGTATCCTTGTGATTGCTTCTAGGAAGCGCGCTTCCCATACCAAGGTGGCCGCCAGCATACGCGCACCGGAAGCTAGCTGAGCAGTTCCCATCCAGGTAGTATATTTACCAGCGAGAGGCACCGTCCAAAGAAGGGCTGGATCTGAACTTGTTTTAGCAATGATCTATCTATTATTTAGAACAATTTGTGAGGCATATTACCGATTCTCAAAACTATTACATTTGGAAATAATATGTCTGTGCCATCGTTTCTTACCAGGTTTGCAGTGCCGTTGAAATGCACGTACAACCAGCTAGCGTTTTCTTTTATGTTTTCAGAGTCTGAAAAGGTTGATACGGTCACTTGTTCTCACACTTTCCACAATGGCTGCCGAGTTGACGAGGCAGACGCCAAGGCCTGTGCATCTACACCCCTTGGTCCTAATTCCATGGCTTTGCCGCTGGCGACTGACACTTCACAGTACCCACCCCTCCACAGCTCCCTCTCTGATTGGTTAATCTCCAGTCAGACCCGCCCCCCTTTGACACAAACAACTAGTATGGCTTGGAGCTGCTGAGCTCGTGCAGGGATGAGGATCAGCTGCAGGTGGAGAGGCGAGGGCAAGGTGAGTGTGCATGCCCCACCCTGATGTGCAGGCACACGTCATTCTTCTGCACGAGGGTCCTGATCACTCCTCGCCCTTCTGTAGGGTGTTTGAGCCAAGGGCTTGGCACTAAGAGCCCTTGCACGAACCGAGCCGGGGGCATGTTTGGCAATTAAATTGTGCAACGAGCATCATGTAAAATTCAGACAAAACGTCTTCAATAGTCCAAAAAATGTGGTTTCGTGAAACGTTAAAAGTGATTTTGTAAAAGCTTTGCATTTTAGCAAATCAGATAATCTCGCTGCATTAATAAGCATTTATTAAAAGCGGTAAGAGGCGAGCCAGTTTTGTGTCATATAAGTGAGGTAGATGTTTATTGCACATAGTGCAACATTATAGTGTGCTAAATATAACCAGAGAGAGTACAGTGAGCGCATGTTTAAAGGTGCTGCTATGAGCAATAATGCGGAAAAAGGAGGCGCAGTGAAATGACATATTTTGATCCAGTTTTTCTGGTTTCACATTGTGCAATTCTGCCACTAAATGGGTATCTCTGTCTTTCGTGTTTGACATCAAGGTTTAATGCTGTGGCTTTAATTCTTGGTATATGAGGGTTCAGTTTGAGTAGCAGACAGATGCCATATAAAAGCCCGGCTCGTTTTGGGCCCAAGGGTCCAAAAGGGTCTCGAGCTGAGCCCGAGCCAGGCAAGTAACTTGACCTTTCAGACCTTTCTATAGGCCCTGACATAGTGTACTCAGAGGGCCCTCGTACAGGGACACCGGCAACTGAGAGCCCCAGTGAGTAGAAGTAAAGGTGCTGAGGATGGTGCCAGTGCATATACTGGGCGAGGGGTGAGAGGGATTAATCCCAAGGCTTATGTCGCTCTGGGATGTATGTCGCTGGCCATTACTAATGCTTATTCCAGTTTTGAAAATCGATGTTGCTACCTTCTCCCCCACCCCCGCCCCAACGCCATTTTTGTGCAGTGTGTGGGTGTAAATCTATTAAACAAATTACCTCCAAGTAACTTGTGTTATAAACTGGTGAACTGTTGGTCTCATGTTATCTAAATATTTCCATTTTGCCATCTGGCAATGTAGCAGCCAGAACTGTGTCCACTCCTCCAGCTGTGGTTACTTTTAGTGGATATGATGCTTTAATATATGTGCATTTGTAAAGTGCACAGTCACGCCATGGAGCATTCTAGCCCTGAATAACAGATAGTTAATATTGTCCAACGCAGTGGGTCTCATTTGATAGACCTCGAGGAATAAAAGGGTGAGTGGAACGTCTGGCATATGAAAATGTGACCTTAAGGTCAAACAGACTACTGGAGTGGATGCTTTAGTCCACTGTGCCTCTAGACTTGGCTCTGCAGTTTCTTCCACAGCGTACAACAGTGCCGCTCATGTTTCACCTAGTTTTGCACTTATTGCCTCAGAATAGAGCATAGTGCTCCAGCTAATGTCTCCAGGCTTCTGCAGTTGGAATTGGAGTAGAGCCTAGAGACTGGTACTCTGCTCTGTCACATGTTCCCCTACTAATGTCACTTAGTATTGTATAAAATGAGTGTTGTTTTTTTTCAGTTTTATATAGCGTGGACTCTGCTCAAGGGCATTGGGTTGCTTTACATGAACATGTTGAAAACAGTGTGTAGTAATTGCATGGCTCTTCAATCCTTGGCGGATACAACACTCAGGCTAATGTGCTGCATAGCTACACACTTATAAGGTCCAAAAGGCGAGACCCATTGGCTATGCCAATGCTTGTTATGTGCTCCTGGCGCTTCCCCGCCCACCGACTGCAGTCAGCGAACGGGGCGCACTTGACAGCATATTCCGACTTTCATTTCCACCGCTCTTTTCATGGCACTGAGCCCGCCATGAAAAGGGTGGCGGACATGGAACTACGGGGGTTCTAACAGGGCCCACTGCCACTTCTGGGCCTGTGGGTGCATCAAGGGGGGCACATGTTGTGCCCCCCTGGAATTGCACCCCCGTTCCTGCACTGTAAGGCATGCACGACATGGTGCATGCCACACCGTGCAGGAACGTGCTGCATGATCTGTCATGGCGGCGGTCTGCTGTTAAGGCTCTCCTATGAGCCTAACAGCCCACCGCCGTGAGACCGCCGCACCACCACCTGCCATGGATTACACTCGTAATCCGGCGGGGGAGCAATATAGGCTTGGTGGTCCTCCTGTCGGGGAGGCGGTGGCAGGCCGACAGGAGGACTGGCAAACTTGTGTTAAGGGCCATAGTATGTCTCCAAGAGACTCATCTCACACTATCCGAGACTAGCAAAGAATTTTGCTCCTACAGTTGTAAAGGGTATTGGCCCCTTAAGAGCTATGATTTTTTACATTCTCCATTCTCTACTAATATTATAGAAGTAGCAATTTTGATCTTGAATCATAACTATCTAATTTAATCTTCGAAAACAGTTTGAGAAGGAAGATGGGCATTCACACACATTTCAAACATTCAAAGGGACCTGAATTTTAATCTTCTATTTTTCCACGCCCCTAATTGTAATAGCCCAGAATTTGGCACCTATTTAGCAGTGAGATCTCTTACTGTGTAGGACCCAATTTTATTGTTGCTGATTTTTAACTGTATTTTGGATAATATGCTGTATACTTCCAATCCGGTGCATAAGGGACTAACAAACAAATTACAACTAGTATTCACAGTATGATGAAAATGTCTAATCCTGTAGCACTATGAAGGCATTTGAATCCAAAGAAAAGGGCATATACATTCTTCTCTATCCCTCATAACTGCTATTCCAAAATAGATATTGTCCTGGTAAGCACCGTGATTGCAGACCATTCTGTGGCTGACATTCACCACTTGCTATGTTCTGAACACTGCCATTTCACTCTCTTGGCATCCTCACCATAACCAGGAGTCTATGAGACTGGTCTTTTATTGTTTATCTACTAAATCAAAATGTTTATGTAAAAATCTTAAACCAAGGAATTTACTCAAAATTATTTAAATACAGCACGACACAGTAGTGTAAGAGATTGCTTAAAAGCATATGCAGGGGCACCCAGGCATTCTTAACAGAGGTTTGAATGGCAGAACAGTTGGAAGACGGAATGCACCAGAACAATCTTAATTGTCTTATTAATAGCCAATCACAGCAGCTGGCAATTTGCCTGCAGCACACACATCTTATACATTCAGAAAATGATCACTCTCATGGGCCAAATTAAAGGGGTTCTTAACAACAAAGTGCACTGGAAAGCCTTTTTTTCTCAAATCTACAGCTTTCAAAGTGGGTAGGAACCTGGTAAGCAACTGATTTTTATGAGTAAATTGCAAGAAAAATTCAATTATATTCGATCTATTGAAAATTATAAGGGGAGAATTTGCTATAGCAGACCGGACATGCTTGCAACATTCAAGCAACTCTTCATCAAACTGTATCAAGACACTATAGCTCACAATGATCTTTTTACCACATCCTGGGCCATATTATCAAGAACGGCGATAAGGGCCTTGATAATATGCACTATAGAATTCCAATAGAAGCCCAGGTTTGATGTCCTTCACACCAGAACCTGAGCTTCTATTGAAATTCTATAGGGCATATTATCAAGCCCCTTATCGCCGCATTAGCGGCAGTTTCCTGCCGCTAAAGCGGCGATATTGTTATCGCCGTTCTTGATAATATGTTATGTTATGTTAATAGGAACTTTTATAGCGCTCGTTCACCAACGGTTTCTTGGCGCTGGAGGAGTTACTTTCCTAAAAGAGTTACTGGTACGGATGGTCCTGGTCTAACTGTAAGCTTGGGTGAAGAGCCAAGGGGGTGATGGCCCCCTATCTTGTTCATCTAGGGATCCCATTAGTTGAGGAGACAGAAAATCTTCATTTGGCCGCCAAGTTCACAGAAGAAGAGATTAGAGAGGTTATTTCTCTCTTACATACCGGCAGGTCCTGACAGTATTCCGGCTGAAATTTGTAAAATGCTAACAGATGAAATTATATTATTTGTCATACATATGCTTCAAGAGATTAGATTAAGAAAATCAAATTCCATCTTCATGGTCCAAAGCTATTATTTCAATATTCCTATAAAAAGACAATGTTTCAAACAACTGCAAATCTTAAATACCAATATCTTTGTTAAATTCAGACTCTAAAATATATACCAAGCTATTAGTAAATTGGCTCTATGTCATTATTTCTGCCATGACCTTTAACTATCAACATGGTTTTATATTGGGTAGAGACACTGCCTCACACACTGACTTAGTGGTGGTATCATTTATTGACCACACAGAGATGTTGCAAGAACCATTATTTACTATGCTACTAGATGCCGTGAAGGCTTTCAACCGTATATCCTTGAATTTATCTGCACTGTACAGACCACGATGATTCATCCTGACTCAATTCGCTGGATCAAAACTCTATTTCAAACATCTAAATTATCTTCAGTAAACAGTAAATTATCTTCTACAATTAATATTTGTTGTGGAACCCGACAGAGGTGCCAACCCTCTCCTGCACTATTTGCACTCTAGATGGAATCCTGTCTCAAATTAGTGCAAGCATGTCTCTCTCCAGTTACTGCATTAAATGCACCCATCTCCATAGCGGCCTGTGCAGGTGATGTTGCTATCTTCTCTCCTAGAAATAAATGCAGAAGAATTTTTGTCTATTTACTTGTCACAAATAAGCCTGGGCGGTGAACTTCGCTACGCTCGCGAAGCTTGCGAAGTTACGGTAACTTCGCGATTCGCGTAGAACGCGAAGTTACCGTGCGCTACGCAATTTGCGGCGTAGCGTAGCTGTTTTTCTTCATCGCGCGCTCAATATACGTTCTCGCGCGCGCGGTAACGACCTACCGTGATTCTGCGTTCGCCGACGCGACTTCCTATCCGTTCGCGGGCGCCACGAGATTTGGAATCCGGCCGCACGATCCCGCGAGAGTGTGCGACCGCGAACACGTCATTCGGACGCGCGATCTGACTTCCGGCGGCAGTGTTGGTAAGATCGCGATCCCGAACACGAAGAAACTACAATCTGGCGAAGAATATATCTCGAGCATCATAAAACCTTCTCGAAAATGATGAATTAGTTCATTTTGCACAAAAAACTCCTCAGGTTGTCATTTAGAGATGTAGTTTGGTGAGCAAGGAGTCCTTTTTCTTTTTTTCCAAGAGGAAGGAAGTGCCCCTGATTCTCAAACTTCCTGTTCCTGTCCAGCAGGCTCCTCCCAGTGTTTTGTCCATGTGCTGTTCACTTTCATTTGGATTTGGAGCTGGAAGGATCACTTTTTGTGTCTGTCTGCTGCATCATATCATTGGATTGGATTTGAGGACTCTTGGATTTGAGATTTTACAAGTAAGTTGGAGAATTGGTGTACTTGTTTGTTTGATTGGGGCTTGTTTGTACCTACATTTTTGGGGGGATTTCCATATTTTTTAAAATGTATTGTTGTGGCCTGTAGTTTCGGCAGGGGCCTAGTTGTTTTTCTTTGATTGGAATTTCAGCCAGTAGGCCCAGACTAGAGCCAGAGGTACCCATGGGTGCATGTTTCTGTGGTGTCTGTTGAATTGAAAGTTTAAACATCATGTAGGCCGGGCATCCATGGATGGCATTGTTTTGAATTGGTAAAAGTGGTTTTTGGGGCGTATTTTATTTTTTGTGGTGTTTGTTAAATAAATAGGCCTTTTCAGCCAGTAGGTAACCCTGGGCGTTCAGCTCGCAGACTTTGGGCAAGTCCGCACTGCGCGACAACGCGGACTTACACTTTTTATCTTCTTCGCGTGCTCAATGTACGTTTTCGCGCGCGCGATAACGACAATTTGTGACGATCGCGATGCCGAACACGCAGAATTTACAATCTGGCGAACAATATGTCTCGAGCATCATTAAACCTTCTCGAAAAAGTTGATTTAGTTCATTTTGCACAAAAAACTCCTCAGGTTGTCATTTTGATGTAGTTTGGTGATCAAGGAGTCATTTTTTTTTGTTTTACAATTTTTTCCAAGAGGTAGCAAGTTTCCCAGAGTCTCCAACTGCCTGGTCCTGTCCTTTGTCTTCACTTTTTGTTATTTTGGGTGGCCTGGCCATGTGGGTGGCAGCCATTTTGTGAAGCCAGGCATTGTGCTTTTGCCATAGGCCTGCATTGTCTGTCTTGTGTTCCTTTTCTTGTTGTTCTGGGTGGCCTGTCCATGTGTTGGCGGCCATTTTGTGTGAACAGCCACTGTGCTTTTGCCATAGGCCTCAAAGCTTGCGGCCTAGTGTGCCAGTAGGCCCGGCGGTAGTCATCCTCATGGGTGCATAAAAACTGTTTGTTTTGTCTGTTGAATTGTAACATAATTGAGGCCATGGATGGCATTGTTTTGCATTGGTAAAAGTGGTTTTTGGGGCGTTTTTTATTTTTTGTGGTGTTTGTTAAATAAATAGGCCTTTTCAGCCAGTAGGTAACCCTGGGCGTTCAGCTCGCGGACTTTGGGCAAGTCCGCACTGCGCGACAACGCGGACTTACACTTATTATCTTCTTCGCGCGCTCAATGTACGTTTTCGCGCGCGCGATAAGGACAATTTGTGACGATCGCGATGCCGAACACGCAGAATTTACAATCTGGCGAACAATATCTCTCGAGCATCATTAAACCTTCTCGAAAATGTTGATTTAGTTCATTTTGCACAAAAAACTCCTCAGGTTGTCATTTAGATGTAGTTTGGTGATCAAGGAGTCATTTTTTTTTTGTTTTACAATTTTTTCCAAGAGGTAGCAAGTTTCCCAGAGTCTCCAACTGCCTGGTCCTGTCCTTTGTCTTCACTTTTTGTTATTTTGGGTGGCCTGGCCATGTGGGTGGCAGCCATTTTGTGAAGCCAGGCATTGTGCTTTTGCCATAGGCCTGCATTGTCTGTCTTGTGTTCCTTTTCTTGTTGTTCTGGGTGGCCTGTCCATGTGTTGGCGGTCATTTTGTGTGAACAGCCACTGTGCTTTTGCCATAGGCCTCAAAGCTTGCGGCCTAGTGTGCCAGTAGGCCCGGCGGTAGTCATCCTCATGGGTGCATAAAAACTGTTTGTGTTGTCTGTTGAATTGTAACATAATTGAGGCCATGGATGGCATTGTTTTGAATTGGTAAAAGTGGTTTTTGGGGCGTATTTTATTTTTTGTGGTGTTTGTTAAATAAATAGGCCTTTTCAGCCAGTAGGTAACCCTGGGCGTTCAGCTCGCGGACTTTGGGCAAGTCCGCACTGCGCGACAACGCGGACTTACACTTTTATCTTCTTCGCGCGCTCAATGTACGTTTTCGCGCGCGCGATAACGACAATTTGTGACGATCGCGATGCCGAACACGCAGAATTTACAATCTGGCGAACAATATCTCTCGAGCATCATTAAACCTTCTCGAAAATGTTGATTTAGTTCATTTTGCACAAAAAACTCCTCAGGTTGTCATTTAGATGTAGTTTGGTGATCAAGGAGTCATTTTTTTTTTGTTTTACAATTTTTTCCAAGAGGTAGCAAGTTTCCCAGAGTCTCCAACTGCCTGGTCCTGTCCTTTGTCTTCACTTTTTGTTATTTTGGGTGGCCTGGCCATGTGGGCGGCGGCCATTTTGTTAAACCAGCCACTGTGCTTTTGCCATAGGCCTCCAAGCTTGCGGCCCAGTATGCCAGTAGGCCCAGAGGTAGTCACCATGGGTGCATAAAACTGTTTCTGTGTAGTCTGTGGAATTTTGGCATCATTTAGGCCATGGATGGCATTGAATAGATTCAATTGAATTGCGAAATGTGGCTTTCTTTGGAGGGTCTGACTATTTCACTTATTGGGTGTGGTAAATAAATGCCTTTTTTGCGTGTGTACTGTGTCATTATAATTGTGTTGTTGTAGTGGTTGTCTAACTTTCCAAAGTGTTTTTAGCCATGTGGATTTTAGTTTTTGCATTAAAGCTGTGTGTGTTTTATAAGGCATCCTTTGTCTGCCCATATATAGGCCTGCTTGAGTTCATTGTTTGCCGTGCCTTGTGCCTGTGAGTCACCATGTTTCTGGGGGCCATTTTGTTGTGGTAGTTATTAGTGTGCTGTTTTTGCCACATAGGCCTGCGTGTCTTTCCATTTTTCGTCTTGTTTTACTGCTTCCAAATCCATCCCCATTGCCAGCTGCAGCTCCCTGATGCTGCTATATAATACATCCCACGTGATGCACAAATTTAGGCCAAACATGCTCCAGTACATTTTAGTTTTTGTTCTTTAATATTCTTATTCTTCCAGAGTGTACAGTAGCCAGGAAAGCCCTGGCCTTGTTGTCAACGTCTCATAAATGGCTACACTGTGTGTTGTTGTTGGCAGAGTTTCTGAAATTTAATAATTGGGGCCACCACACACTAAGTTCTATATTCTATTTGTTTGATTTGTGCTATGTTTGACTGATGTTCTGGCTTTTTTGCTTTTAGGTGCACAAAGACTGAGGAGGAGGTGTGTCTCTCATCATTGCCTGTTGCACTTCCAGACAGACATCCTGCTGCTGGACACACAACGTGACGTGTGACCTGACCAGACATCTCTGCAACTGAGTGCTGCTGACATCTGAAGAAGATGGGCCCAAAGAAAGCAGGTACCAGGTCCTCCAGTACCAAGAAAGTTGCTATTGAGAAGAAGAAGGAACAGAAGAAGCAAGTGACACTGAAGTCTGGTGTGCCGGCCAGTACCTTTTTGGGAAAAAAAATAGCGCCTGCAGCAGCGGTGTCCGGGGGCAAGCTGGGGGCAGCACATCCGCATCAGTGGACCCAACCCACCAACCCAGGGCCAAGCACATGAGTGGGGAAGAGGTAGCCAGCCTAGTGGTGGAAAGCAGTGATGCTGAGCCGGAAATAAACTTATCGCTATCTCAAAGTAGTACCCAATCAACGCAGGAGGAAACACAGCAGATAAGTGGTCAACAACAACAGCCGCAACCACCGCCCGCAATAGTAGTTGTTGTTCCTCCTGAAGTAGGGGCAGTTCAGGAAATTGAGCCTCATGCAGAGGTAGAAGAAGAAGCCACTCATTCAGAAGATCCATTGTCTTCCAAATCCCCAGCAAGGAAAAGGAGGGGTAGTCCATCGAGTTCTTCGCCAAGCCCCCTTCTGATGATCTAGATGCCACTTGGAAGCCACAAACTGAGTCTGAGAGGGAGCCACGTTCCAAGACCAAGCTAGGGAAAAGGAAGGTTCCAGAAAGCCTTACACTTATGGAGGTCGATGTAGAACAGCAAGATGATGATGATGATGACGACGAGCCAGTCATCACGAACATCACTCCCGGCCCCGAGGAGATGGAGACCAACATTCTTACTCTATCCAAAATCGCTGCGAGGGATGTAGCACGCATACCTCCACAGGTAACACCAACACGACCTACAGCTTCCATATTTGCATTAGCAAAGGCCCGGCAGCGACCTACATCCAGCACAACCACCACCTCTGTAGGAGTAGGTAGTGGTACAGCAGCACAGAGTCAAATTCAACACACACCCTACAGATCATCCGGCATTGGAAGTGGCACCTCCAGCAGGAGGCCAAAGTTAAGCTCCCCAGTTTGGGACTTCTTTACGGTTAGCGAAAAGGAGGAGAACATTGCTATATGCTCCATTTGTAATACCTCTGTTAGTCGTGGTAAGCTTGGTACAAACTATGGTACCGGAGGCCAAATGACCCATCTGAAAAAACACCACTTGATCAGCTGGGAGGACCACCTTCGCGACAGAAAAAAAACTGCAACCATTGGTGTTGGTGGGGATAAAGGAGTAGAAGAAGATCCGATCACGGTGGAAGAGGAAGGACAGGGAGACATTCTCTCTGGTAGTGGTACACAAGGTGTCCCTGACCCCAGCAGTGCAGTCTTAACGTTGCACACATCTTCAGCAACATCTCAGTGGCACAAGAGTAAGAGTCAGCCGGAGACACCAAGAAGTACCAGGTCCGCACTACCAAAAAGTGCGTTGAGCCTAAGAGAAAGGAAAACCATGCAGCCTACCATTATCAGCATGTTTGGGGGTGAGGGGCAGTACGAACGCAACCACCCAATAGCACGTTTGTACAATGCGAAGCTGGCTAAAATGTTAGCACTGGACCTTCTCCCTTTTTCTTTTGTTGAAGGGTTGGGTTTTGTGGAATTTGTGTCAACCATCTGCCCAAAATGGCATGTTCCCAGCCGCTACTATTTTGCCAGAGTTGCAGTTCCAGCACTACATCACGACGTGCTGGAATTGCTAGGAAAGGCCTTGAAGCAGAGTGCTGTTCACAGTATCCACCTGACTACAGACATGTGGACCAGTTGCCAAGCCACAGATTACATGTGCATCACTGCACACTGGATCAGTTTTGCGGGGGTTAGAGAACAGCTATCTGCTGGTGTTGATACTGCAGAGATTTTTCATGCCACTCGCAAACATGCAACTGTAGCCATGTTTGCCATGGAGAAATCTCATACTGCTGCAAACATTTTGGAAGAGTTTAACACCAAGGTCTTTGAGTGGCTGCGCCCAAGAGGGCTTACGATTGGTTTTGTTGCCACGGACAACGGCAGTAATGTAGTTTTGGCCATGCGCAATGGTGGCTATTTCAGGGTCCCGTGTTTGGCACACTGCATTAACATTGTTGTTCAAGACTTTTTGAAAAATGAATCAAAAGTCAGCAACTTACTGGTCACCTGCAGAAGAATATGCACACATTTCAGCCATTCTTTTAAAGCCCGGAAGCAGCTGAGGGTCATTCAACGTGAGCATAAACTGGCAGTCAAAGCGCTCATCCAGGAGGTGCCAACACGTTGGAACTCAACTTATTACATGCTTGATCGTCTGTTTGAACTGTACATACCACTCAATGCTTATGTCATGCAAAGAATAGGGGAACCTACTGTGAGAGGCATGACCGTTGAGATGGCTCAATGGGACCTCATTAAATGCCTGACTGAGATGCTACTTCCTTTTGAGATCTTCACACGTGAAGTCAGCAGGGAGGACTGTACTATGGGCCAAGCTATCCCATTGTTGCACATGCTAGAGCAACAGCTGAAGGATGTGTCTGAAACGTACGCAGGTGTGGATGACAAACAAGACGCATATCATTTGGCGGAGATCTTAGCCGCTCGCTTATCGGAAAATACAAGGATTAAAAATAAAATTTTGTCACAACCACATTACATTAGTGCCACAATTTTGGATCCACGGTACAAAGTATTTCTGAACAGCAAGGCAGTAATTCCTTTTTCGGAAGTGGATGTTGCCAACTACAAAACTTTGATAGCTAAGGAAGCAACTATTTTCGAAAGCGAACGGCTGTTAATTACAGGCCCCCCACCACAGGCCATAACCAGTACTACAGGGCATCCAGAGTCAAGTTATACTTCGGAGCCTGAGGGCAGTGCATTTGCCTCCCAGCAGTCACCTACACCAACAATAACATCAAGAACAGGATCATCCACAGCACAATGTGCAACTGATTGGTTTCTACAGCAGGGGTATGGTAAGTCCAGTGCTGATGCAAAGGCAAAACCGGCCGAGCACATCCGAGCACCCCTTAACATTGAGCGGATGGTCCAGGCCTATCTGGATGACCCAACAGAGGTCTTCATGGATGGAAACCCATTGGTGTATTGGTATGGGAAAAGAAGCCAATGGACAGTGCTCAGCAGGCTGGCGATAAAGTATCTCGCTTCCCCTGTCGCAAGTGTCTCTTCTGAGCGTGTTTTCAGTGCTGCTGGTGCCATTGTAACTTCGAAAAGGACCAGTCTCTCGGCCCAAAGCGTGGAGAGGTTAACCATGATCAAAATGAATCAGCACTTTATACTACCGGATTACAAAATACGTGAATCACAGCAGGAAGAGCAGAGCGACTTGGATGACGTAAATAGTGCGTTACAGGACCTACTTCTGTCCGAACCACCAGAGTTTGAGGACGAGCTCCTCTTCCCTGACAACTAGGCTTTCAAATTGTTGCTTTCTTCCTTCCTTTGTGTCTGTGTATCTGTCTTTCTGGTTCAAATCAAATCACAACAAAAACCATCACCACCGTCTTCTTTTTATTTCCCTATTGGAGTTGCACGTCTGTGCATTTAACTGTCCACTCTTCAGAGTCCTGCTTCATCTTCCTGTCTCGCACAAGTACATTTCCTTCAAGCCAGACATTAGTACAAGAAATGTTGCCTTTACCAGTCCCGCCTCCATTAGAAGTGAAACGTGACTACTATAGCTATCCTCCGTTTTGTTTTCGAGCCGAAACTCATCAGTGTCCGAAGGCTACAGCCTCAGCAGGCATCCCAAGGTCCTCACTGTCAGGACAGAAGGTATTGTGTAGGGAAAGACAAGAGACTCTTCGAAGAAACTTGCTGACATTTGTGCAAACTCAAATGACCAGCAATGAGCACTACACAGGCCGCGGCCCATCATCACAGTGCTGACCATGGGAAGCAACTTAAACTGTGACAAAGAAGTGCCACAGATGAATAAGACGAAAACCGAAACAGCGCCTAACACTCAAAATGAATGTGGACTGGAGTAATGATGAGGCCACTGCCCCGCAAAAAAAAAAAAAAAATGTCAGAACTAGGCATCTGATGATCTGACAGCCAAAGAGAAGAGCAAGACAGGTAATGATGGAATGCATTGGATGTTTGCAGACTCTGAGCGATTGCTGTTGTTTGTTGTTGATGTTGTGCATGAAGTCGAACTCTACTCTACTAGTTAATCTACAAAGTGACTCAAGTAAGTCAGTGACAGTCAATGTTTCCCTTCTTGTTGTTTAATAACCAAATTGTACTCCTACTACTGCAGGTGCAGGCCAATATCTGTTGCAATTTTTTAATATGGAATATGGACTTACTCGGAGTCAATACAGACTGAGTTGTAGTTGGACAACACGTACCACACCATGATGATGACCATACTATCTTTTCGCGTGCAGTCATTCAGTTGGATCGGAGATGATTCAAGGACTAACTGCATTTCATGAAGTGGCATAAGGTAAACATAAACACAACAATTCAACAAGAAAGTAGTAAACACAGCAGACCTACATGTCCATGTAGTGGTCTAGTCGAGTGTAGTGATGACTGACAGCGACGCATTGATTTTGTCACTTAATTAGGAAAATGCTAAGTTGCTGTGTATGCCTTTTGTCTGGCTATATCAAAAATTAAGGTAAATGGAGGTTGGGTCACGGGCTGTTGCTGTGGTGGGCATGTTCTGTCCTGTTGTTGTTGTAGCTTAATGCTGTAAACAGAATCTACACGATATATCCAAGCCGCCTCACTCTGAAAGTGTTCTCTCTTCTCTTCTTGGACTCCACCGTAAATGATGTTTTTTTTTTATTCATTGATTTCTCAATACCCCTTTTGTTTTTCCATCTAGACGTTACAGGCCGGCCTTTACCCTGTGCTTGCTATACTGGGAGACACAACTCACATTTACCTTACCAATCGGCATCAGGAAGGCCACCAAGATTGATGTGCGGAGCGTCCATGGAAGATAGGACCAAGAGGAAGGACGAGATTCAACTCCACAATTTTAGCATGATAATACAGTAACTTTAGTATCATTCATCATTCATCTTTTAATTAATTTGAATCCTTTTTTCTCTGCAATCATTAGGACTGTGTGTTGTGTGTTTGTTTGCTAATTGATCCCTACAAATGTTTTTTAATTGTCTTTGCTATCTTTACAAGTAAGCCCAGTACAACATGGAATTTGGGTCTCTGAGGGCATATTACAGGCAAGGCAAATTGCATAGAATATACTGGTGCCCTGTACTGTCTAATTGTCTAGTAGGAGTTATTAAGTACTACTCATTAACCATCAAATTATCTAATCTTCATCATCATTAACGCATGCATTTCCCTTTTCTCGCTTTATTGATTTTTTGGATAAGATCATGGTCGTCTGCCAAGATTGCGCTTTGCTTTTGTTGTCCATGCGTACTGTTTTTCATTTTCAAACCTTTCCCCAAACCCCCTTCCCATCCATTCATCAAACCCTAACCCTCTTCCCCCGGGCTGTGATTTATATTGAGGTGTGATGTGACTACATAAAATGTACACCAATTGATCACACGCTTGCTGGGGCAGATGTGGTGAAAGCAACACTAATTCAATTGCAAGGCAGGGCGAGGAGCTTCTTCTGCTTGGCCACCCATGCTCAGTCTATGTGCATTGTGCAAGCCGTCACCGGCTAATAGTAGTACATCATAATTAATTGCCGTCATTGATTGGATTAATCATCAAACTCCTACCACACAGCAGTAAAGGTTACGAATTACGATTGTGTTAAGTTAAGTGACTCACTCGACAGCACAACTGCAGTTTATAACTTCTTGTACTAGGCTGTCCCCGCCACCATTATGTTTAATTTGACTTTAGCAGTTGCAACTGCAATATTGTTTGTTTGGCAGTCGTCTTCTGTACTGTATTTCACTTCGTTCGACTACTCCTCCCACAGTTTTTCTCAGGCAAGTGACTGTCTCTTTTTTTAATTTTTTTAGCAAATGCTACTGCCAGTGTCTACTCTACTACTACCACCACAACCATGGCATCTTCTACATTCTCTATGGAAACCATGCAGCCATCGCTGTGCCGAACGTAGTCATCATCAATCACAGGTAAGATAAGTTTGGTGGGAGGTAGAATACTAGTAGGACAAATAACTCAGTGAGGGGTACCGCATCTATCTGTTTGTTATACATCATCGGCAGATTATTTAAATCAAACACTGGCTGCGGCCCTGCAGCAGCAAGGAAACCAATGTGACGTTAATTCGTAAAACAGTAACCCCCCACAAAACATTAACATTGTATGTTTAAGTATAAATATAATTTATTACCCTAACAAAAATAAACTATCCCACACCTGACCCACCCCTCTCCCTAACCCCAACCAATGTCCAAAACGAAAAAAGTCCAAAGAATGTCCCGAAACCCCAACGCCCAATTCCCACCCACCAAAACAAGGAATAAAAAGGGGCAAAGCAACAGGGTCCTCGATGTTATAATCGGCAGGCTTTGAGGTGTTTGTCCACCAGGATTTTCACCCGCTCCTCCATTTGCTCCTCTTGCCGTGCCATCCGGAGGAGAATCTTCCTGCGGAATGCCCTGCAGTGGCATCCACAATGGGGGACAGCAGTGCTGGCTGCTAGCGAATTGCGGCGGGTGGCTATCAGACCGCGGCGCCGTACCGCTGAAGTTGGGGCCTGGCTGGGGCCCGGGGCATCGGACGAGGCTGCAGCTGCTGCTGCCGCCTCCTCCTCCTCCTCCGCCAGAGCCACCAGCCGCCGGTACTCCCGGCATATGGCCTCCAGTTTCCGGCGCCGGGCCCTGACTGCCAACTCCTTCCGCGATGGTTTGTCTTGGGAAAAGAAAGAAAAAAAATATTGTTGTAACCAGTACTCTTACCTAAACAGTAACACAAAATTAATTCAACACATAATGGCACAGTAGCACTAGCAAGAAGCACAGTACATAACATTTGTGGTAATAATCTATCTATCCTCCCACTTCCTCGGCCTCTAACATTTGTGGGAGTTTCAGGCATTATACTAGCACTATGGACTCCAACCAGTACACAGTACACCAGTGTTCTTCTTATCTCTAGTTTAGGGAAATGACATAACCTGGTTGTAGCCGGCATTGCCAGCTCGGTCATCTATGCTTGAACCCAAGACAAACATACGAGTCATGACGCAGAGTCACATTAGTTTGATTTACTACTGTTTGCAGGTGGGGAAGCTCGTATTTTTCTATTACGGGTGGCACTGGCCATACTCTCTCTGTTACATGGAGGGCAATTGCTCAATTTCACAGTGCCTTGGCTACTACAAAAAGGCAGATTATATATCTGATCCAATGATCGTTGCTTTTATATGGGACAACGACATAAGGTCAGTAGCGGTCGTTGGTGGGACTCGGGGAGTTTGGCCGGGCGGTGGCGTGGGTAGGGGCAGGATGGGGGTAGTAAACTATGGATTACGGCCAATTACAGGTAAGTAAACATATAAATAAATGAAACTAATTTTGTTGCGCACACTGCATCGCATTTGGCGGTGCAGTGCGCACAATGAAATTCACTTTATTTATTTGTATGTTACAGTAAAGTTACCTGTATTTGCCCGCGTAATACATTGTCTACTACTACCCCCCACCCAGCCCCACCCCACATCGGCTTTGGTACGCTGGCGCGGTTTCTTTAACATTCACGAAAACTGTGCATCCCGTGACAGTCTCCACCTATGCTGTCTATGATGAATACATACAGGCATCCATCCATTCTAAGTAAATGTCAATCATTCTTCTTAATCTCTCCACAAACGTTACTTTGTTTCACCAACATCAACGCATGCGTCCACTCACTCCGTTGCTTGCCTTGGCTTAGAGTTTCACCCAAACACCGCTGATGATTCTTGCTATCCACAGTATCCACCCATACTGTGTCTTCCACCCAGGCAGGCATCCATTCTTCTTTCACCTCCCACCCATCCTTCAACAACACATGCATCTGATTCCTATCAGCCACCTATCCATGCTTCCAACGTATCCTTCTCTGCCAGTCGTCATATTAAATCTCGCCCGCCCTTCCTCCTTCCACCCTTCTTTCCCTTTTTGTTCAACACATCCATCAAGGTCATCTGATCTGACTTTTAGTCTCCTCCATAAAACTTTCACAGCTGAGTTGGAGTCAGATATAAGAGGCCATTGGTTCATGAAGTCACGCTGGTAATGCTATTGCTACTGCATTGCTCATGCTAAGTAAAGGGTGTCTTCTTTATTTACCGTTGTATAATGTTCACTACAACTTCATACCTAATAAGTCTCAACAACAGTACAGTGAGTGAAGTCCACTCCACAAACCCTTCCAGCTAGTGCAATGTCAATAAGTCATGAATATAACTTACCACCACCCGCCACTGCTGCTGGCTCACCCCCTGTATCTCCTGCCCCCTCCGGAATGGCCGCAACGCCATCGCCGCTGGCCCCACCGGCACTGGTGGTCGGTAGTACGCCTAGAAAAAACATGACACATTTTTAGATGCCTGTACACCTCCCCTATTTATTCTTTTTCACTAGCAAGATTGAAAAAAAGTTAATACATATTATTATTATAAATCACATTCAATAGTCCAAATCGGGTACTAGAGTACAGTCAGTAGACAGACACTAGTAGTGTTATTATGGTCCCTAGGGTCATTATTATACTATACTCTACTCTTTGCAAAGTTAGCCTGAGCCATGCAACCATTTTTCGCTTCATGTCTTTTGCGCATGTTACCTCGCAGCTTGTTGTGCAGTAACAGTAAGACGCCTTTTTGAGCCCACATGAGCACATACAGCTACTGTCTGAGCGTTGCGTACAAGAGGTCGGAAAACAAGCCACTTTGTTATGGAGTTCCGTTAGTCCGTATTACTTAGCCATAGGTAACATGTTACAGTTTTTTGGCAGGACTGACAAATGCTTGCATTAACACGCACCATTTTTCTCAGGCAGAGGATTCCCTTCTACGAACCAGAGATTTGCAGAGCTTATGAATGATGCATGTAACCAGTAATTCTACGTTCTACGGTGAGGAGTCGCCCAGAATTCACACAGATCTTTTGTCTTATATCATTCATCATGCACTTGTTGCAACAATTTTTATTGTTTTAATCTTATGCATTTTGCTGTTGGAGCTGGCTGGAGTACACTGAATTTTATAGAACAACAACATACAGAGGTTGTCATTTGAAAATAAACCTTTTGAACTTACACATAGACTCTGTGGTATTTGGTGTGGTGGTGGTGGTGGACTTACACGAGTGAGTGAGCGAAAGTGTGTTATGTTCTGGGTTGTGGAATCATAATCATTGGGTATCTTCGGGTGGGGGTTTGGGGACCTAATGAGACACTAGCTAGTCGTTCAGGGGATTGTGGGTTCACTTCTGACTGAGGTGTGAGGAACGTCCAAGTTCCAAACTCTCATCACCAACATCCTCTTTCATTGTGCATAGTTCTGCATGGGGCTGTGCAGAATCCAAGTAGTATGTACTATATCCTATCAAAAATAGTCAAATATCTGGTTGTGCATTTTGTTTGTGGTAATTGTCAAAGCCTCAAGATTAAGAAGCCTAGAAGAGGACAACCGAAAGGACTGGACTCAGTGGCTAGAGCTATTAGTATTGGTCAATCTGAGTTTTATTCAAAACCGTGCAATAAAGAGTGGCAATGCAAACTGGGCAAGCTTAGCGACAGACTAATAGTAGTAGTACCGAGTACAGACATTCATAGCAGAGGCAGTTACAACTTAGAGGCAGGGATAACCAGAATTTAGAAACAGATAGTCAAGTCAAGATCAAAGAATCTTTTGTAAAAAATATAATTAGGGAGTGGAGCCAGAATTAATAGTTCTGAAAAAATAAGGTCCAGTAAAAGTTAGGGCAATATAATTGTTAATATAACCACTGGAGGACTTACTGGGACCAGCAGCAGGGCCCTCGGTAGAGGAGCGGTCCTCTGGTGGTTGTCCCGCCGACTCGGACCCCGTCTTCTTGCCCCTGGGTGCTGCAGATCAGTGATCATGTAAGATATAATAAAGAAAAAGAAAGACACAAACATTAATGATTGCTGTGAAACAAATAAATTATCTAAAAAAAACGCTCAAAAAACGTTTTAGGAAACAAAAATTGCAATAAAATTAACCTATCTAATCCGATCGCCTACTGGCTTGCGGGATTCACGGACAGTCTACTTATTTGGGAACACTAATTCAGTGTTCCATTCTGATTGATTCAAATAAAATCCAGAACACTAACTAAGCCTAAGTACCACCTGACCTAGCCCACCTATTCCAGGCGGGCCAATTGTTCATTAAGCCTGCATTTCCATTTTTTTTCCATCAAAAATGCATAGATGAGAAGGAGGACACATGCATAAAGTCAGTGCATAATGCATACACCAAATTGTTGGTTGGTTGCGTCTGATGTTCTGCAGCTGACTGACACTGCTAAGCTAAGCTTACCAGTACCACTCACTAAACAAACTACAAAAGGTTCTACTAAGGACTGGGGTAAGCAGCACTCAGTGACAGAGGATGCGTCACGCACACCGCTCAAAAATTATCAACTAATAGTAACTAAACCTAGTATCAAATCCATCCACCACTATTTGACAGGAGGACAAAGGAAGGACTACAGTCTCTCTAGCAATAGCATTACCTAACTGAAGTTCTCTAAAGTAAACTCTTACATAATAATGACAAGCGAGCGCAAAGTTGCAAAAAGTAAGAGTACCGCCCAGCACCTGTGTCCTACAATCACAGAAGATTTTGAAACGTAATTTACCTGCAATGTAAGCAGCATTATTCTTGTTATTTGTAAAAAATGTATACACAAATCACAATACTTATACTACTATATATATTGGCTACTCACCAAGCCCCACGACCTCGACACCTAGCAGGTCCAACAGGTCCTGCTCCCGGTCAAGAATGTCTGACCACCGGTGGGCCAGCTGGTTATGTGTGCGCCGGACCGCGGAGCAGCGAAACACTGCCCGACGCACCTTCGCCCACCGGCGGTGACGCTCCTGGGTCGGGTAACCGGAGCCTGGCCTGCCGCCTGCTGCCAAGGTCAAGGGGAGGTGGCGCTGAATAAAAAAAACAAGGGCGGCCACCTCCTCCTCCGTAAACAGCTGGCGGGCTTGCACCCCTGCGGGGCGCAGTCTGCCGCAAGGCAGGCGGCGATTGGGCGCACGCGCCTTGCCCTTCGACCCGCTGCTGCTACCCTTCGCCATGGTTCTGGGGTGGGAGGAGGTGAAAAAGAAAAGTTAGAAGGGAAAAATAAAGTTAGGGGAAGAAGTAGGAGCTTAAAGAAGAAAGTTATATAAAACAGTTGAAAAGTAAAAAAAACACAGTAAAAAGTAGAAAAAAATGCAAAATATAGACTTAGGCAGAGAGAGAGATAGGTAAGAAATAAAGAAAAATTGAAAAACAGTGTAAAAAACTAAGGATTGCAAAGATTGAGGGAGGATAGAAAAGCAGGCCCAGAACCATAGCATAGAGTGGTAAAACAAGATGGCCGCGCCCATCGCGACCGCATGGGTAAGTTTGCGCGATATTTCTCCCCGAGCACGCAAAAACGTCGCGAACACGTACAACGCGTTCCCGAACATGGAATGCGCATCGCGAGCACGCTATACGCGACCCGGAACAGGAAATAAGGGATCGCGAACGGGCGGGACAAGTGAAAACCAAAATGGCCGCGCCCATAGGCGACCGCATGGGTAAGTTCGCGCCCCGAGCACGCAAACAGCGTCCCGAACACGAACAACGCGTTCCCGAGCAAGAAAACGCATCGCGAACGGGCGCGCCAAGCAGCTACGCACGCTCGCGAAGCTACGCGAAGCTCGCGTAGCGCTTCGACGTCTTCGCGTAGCTTCGCGTAGCGCGACTACGCGAACTACGCCCAGGGTTAGTTACAAACAATACTCAACCAACACTAAAATTAATATAGCTGGGGATCTGTGGCCGATGATTATCGGACTGCGCCATCTGCACAGTATATGCAGGTTATGCTTATGCCAAAGTCATTGGGTGCTTAATCATAAATCAAAATGTTTTCATGAATAAATATGCACATGTAAATTACTCTTACACTTTTTAGTAAATTTACTACTTTTGGCTATTCATCATTTCCAAGTGCAAATTTACTGAAAAGTGCTGGCTTACATATCTCCAGCCCCTGAAGCAGTGAGTAGAGCCACAATTAAGAATGTAAAGCTACTACAGACAAATTAGACCCAGTAGTACGTCCAGCACAGCACATGGCCAACCACTGCCACTGCAACACCCTCCCATAGAAAATAATGGAGGCAGAGACTTACAATAGAACAACATAGCAAATAATGTTAAAATAAATTAATTTATTATGAGTTTTTAAAAATATATGAATGGTTAAAATTATATACAAATACAAAATTAAATACTATTTTATAGAAAAACATGCTGATCACCTTTTTTAATTAAAAAATACATGTAACTTTATTTAAAACAAACAAATAAATTAATTTGAATTAATTCTATACATACCATTTTATAACTTTTATTACGTCATCGATGCATGCAGACATTTCACTTTAGGTGGAATTTTGATAAAGGTTTAAAAATAATGATATGTAATTTAATATATTTACATTCATTAAATATATAATTCGAAATTAAGTTAATAGTGTAAAGTTACGACTACTAACTTTTCACATGTGTGAAGAGTTCTCCACAACCAGGGCAGAGATCACTCTGCACCAAAGTGCAGGGAAAATGTAAAAGGTTTAGTAAACTTCAAAACAACCTTACAATATTTATATATTAAATACCAATGTAAATTAATGGTATACATTTTATTTATTGATTGATTGATTTGTTTATTTTAAATGTAGAACAAGACAAAAATGCTATATTAACTTATTTTTTGTTTGCATATACTTTAAATTAAACATATATATTTTTAAGAGTCAATGTAAATTAATTTTTGGAACATTATTTCCTAATGGGTTGTATTTTAAGTCTCGGCCCCCATTATGTTCTATGGAAGGGATCAAAAGTGCTGCCCCTTAGTGATTCTTAAACCACATATGGGAAGGGGTGATTAGATCTTAAGAATCCTATGTGATCAAACTTTAGCTTTCTTATAGTATTTACATTGGAAATTATGTACCAATTTGTGGAATCGCATTTGCTTCATGTCTAGTGAAAAATATTGTGACTGTTCTCCCGTTTTATGCACTCAATTGAGACTGACATTTGTACTGATACGCCATTATTTCATTCATTTGTATTTTATGAGAAACTCCTTAACCTTGCATTGTTTATACTTGATTTTAGCTTATATATTCCTTGTTGAATGATGACTTGATTTTATGACTGTATATTTTTTAAGTGTCTTTCAGTGTTTTATTTATTGTAAACTTTTATGGCTTTTTCAGCCAAAATAAAGTAATTCTGATGATTATGATGATTTGATATTCTTAGTCTCACAGGCATACATTAAGGAGTCACATTTTTGTCTGCGCAGGGCTTATGAAATTTATTGTACTTAATATAAATCTTAAGAGACTTACATCCTACCCTTCCTTTTCATTTGTTTGTGTGCGTGCCACTTACTTTTCCTTTGTTTCTATTGGTTGTAGCATACCATTTTCTGTTGTTCTCCGTGTCTTCTTCTTATCAGTGTCCTGAGGCGGAAGTACTCCTTTCCATCTGCTTGAACTTCTTTATTTTAATTATGAGCACTCTGCTTCTTTGACCTACTTCTTGGTGACAGTGCTTCTTACGGAGTTTAAATTTAACATTTCTTTTATTTGTTGAGAGTTCTTGACATATTTTTATATTTGTATGCACAGGAAGATTAAGCAATTTCTTTACAGGATGTTGAGCCGATGCCGAGAATCGAACTTGGTTCCCCAGCTCTAAAGTTGGCAGCTCGGCTGCAACGCCACATCCTCTTCCCTCTCTCTGAACCTTTTTTTCTTCAGCTGTCTGAATGGAGGGCGCTTTAAGCAAATCAAGCAGAGGTATTGCAAGGATGTCATATGCCCTAAATACACTCCATTCGACTGTATCATAGGACACCCATTCATTTCAGTGGATTTGCAAATTAACAAACCAATTGCCTAACATGTAAATAGTATTTTATTTTCAATTACTCCAAGGCGTTTATGACTTCTATCCCCAAGGAAAGACTTCTACAATGGCTACAGCTGGTGACATTTGGAATACACTTTGTGCGAGCAGCATCCATCAGCAAAGGGCTTTTTCTTCTTGCTTCCCCCGCTGTCTTTGCTTCCTCATTGTTCTTGCTTTCACTCCTCTCACCCTGACCCCTCCATGGCCTCCGCTCCCCCTCCTTTCAAGACAGAACTCAACCCTTTTGGCAGATTTGCTCTCAGCAGTGGCAGAATCTTGCTACGAGTGCCAAGGAAGGCTGCTTTACACCTTTATTATGCAGCACTCTTTTGACCCAAATCACACCTCTTTCAAACTGTTTACTGTTCACCCAGTTCAACTTAGCTGTTACACAGCGCTAAAAACCAAGAGATACTGCTGCAAAACTCCACAGTCTGTTGTTAAAAAAATTAAATTTACAACCTGCAGCAAGTAGTTTGATTTCACCAAGTTTTCTGTGGTTTGTCGTTTGAGGGAGGGGTACTTGTTATCCATTTATAATGAGTAAAATTCTCCTGCTTGAAGTTTAGTAAAATGTACTTTGCACTTTACATGAGTACCAGTTACATTACACATTCATTTTTTGTAGTCAAGGGCAGATGAAATGATTTGCCCAGAATCACAGGGTGTTGTGCTGATGCCGAGACTTGAACGGTGGTCCCCAGGTCCAAAGTTGGCAGCAATGATTGCTAGACCACATCCTCTTCTCGTCCCTTTTGTGTGTTCATGTATAGTAAGGGACACCTTCCTGCAAATAAACAATCATTCCCTTGGCCTGCTTCAAGGAAATGATTGTTTATGTGCAGGAAGGTGTCCCTTACTACACATAAACAATCAATAATGGTGATTTGCTGTTTCTATATGTGCTGCGCAATGCCCTGGTCCCGGTCCCTGGCCTCATCTGCATTCACACTGTACTTATCGGGTACGTGTTTTTTTTTCTTTGTCCTCCCCCATTTACCTAATCTCCCAGCATTATAATACCACCAGTAACAGCACAATATATTGCCTTTCTCAATGTACAAGTCGTAACAGTTTAACGGAGTTTCAGTAACTTGTATTATTCAACTACTTCCCAAGCTACAACATTACAACAAAAAACAGCTTATTATTAATCACATAGGCGAAACCTATTGCATTTGCCAATGCTTGTTTATGAAGAGCATTTTTACTATTTTTAATGGCTGTTTTGAATAAAGCGTAGCAGGCTGAAATTGCCTCTGCATTCTTAGGTTCAGTTTTTAGGGCTATCCTCAAGTGCCTCCTAGCCACAGAGCAGGAGGCATTAAACCACGTAGGGGCAGAATGGGAAAAGTTACATGCTGGCTAAAGTGTCGCTAAAATGAGATCCCCGGTTACATATTCAAACCAACAGAGATCAAAAAGTGCAAAATGACATTGAAAAAGGGATATTAAAAAAACACAGGGATCATCCGATTCCACACCAACCTACGTCCATCAGAAGTCATGACAAGACAATAATTGTTCTTTGGAGAATTACGGAGATTGGATAAAGGGGAGAGGGTTGTGATCTCTAAGGTTTTTCAATAGTTCCACAGAATAGAAGTTGGGATAAAAGTCTCTGTGAAAAGAAGATATAGTCAATAACCGGATTACAGCTGCGGCCAGAATATGTGGGTATGGTGCAACTACTGCTAAGATCATGAATGTTCACCAAGTCCCTCTCATTGACTAAGTTGGAAGATTCCTGCCCACTAGGATCACAATTGTCCAAGTTCGAAATATTGATGAAATGTGCCCCAGACTGATTAAAAATAGAAATCCCTGCCTGCAACTTGGCATTTATATCCCCACAAAGAACAAGGTGTGGCCTGCTTGACTATGAACAGTTGTTATTACACAATTTGTCATTAAATTTAAACAAAAGCTGATAATTGCAAACGTTGTAATATGAAAAATCATCATTATAGAAATTACCAAGAAAAATACAAAAACCTGCTGCAAATTTGACCAGAAACCCCTGAATATGCTGACAATGAGTATTTAAAGCAAAAAGTGTAGCTTTTGAAGTTAACTTGAACCATGTGGCTAGGCCAACCTTCGCCCACCCAGAAAGTGAGGGAGTGGCCGGAATGGAATAAATCCTTACATGGTAAACTAGGAACTACTCAGGTTTCTTGAAATAAGACAATAATATACTGCCCAATAAAGACAAGTCATTCTATTGAGTTCAGTTTAGCTTTTAGCCCAACTATATTCCAGCTGCTAATACTCAAAGTGGGAGGTGAATTAAGTGGCCTGAAAGAAGAGTCAACAAGCTCACTCTCAGGCACCAAAGCAATGCTGGCAATGAGGGTGACTATGCAAGAGACAGGATTTAAATTCTGTCCAGGGTGAATGAAGGAAGTTCTATTTTGCTGGGCAATATTGAATTTGCTAGAGCGATCCAACTCTCTGGAAGAGCAGCCCTCATTCCCATGCTGCAGGTTGCTGTGAAGCCTGTAACAATAACCAAGCTATAAGGCCACAATGGGTGATTTCCTCATATTACAAAGATTGAATTGGGCCAACAAGTTAAGCACAAAGGTGGGCCTTCAAAAATTAATAACCACACAGTCACCATCCATGCATTTTCTAGAGGTACCCAACCAACAAACTCTTCTTGCAAACAAAATTTGGCTAGAATCATATACATTAAAGTTCAAGTTCTTCGTCAACCAGTGGTCTGCTTTATGCTTTAATTATTTGCCATTTTCCACAGAATCAACAGGCAAATGTGGGAACTTGGTTTCAATAAGCTCATACGGACAAGCTTCAGGCAGGAAGCATAAAGTGGGCGGTATACAAGACCTGGAATTCAAACATTACATGGAAGACGGAATTGGCTGTGAAGGATTGACTGGGGCTCTGCAATGAGAAGGTGTGATCACTGCACGGCTTGAAGTAGCAAGAGTCCTTGCATTGAAGTTGAAATTGGTAGAATCGGCTGTAGTGTTGTGAGCCTAAGGGGCTCATTACGATGTCGGGTGGAATCACTTCCGCCCGACACCGCATCGGTCCTGGGACCGACCGACACCCGGCCGGCGGTCCCAACTGCACCATTAGGATGCAACCGAACACTGTTCAGTCGCATTCCTATATTTTAGTATGGGAGCATGCATTCCGGCCGTAATGCATGCTTCCATAGTAAAATGGGAGGTAAGGTTCATCCCTGCACCCCGTGGCAGGCCCCTCAAGGTGCCTGCCACAAGGTGCGGGGATCAACAGGGGGACACCATAGATGCCCCCCCGGCCTCCAACTGGAGGCCGTGCACCCAAGGGGGCCCTGCTGGGGGCCCCCAAACATGCATTCCGGCATGGTTTCCATGTTGGACAGACCGGCATGAAAACCATGTCGGAAACCGTCATCGTAATCTCAAGTGCGGAAAGGCCAGCCCTTGAGATTAGTTGCCGCATTCCAACTGGTGGACAGGCTCTCCGAGCCCGTCGGAAGCCAGCCGGAATGACTGGGTGGATTCCTTCCCGACCGCCTCAATCAAAATGAGGCGGTCGTAAAGGAATCCGACCAGCACATTACGATGCGGCTCGGAAGGCCCGACCGTCGGTCGGAGCCTTCCGAGCCACATCGTAATTGGCCCCTATGTGTGCTAGGACCCCTGTGTTTTTGGGCAGACTCAATAGAGGTCGTACGTAACTTGCTGGGAGATATTAAGGTGCGATAATAGTGGTTATGACGTAATCAGAGAACAGAGTGAGATTGTATGCTGATGAATAAATTCGTACAATCCGGAGTTCCGAGTGTGGCATATTCATTTGCATGCTCCCAGGCTGGGGAGGATGCTACAACTGGTAATGAGTGTGGGATCTGTCCTGCAAAGAAAACAAGACTTCTCTCCCTGGAAGTTTGCAACGCCACCGCAAACTTCTAGTGTGTACTACGTGTGCCTACTTGGAAGAGAAGCAGCTCCAAGTTGGTTTGGGTGGAACCCAAGGCCCACTCCAGCCCACCTACCGCTCTTGAAGAAGTTGAAGGTTCTGCAAAGGAGCACATTTGAAAGCCTGCCAGAAACCCACTGGTAAGGTGAAAAGAAGAGATATTGAGCCACAGAGTAACACAGAGTACGACGCAGCCAAAAAGCATAATATTGGCGCCAGATGGACTGCATGGATCGACACATTCGATGATTTCATAGATGCCCTAGAAGAGGTAGATGTCAAGAAAATAATTAAGTACCTCAAGAACCTTGCCAGTGACAGAGTAAAAGAAGTGCTGAAGAAAACATCACAAGCTAATGAAGTATCATACGGTCAAATCAAGGAAGTGTTGGAAGCCAAGTCAATCCGATGCCGAATGTCAACTATTAAAGGTACATTTTCAATCAAGCACGACAGCAAGCTGGTGAAACAATGGATGAGTTTGTTCAAAGACTTGATATGCTTATTAAACACTGCAAGTTTAGTTAATCCAATGATGAAGAAGCCATACGTCTTATTGATTGCTGTCTTTCAGACTCCTTCAGAAGACGAATGATGAGAGAGACGCTCAGCTTAGAGAAAGTGCTAATGGCCACTAGGGCCGAATAAAGAGCAGACCGACTAGAGACTGACATTGGAAGCTGGAACGGTGAAAAGTGAATCAGCCTTGGCCATGAAGAGTAAGAACAAACACTAAGTAGATTCATGTAAGTTGTTGTCTACCAAGAAGAAAAGGTTGTGCATTCGATGAAGACAGATGTCCAGCCATGGGACAAACTTGCAATGGCTGCGGTGAGGAGAACCACTTCATAACAGTGTGCAAAGTGAAAGAGAAACTAACTACGTAACAGCGAGAAGAGAAAATGGATGCCAGAAGGCTTCTCGCCATGCCCACAAAACAAAAAGGCGGCATCAGTTACGACAAGTAGAAACCAGACAAAGTCGATCGTCGTCAAGTTCATCCTACAGAGACTCGTCAACGTCATCATCGAGCGCCAGTGAGGAAGATGGATGTGCCCTGATGACATCGACCAACAAGCGACGGACACATGTCTGTTAAAGGCACTCACCTGTGCTCCAGATTGTTTCACCTTGATGACGACAATTTCTCCAGTCCCTCTAGAAACTGGCAGTGCGACAGCCAAGATTAAAAACTTTACCGTCACTCTGAAAGTCTCCAGGGGGGAAAGGGGTTGGGATGACAAAAGAAACAAGAGAAGACGAAGAGTCCAGAGGTCTTCGTTAAGAGCAGGAATTCGGCAGGACTAGTTGGGTACTGGAAACAGGTATGTCTCAAGGGGATCTGGGATGTCTTGGACCTTCCACAAGACTCCTAATATCAGAATACAGAAAACAATAATATATATATAAATCCACTTATCGATCTCCTACCAATAGCATTAATCCTGGCAATAATTCTCTTTAAAGCCTTACCTAATAACTGCTTAGGCTGCGCACGGAATTACAGAATGACATACAATATAGATATCAGATGAGCAATCTAGAATAAACTCCGTTACAAGATCCAAATAATTATTGATTTTCTTTGTACGTGAAATGCTATTAAAATAATACCTGAATTCTTCTGTAGATGTGTCTAGATACAATGTTGTGAATCTTCTTAGCCTTTTTTGTAAAACAGCATTAAATGTCACTAAATAATAAATAGGAATATGTTAAGAAAACATTGATACCACAATAATGATTTTTTACAACGATATTACAAATCTTTCTTACTCCTTGAAGTTGAACATTTGCTTCACGATATTTGTAAAACGCGGCACAGACTGGCTCTGAAAGTTACTGCAAATAAAAGTTCTCAGTCTTTGATTTCAAATGTCTATTGTCACTAGGAAATATGGTAATTCTAACCGTAATGTCTTAGAACTTGATTCGTCTCAAATTCAAGAATTATGTTCTGGTAAAGTCTCTTTTATTTCTCAAATTCTGAGGACTTGCGCGCCTTCCAGAAAAAATACTAATTAGACTCACCGAGGCTTTTGTTGCTTTTAAATACCTTGTCTGATTTTTCTTTACTGTCCGTCTTTTACAGGTGCTGCGGTAGCTGCCAGGAATCTGCAGGAAGGAGAAACCCGACTGGAGATCTCAGCCGAGTCCGAGGAGCAAGGAAATTCTCGAGGAGTTATCCGGAGAGGAGGAAAGCTGATCCGGAGACAGGAGCTGGAGCCAGGTAAGTGTTGGGGAACGCAGTCCTGCCAAGTATCACGCACCACGTGTGACACTAACGCATTTCAGTGTGGTGTTCCGCATCACCGCACTGAAATGCTTTGTCACGCATTTTTAATGCCACTGAATTTGGTGCTACTAGCGCTCTGGCTCTGCTGCTCCCAGCAGACTTGCCGCCAGCAGGCCGCCCTGTCTGGCTCATAAATAGTTAAGGATCATGCAGCTCGCTGGAGTCAGAGTGCTGCAGTGCTACAATGTTACAATTGCGGCCTCACAGCCCGCCGGGCCTGCCAGCCTGTCTTAATTATTATTCCCGGCGGCGCCGCGCGGCAGGCTCAGAGTAACTGACTGACACTGACACAGCCCACACTCACCAGGGGTGCCGGGGCCTGCCCATTATCCCGATGTGACCTTGCGCTGTCCTGCACACTGCAGGAAGTGAGGTCGTCACCAGAGAAGCGGCGCGGCAGGGGACTCGTGGAGTCAAGTTGTGCGCTCGCCGCTGCGCCTGTTGCTGAGAAGCCGTCCCTGGCAGCCACAACCTGTCGTCTGGACGGGGCTTTGTCCCGATGCAGCGTCCAAGGCAGGGAGTCCCCGAAGATGGCAGGTGTTACCGAGTAGGACACCTGCAGCCTGGGCCTCCACCCACGGTGAGTGCTGGTCTCGTACTTACGCTACACTGGCACGCTGAGCTGGGTATTGTTCTTGGTGTGGATGGGAAGGCGGCACCCACTGCAGACACTGTTTGTGCCTTGTGCATGTTTACGGGATGCCCCGCTTTAACGAGGCTCTCAATGCGCATGCAGTCACAAACATCGGAGTGCTTTAGTCAAACATTTTTCCTTCTAAGATTTGCAACATGGGAGTGCGTTCGTCAAACCGTTCCCCCCTTGGATTTGTCACCACTGCCTTTTAAATTTATCGTTGTGTGGTTACCTGTCAAACGTGCCTGTCGAAAATGTACTTAATGTGACAGTGTGAAACATGCCTTAGCTGGGCTTTCAAAGCTGCATTCTACGTCTAACAGGCCTGCTTATCTAAAGTACCCTTCTGTACCAGTTCATTTACGAGCTGCCTGCAGTCGGTGGCTGGGTGCCGCATGTGTTACAGAAGGATTGTAGTAATAGCCTGGCAGTGATCTGTTGTGTCCAAGAGCAAACCTGTTGCTTTCAGCCGTGAAGTGAGTATAAGGAAACGTGGGTGGACAATAATGTCAGTGTTTTTCTTAATTTGAAAAAGAGCAGAATAGTCGACATTCAATTTATGAATCTTACTATGTTTTATAAGTTATTTTCTGCCTTGTTCCCTGATAGAATCGGTTGGGGCCCTTCCCTGTGCTAGAATGTTTAATTGTACATTACGACTATTTTGCACAATTTGTTTCCCATTTTCACAATTATTTTTCAAAACTGTGCAAGTTTTGTCTTCTCACGTCTTTATGTGGCCTTTAGCATGTCAGTTATTTGGACTTCTGCGATACTGGCTTCTGGAGATTACCATGCCCTCCCACTGACAACCCTGAAAATCTCTTTTCTACCCTCTTTTCTACCCTCTTTTCTGTCTCAGTTCTTTTGTCTTTCTCAACGCCTCTTCCTCCTCCTTTTCTTCCTCCCTATCACAAATCCTCCTTTTTCCTCTATTCCTACTTACCTGCCACACCCTCCCTTTGTTACTCCCTCTCTTTTACCATTCCCTTTCTGCTTTTGTCCCTCTCTTTCCTCCACTCTCACATATGCCCCTTTTTTTAATATCTCTTTCCCTCTCTCACCTCTCTTCTCCTTTTGTCTACCTCCTCCCCTCTCACCACTCTCCCTACTCCCATTGCCTCCCCCCTTCCCTCTCTCCTCTCCCTGCACCTGTTGTTTCTTTTCTTCCTTCTTATCCTCAACAGTCTGTGCACGGTGCAGTCAACTGAGACAGTGGGACACTTAGGCAGCTGAGATGCCTCTGTGTGCAACTTGTTCATGTTAGGCTCTCACGCATCCTTCCTGTTTGGCTGGGTCCCACGTGGACAGAGAGACCATTTCTGGTGCTTTTTAGAAGTTTTCGGATCTTCTTGGAGTTTCTCGTTGCTCAAATGGGTGTAATTTCAGATATTTATATGTTTCCCTCGACTTCATTGCTTGATTTTGCTCGCGAGAAAGTGTCACTCATATTTGCTGAAATGTCACTCATAATTACACTGAAATTATGAAAATGTCACACATGGCAATCTGAAACCTTGGCAGCTATGGGAACGAGGCCAAGCAACGAGTGTGAATGAGAGCGGTTTAAATACCCTCTCATTCATGTTTACAGATTATTTACATACACGCGTCTGCTGCTTGACAGTTAACGCGTGTGAGCAGCTTATGCATATTCATGATCTACGAGTGGTCCTGGAGTCCATGGCTACGCGTGCAAACTCCTTTTGCATATTCATGAGGCACGTGTCTTTCCACGAGTTCATGTCTTCTTCAATATTCTGAATACACGTTGTTTTACACATGTGGCAGTTGGTGCCTATCACAATGTCCTGAATGCTTTTACTGTTGCTTCTTCACATGCCAATTATATCTAAACCACGATGTGACTTTGCTGAACATATTTACAATACCAACTGGATACATGATACCAGAAATACAGTGAAACATGATATCTTTTTAGTGACACATGTACATGATCTAAGTTATATATTTTCAGCGCCACATTAACATGGGAAATGCTGCGCAAGGCGGGCTTGGGAGAGCAAACTCACAACAATGTAGGTCTGGCTGCTTGCAAGGAAAAACCAGTGACAAAAGCAAACAAAGCAACAAAACTCATTTGGACATTGTCCCAAGATTACAATAAAAGTCCAGTTGCCCCCAAACCGTCATTATAAACAGTTTGCCAATTAACATCATGCCAGTTGAAAAGTTCAACAGCCTACCTCCTTTGCCACGTCTCAACCCGTCACACACGAAAGTGCATACGTGGGCCGCTTCTAAACCATTGCAAATTCAAGGGTCATTCACAGCAACTTTGAGACATAAAGCAGTGTCAGTGCAAGCACCAATTCATGTTCTTGAAGGAGTTTGTCCTGTCCTTGCCTACTCAGCTTTGTCACTGCTGCTGACATGGGACTGACATCTATCAATTACAACCTCCGCCCTCTGAAGTTGTGAGTCAGTTCCCATACTTATTTGATGGCCTGGGCAGGCCCAAGAGAGTGAAGGTGCGGCTTCACATCAAGGAGGACATTCGCCCTGGCCTAGAGGCACCGCAGAGTTGTTTTCCACTTGCAAGAAGCTGTTGAGAAAGAACTAGAAACGCTGTTGAAGTATGACATCATTGAACGCTCCACTGGTCCTACACCATGGGTGTCGCCCATAGTGGAGGTGCCAAAAAAGGACAATGTGGGTGCAGTGCTCATCTGTGTTGATATGCACCAGGCCAACAAAGCAATTGAGAGAGAAAGACATCCTGGTCCACACATAGCAGACATGATCATGTAACTGAACGGGACCAAAGATTTCTCCTGTCTCGACCTGAACAAGGGATATCACCTCGAGTTGGAAGAGAATTGCAGGTACATCACTACTTTTTCGACTCATGTTGGTTTGTTCAGATACAAAAGGTTAAGCTTTGAAGTGTCACCAGCTGCAGAAATATTTCAGGATGTTATACTTCGAATAATTCAACCTGTCACAAATGCTTTTAACTATAGTGATGACATGCTGGTATTTGGAGCAACACGCACGGAGCATGACAAGGCTCTTGCACAAGTGTGCCAATTACTAGCTTATACAGGTCTCACTCTGAACGCAGCAAAGTGTGAGTTTCACAAGACCAAACTAAAATTCTTTGGACATGTATTTTCTGATGGGGGAATGACTCCTGACCCTGATAAATTGAAAGCACTGTCAGCTACTTGCCCCCTGCTGCGATCCTTTCTAGGTATGGCCAGTTATTGCTCAAGTACATTCGTGATTTTGCTACTGTAAGTTCTCCAGTGAGACAGTTGACGAAATGAGATGTCCCGTTCCAATGGTCTGTTGAATGAGATCAAAGTTTCAAAAGAATAAAACATGCAATTGAAAATGCAACTGAGATGGCCTACTTTGACCTCAAACTACACACTGAGATCACAGTGGATATAAGACTGGTGAGGCTGGGGGCAATCCTTGCTCAACATAATGGTCATCCAAATGCTCAGAGACACATTGTGGCCTATGCCAGTCGTAGCCAGTCTGATACAAAACATGCTTATTCTCTGCCAGAGAAGGAGGGCCTGGCTGTAGTGTGGGCCTGTGAACATTTTCATGTGTTTCTTCATGGAAAATGTTTCACTATCATAGCAGACCATCAAGTGCTGCTCACCTTCCTCGGAAATCTGAAAGCCAAGATGCCCCCACGCATTGATAGGTGGGGTCTCAGACTGCAAGAGTACGATTATGCAATTGTACTCAAGCTGGGTGAAGTCCAGAACCCTGCTGATTACTTTTCACGAGTGTTAGAAATGGGATCTCTGGTTGGCTAAGGCTTGCGCCAAAGCCAGGCAGAGACCACCACTCTAGTCAGGGCAAGGGAGTTACACGCCAAAGATAACCCATGCTCACCTCCTTGGTAGCTTGGCACGAGCAGTCAGGCTTATCCCGGAGGCAATGTGTAAAGCGTTTGCGCAACACACCCACAGAAACAACATACTAGGCACACCACAAAAAGGAACTCCACACAAGGTTATATCTAAAAATAGCCTTTGTATTATCATAAAACACATTAGAATAGTACTCACATAATATACATCGTGCCACCTGGCACGGGGTCATATTTACAAGGGAATTATTCACACCTGACAGGGCCAACTGGACCACTGTCAGAACCAGCACAAAGCGAACTTAGTATAGGTAGTACTTATAATAAATGTAGAACACATCATGAACGTACAACCAGTAATCACTGGTAACCACTGTACTTAGCATCAGCCTGTAACATAAACTACATTATGCTCAGTATCACATCAGGCGCGAATTACATTCTGCGCCAACCTCACCAGCATAAATACATTATGCAATCCTCTCATAAGTCTAAACCCATTAGACCCTAACCTCCTAAGTATAACTCACCTTAGGGGCGTAAAGCACGGTAGAGAATAACTCACAACCTAAACGCATTAGGTAATAATAAAATCACAAGCATAAAAACATTATGCAGAACCTCATAATCATAACAGTACATTAGAGGTATAATACAGGGTGCGTAAATCATACTACATGATTACATTTCCTAGCACCCAAAATCACATCAGCACATAGATCAGATTAGGGCCTGGCGCCCTATAAACCTAACTGTCCCCCTGGCCAACTGGCCATCTCAAAGAGGGGCTCAAATGCCCTATGTCCCAAAAGTTCAGGGCGCGCTGCCTAAGCAGCGAACGTCAAGGGTGCGCAATCTGCGCAGGCCTAAACGTAGCAGCTGCCCACTACTTGCTGGGCAGCTGGGGATATTAGGTGAGGGCCTAAACGTGGCAGCTGGCACTAAGTGCTGCGCAGCTGTGAATGCTAAGGCCTGGCACCACTGTGCCTCTTCTGTCCCCCTCAGGGACCCTATCACAAAATGTGGCCAAATGGGCACGGGCCCCTCAGGGCCCTCTGGACCCCTTCCTGGGCCCTAAGAACAAATGCGCCCATGCGGCAGCTGCCCGCTACGGCGGCGCAACTGTGACATTAATTCGTAAAGGGGGGCCGGCACCTCTGTGCCCTCGGGACTCCCCGGTTCTAAGAACAAAGATGCCCCTTTGTGGGGCGGCCCGCAACGGCGGGTCCGCTCAAGAAATAATGCAGGGATAGCACTGTGCCTCGAATAGGCACACACAGAGAACCACTGCGGAGCCCTACTCACCGGCTCCCATGGTGTGCTGCTCCGGTCTCCTCGCTGGCGGAAGGCAGGCTCCGGGGAGGCATGCATCGAGAGGGCCCCCACTGGGGCCCTTAAACAAATTTGCCCCATCGTTGGAGCGGCCCGCAACGGCGGGTCCGCTCAGGAAATAGGCCTGGGCACGATGTCTGCATCTGGCCTCCCCCCCAGCCGTCTCAACTCACCGGACTGCGGGCAGGACTCTGCTGGCTCTGGACGTCACCACTCGGGGCTCTTCTTCATTGCAGGGCCGGCGTGCTCCTGGACTGTGGGCGGGGCTCTCTCAGCTTAGGAGAGCCCCGCAAAGACTTGCCGGCTGCTACTCTTCACCCGGGCCCCCTCATGGGACCCAGGACTTCTCCATGGAGCCCGCGAGGCTCCGGACGGCACTTCCTGTTTCCGGTCGCCGCTCCGCCCAGGCCAGGCAAACGTGCCTGACTTCCTGGTCGCGCTGCGGCGGCCGGCGGCACATTTCCTCGGCGGCGATGGCGGGGTGGGCACCCGCTCATAAATAAAACAAGAAGCGGGGTGGGCTCCCGCCTCCAGCAGCATCACGGGGGAATCCCTCACACCGGGATTCCCTCTCCAAGGGCTGCAGCGCCGCGCTGCGAAGCCCACGCTCTCCTTCCAAGGGGAACGTAAAATAAAGTGGAGCGCCCACGAGGGGCTGAAAGCAGGCAAAATGTCCTGCAGTAAAAGGATAAGTCCTTAGAGAGGAAGGGGCATAGCTGGGCCCAGGGGCCAGCACACAGGGCCCTCCAGCAGGGAGGCAGCCCCCATGCCGGTCCCTCCTGGGCCCCAGCAGCAGCAAGCCCCCTCCGTCAGGAACAGAACAGGAACACTGAACAAGAACATTTTCATGGGGTCACAGCCCCTTCTTTTATACACCCTTTTCCCTTTGTGTAAAGGTGCAGGGCTGGGGAAAACCAGACGCAACTGGTTTGGGGGAGCTTTGGAGCACTTTGTTTTGCTCAGCTCCTCTCTCCTTTCACAGGACAGGCTAGGGACATCAGACGCACCACAGGGGGTGGAGCCAGCATTGTGGAGGGAAGGCACAGCCCTATTCAGGTCCCAGGTGCAACTCCTCCCTCCCATCTAGATGCAGATCTCTCTATTCACCACTGCGCTGACTCACCCTGCCCCTCCAGGAGCCACACACACCTCCCAGCCCCTGTCACTCACAAGCCAGACATGCAATTCACATCAGGCAGGCAGACACAGAGCACACATAAATGCCAACTTCTAAAAGTGGCATTTCTACACCAGTCACAATAAATCTGCGCACACCATTGCGCAGCATTTATTCTCACGAGTTCGCACATACTAAACTCGCCCCTGCACTCCTCTCACACCAGGAATTACCATGGACACACATATCCCCCATGCATTCCTATGGGAGGGCAGGACAATCTCACCACACGCACACAGCGCGCACGCACTTTTCACTGGCCCACAGTGCTAAAGTGCCCAGAGACTTAAAACTACTGACATACAAGGCAAAAAGTTTAGGGGTAAACCGGCCAAAAAGGGCCAAGTCCAACACAACCCCCTTCCAGCCAAAACGCAGGGCAGACCAATCACCACCGTGATGGGCTTCCCTGCTTGGGGCGATAGAACACGGACGCGGGCCCGCACTGCAGGGACACCCTCCGGTTCTACGCCACTTGGAACCCATGGAATCCAACTAAGAAAAAAAAACTCAGGACCAACTAGGCTATCCCATCGGTACTCCTTAGTTGTCCACGGCCAGGACCAGGCCCTAGGCCACTGGTCCTTGCCAATCCACAGAGTGGGGGGCAGTAACCCCTGGCATCCAATAGCCATTCTCCACTCTCCCTCTCAGTGTAGTTCCAAACTACCACTGATCCTTCAACCGAGGGTCCGCACCCTCAGGCTGACCAGAGGTCACGGGCGAAGCGTCTCCTCACCCTACCTCTACTTCTGGGGTTCCGCACCCTCCCAGAGGAAGCACCCTCCAGAACACAACTCTCCCACCAGTCCAGGACCTCTCTCCATCACTGGTCTACCACCTGGGAAATAAATTCACCGGCTGCACCGGGGTCAGAGGCGAGGACTCCCTCCCTCTGCACCCCTTCCAGAGTCCGATACCCTCCCAACTGGAGTGGTACTCCCTAAAAGGCAAACCGGCCAGGACACTGATTACAGTCGCCCTGCCGTCCAGGTCAGGCAAACACCTGAACCTGGCTCCCCAACCCAGGGACGCTACCCTTTGGTCAAATGCCCGGCGAACCAGGACTTCACGGGGAGCACGCATGCCACCCCGAGGGTGACACATAACTAATGTGTCGTGTGACAGTCTGCCGGGCACAAACCCAGGGCAGAAGTGGTGTCCCCATGGCCCCTCTGGACCCACTGGTTTTTCCACTGGGGAACCTCTCCCCCTCTCACCCCTCAATCAGGACTTCTGCACCCTCCACTTAGGAGCGGTGCTGCCTAGCACCAGGACTGCTGGAGCTCTGGTTACAGACGCTCCACGTCCTCTAGAGACTAGAAGATCCTCCTCAAATGGCCTACAAGTACAGCCTAGGCCCCCCAACCTGGTGTTCCCTGAAGAAACCATCCAGGCCCTGGGACTGGGTTTCGGGCACACTCACTCCTTCTCCTCTGAGACAGGACGTGGGCCCCTACACCCCTCCCGCTACACTGGGACCTAGCTGGGCTACACTGAACCTCTTCCACCACACAGGACTGGAAGATCCTCGAGCCACTCTTATTGGAACCACTTCCAGCTCACCTACCACGGGGAGATCCCCCCACAGAACAGTCCAACAGGACAGACTAGGTTCCTTTCCTGGTGTTCCTTCTAAGAACCATCCAGTACCGGAGACTTGAGATTGAGGCTCGGAATACGGCCCAGTCTCACACCTTCCTCGCAGGACATGATGTGAGGCCTTGCAACCTCCTCACTATAACGGTTCCTAGTTGTGTTCCTCTGAACCATCTCCACCACACGGGTTGGGAGATACCTGCACCATTCCTCTAGGGTCACTCCCCCATGCAAGCTCCTTATTTCAGAGAACTCACTCCAGCGTCCAGCAGCACATCACTCATCCACACACACCCCCCAGACCGGTGAGACAGTTCCTTACTGTCCCTGAATCTCAACCTGCACCCCTCTTACTGAGCACCAGGTACCATACCCTGGGAACGGGACGGGGACTTCATGCACTGGACACACACTTCGCTGCCACCACTGGATCCCACCCTTACTGGTGAATCCAGAAAACTCACACTGCACTTAGGGGATAATCTACCCTCCCGAGCTAGTGACTCCATACCAATTAAGTCCCCACTGTAGGCCAACCCAAGAACTAGCAGACAGCACAGGGGCAGTCCCTCCCTCAGCTGCAGGCCAACCCAAGAACCAGCACAATGGCTCAAGGGCAGTCCCTCCTCCAGCTTTAGGCCAACCCAATAGCAGTCTGCACAAGGGCAGTCACTCCTCCAGATTCTCTGGTTTATGTCCTTGGCAGTACACTCAACTCATAGTGCACAAGAAACACATTTCAAAAAGAAATGACACTTAAAACAAACTCAGAAACAATAATCCCTTTCCATGTGACTATCTAAAATGCAGAGTTTTGTAGGGCAGCCAGTTGTCGCTGTGGTACTGCGCAAACGCAAGTCCTATCCTCACCGCTGACGACCAATGTTAGAAATGGGATCTCTGGTTGGCTAAGGCTTGCGCCAAAGCCAGGCAGAGACCACCACTCTAGTCAGGGCAAGGGAGTTACACGCCAAAGATAACCCCTGCTCACCCCCTTGGTAGCTTGGCACGAGCAGTCAGGCTTATCCCGGAGGCAATGTGTAAAGCGTTTACGCAACACACCCACAGCAACAACATACTAGGCACACCACAAAAAGGAACTCCACACAAGGTTATATCTAAAAATAGCCTTTGTATTATCATAAAACACATTAGAATAGTACTCACATAATATACATCGTGCCACCTGGCACGGGGTCATATTTACAAGGGAATTATTCACACCTGACAGGGCCAACTGGACCACTGTCAGAACCAGCACAAAGCGAACTTAGTATAGGTAGTACTTATAATAAATGTAGAACACATCATGAACGTACAACCAGTAATCACTGGTAACCACTGTACTTAGCATCAGCCTGTAACATAAACTACATTATGCACAGTATCACATCAGGCGCGAATTACATTCTGCGCCAACCTCACCAGCATAAATACATTATGCAATCCTCTCATAAGTCTAAACCCATTAGACCCTAACCTCCTAAGTATAACTCACCTTAGGGGCGTAAAGCACGGTAGAGAATAACTCACAACCTAAACGCATTAGGTAATAATAAAATCACAAGCATAAAAACATTATGCAGAACCTCATAATCATAACAGTACATTAGAGGTATAATACAGGGTGCGTAAATCATACTACATGATTACATTTCCTAGCACCCAAAATCACACCAGCACATAGATCAGATTAGGGCCTGGCGCCCTATAAACCTAACTGTCCCCTGGCCAACTGGCCATCTCAAAGAGGGGCTCAAATGCCCTATGTCCCAAAAGTTCAGGGCGCGCTGCCTAAGCAGCGAACGTCAAGGGTGCGCAATCTGCGCAGGCCTAAACGTAGCAGCTGCCCACTACTTGCTGGGCAGCTGGGGATATTAGGTGAGGGCCTAAACGTGGCAGCTGGCACCTAGGTGCTGCGCAGCTGTGAATGCTAAGGCCTGGCACCACTGTGCCTCTTCTGTCCCCCTCAGGGACCCTATCACAAAATGTGGCCAAATGGGCACGGGCCCCTCAGGGCCCTCTGGACCCCTTCCTGGGCCCTAAGAACAAATGCGCCCATGCGGCAGCTGCCCGCTACGGCGGCGCAACTGTGACATTAATTCGTAAAGGGGGGGGCCGGCACCTCTGTGCCCTCGGGACTCCCCCGGTTCTAAGAACAAAGATGCCCCCTTTGTGGGGCGGCCCGCAACGGCGGGTCCGTTCAAGAAATAATGCAGGGATAGCACTGTGCCTCGAATAGGCACACACAGAGAACCACTGCGGAGCCCTACTCACCGGCTCCCATGGTGTGCTGCTCCGGTCTCCTCGCTGGCGGAAGGCAGGCTCTGGGGAGGCATGCATCGAGAGGGCCCCCACTGGGGCCCTTAAACAAATTTGCCCCATCGTTGGAGCGGCCCGCAACGGCGGGTCCGCTCAGGAAATAGGCCTGGGCACGGTGTCTGCATCTGGCCTCCCCCCCAGCCGTCTCAACTCACCGGACTGCGGGCAGGACTCTGCTGGCTCTGGACGTCACCACTCGGGGCTCTTCTTCATTGCGGGGCCGGCGTGCTCCTGGACGGCGGGCGGGGCTCTCTCAGCTTAGGAGAGCCCCGCAAAGACTTGCCGGCTGCTACTCTTCACCCGGGCCCCCTCATGGGACCCAGGACTTCTCCATGGAGCCCGCGAGGCTCCGGACGGCACTTCCTGTTTCCGGTCGCCGCTCCGCCCAGGCCAGGCAAACGTGCCTGACTTCCTGGTCGCGCTGCGGCGGCCGGCGGCACATTTCCTCGGCGGCGATGGCGGGGTGGGCACCCGCTCATAAATAAAACAAGAAGCGGGGTGGGCTCCCGCCTCCAGCAGCATCACGGGGGAATCCCTCACACCGGGATTCCCTCTCCAAGGGCTGCAGCGCCGCGCTGCGAAGCCCACGCTCTCCTTCCAAGGAGAACGTAAAATAAAGTGGAGCGCCCACGAGGGGCTGAAAGCAGGCAAAAGGTCCTGCAGTAAAAGGATAAGTCCTTAGAGAGGAAGGGGCATAGCTGGGCCCAGGGGCCAGCACACAGGGCCCTCCAGCAGGGAGGCAGCCCCCATGGCGGTCCCTCCTGGGCCCCAGCAGCAGCAAGCCCCCTCCGTCAGGAACAGAACAGGAACACTGAACAAGAACATTTTCATGGGGTCACAGCCCCTTCTTTTATACACCCTTTTCCCTTTGTGGGAAGGTGCAGGGCTGGGGAAAAACCAGACGCAACTGGTTTGGGGGAGCTTTGGAGCACTTTGTTTTGCTCAGCTCCTCTCTCCTTTCACAGGACAGGCTAGGGACATCAGACGCACCACAGGGGGTGGAGCCAGCATTGTGGAGGGAAGGCACAGCCCTATTCAGGTCCCAGGTGCAACTCCTCCCTCCCATCTAGATGCAGATCTCTCTATTCACCACTGTGCTGACTCACCCTGCCCCTCCAGGAGCCACACACACCTCCCAGCCCCTGTCACTCACAAGCCAGACATGCAATTCACATCAGGCAGGCAGACACAGAGCACACATAAATGCCAACTTCTAAAAGTGGCATTTCTACATCAGTCACAATAAATCTGCGCACACCATTGCGCAGCATTTATTCTCACGAGTTCACACATACTAAACTCGCCCCTGCACTCCTCTCACACCAGGAATTACCATGGACACATATATCCCCCATGCATTCCTATGGGAGGGCAGGACAATCTCACCACACGCACTCAGCGCGCACGCACTTTACACTGGCCCACAGTGCTAAAGTGCCCAGAGACTTAAAACTACTGACATACAAGGCAAAAAGTTTAGGGGTGAACCGGCCAAAAAGGGCCAAGTCCAACAACGAGTACCACTACTTTGTCACTGTTCAACATCCAAGACAGCTGAGGAGTGCATCAACTTCACTGTGAAGTCCAGTACGCCAGTGGGCAAATTAATGGAACAGATTTTTGAGGCCACTAATGCTGACAAGAACTTGCATATTCTCAAAGACATCATTCTGACTCAATCCTTGAAAAGAAGTGTTCGACCTCTTGCTGACAATGTCTAATTGAAAAACTGTAAGAATGTATAGGATGAACTGTCTGTGACCAAAGCAGGTGTTGTATTGAGAGGCTCAAGAAGTGTCATACCTGAGAGCCTAAGACAACAGATCATTGAACAAGCTCATGAAGGACATTGTGTTATTGTAGCTACCAAAAGAGCCTTAAGAGACCGAGTGTGGTTCCCGCGCTTAGACAAGTGTGTTGAGAGGGAACTCAAAGATTGTCATCTTTGCAATTGCCTTTCTCCCAAAGTGACTCAATATTCACTGACTATGTCTGACCTTTCTACAAAGGCTTGGGAAAGGATTGCAGTTGATTTCCTTTGGCCCATAGGAAACGGATATCATCTCATGGTAGTCATTAGTGACTATTCATGTTTGCCAATGGTAGAGGAGTTATCATCAACAACCCATGACAAGGTCACTGAGCGACTTGGCAACATCTTTGCAGTGTGCAGTATCCCCGCCATTCTTAAATCTGACAATGGTCGGCTGTTCAACAGCAAAGAGTTCAGACAGTTCCTAGTCAGAATGAATATCAAGCATCAAAAGAGTATACCACTGTGGCCCCAAGCAAATGGTGTCGTGGAACGAATTATGGGTACCTTCAAAAGAGTTATTCAGCGAGCATCCCTGGAGGGGATTGAATTAAAGCAAGCCCTGTGTCAAGCCCTCCTTGCTTATTTTTTAACTCCTAACTCCACAACAGGTGAAAACCCCACCACCTTGCTATTTGGGAGAGCCATCGGAACCACACTGCCACAATGGACAGTAGAGCTATCCTTGAGTGCTGACAAGGTTCGTGTCACCGACACTTCTAAAAACTGCAAGATGAAGACATATGCCAATTGGCGTCGGAGAGCCCAAGAGACAGTCTTTAATGAAGGTGACTTAGTACTGGTCAGGTAGAAGTGAAAGTGGAAAGCAGGCACTCCATTCGCTGTCAATCCTCTGAAGGTGGTGATGTGCAAAGGACACATAGTGACTGCACATCGTCCTGGGCAGTCTGTCACACGGGACTCGTCACATTTCAAACACTTACCCCTGTGATTGTCAGCTCCTACACCTGCCGATGAGGCAGTCCAGCCTGACAGTCCAGATCAAGTATCAGAACCTGAACCATCAGTGCCTAAACAGAGTGCATCTCAACCACTTCATGTTACTCGATCTGGTCGATTAGTGCGAGCAACTCGACTCATCGAAGAAATATGATATAACTGTTGTTTGTACTTTTTGTTTAACAAAGGGGGAGTTGTAGTGGCGCAAGACTATATGTGCTAAGACCCTTGCGGGTCTGGGGGGAATAAATAGAGAAAGTATGTAACTTGCTGGGAGGTGTTAAGATGTGGTTATTAGCGGTTATGACGTAATCAGAGAACAGAGTGAGATTGTATGCTGAGGAATAAAGACATACAATCCAGAGCTTTGTGTGTAGCATATTCATTTGCATGCTCCCGGACTGGGGAGGATGCTACATCGGGCAATACAGAAGGTGGAACTGAACATGAGCGGGAGTCAGACAAGTAAGGCTACATTAAATGCCCCAAGTTTGCATCACACAGCATCTGTGGAGCGCTCCTTAGCAATAGCATCCCGAGGTATGCCAAGCTCAATCAGTTTGGACTTAATATTTTCAAACCTAACTGTTAGAGAAAGTAAAGGCTCTTTGAACGCTGAGCAAATCCTAGCGCAGAGATCATTTACCAAACAAGTCTCAAGTAAAGGAGCTTGGGGCTGGTCAGCACAGGTGTTCGCCCCTTATCTTGAAATCTAGGCATATGGACTGCTTTTCTCTTGCATTTGGTCGCAGGTTCGATAAGTGACGTCTCAGAGGTGGGTTTGGCCTCGGGTGGGGAGCAACGTTCCTCATATATTTATCAGGCCCAATGTTAGCAAAGGCTATAGATGGGGGTGGGGGGACACAGACAAAACATTTCCATCAAACAAAAGCCTTCTTTCTGCCAGCTCTATTTCCTTTGAAATGGTAAGTAGACATAATATCGATATTTTTATATCGACATACCAAAATATCGAGTTTGAAATATCAAGTGTATTAAATATCGATGTTTAGTATATGGATGTAAAAAATATCGTTTTTTATATATGTTAAAAATATTGAAGTGTATTATATCGAATGTTAAAATATCGTTATGTCAAAATATCGTTTTTGTATTATATTGTTATGTTTTTAGAGTTTGTTTTAAGTATAATAATAGTTAGTGAATGTTTTTAAAAATTAATTTGTATTATATGTTTCAGTAGCGGGATGTTGGGTTTATAGGGGATAAGGGTGGGGAGTGTTTTAAAAATATCGATTTTAAAATATAATTAACTAGAAATTTTAAAATATAAATATTAATATATTTTTTTTATTTAAAACAAAAATATTTTTAGGAGCGGGATGTTGAGTTTATAGGGGATAAGGGTGAGGAGTGTTTTAAAAATGAGGTTGTAAAATAATATGAATTTTAAAAATTAAAAATAGAATTTCGAAATTATAATTTGAAAATTTTGAAAAAGAAATTGTAATGGCTGGATGAATGTTTATTAGGGTTTAATGGTGGGTGGTATTTAAATGTTATCAGTAAATATTAATTTGAAATTAAAAATTAAAAATTTATATTTCAAATTTTAATTTTGAAAATGGAAATTAAAATTTTTGTATTGGGATGTTGTTTTTATTGGTTAAAAGTGTTGTAATTGTAATCAAATATTCTAAATAACATAATTGTAATACATTTTTTATATAAAAAATATTTACAATAAAGTGATAATATTATTATTTTAAAGAATTGTTTTTTATTAATAGTTATTAATAAACATACATTTATTAATAAATATTAAAAAATAATACTGTAATATTATTTTTTATTTATTATTTGTTGTATATAGAATAATAATATGTGTATTATAATATTTAGCTTAATAAATAAATGTATATACCAAAATTATAATTTTGAAAATATTTATGTTAATTAATAATAAATATTTATAATATATAGGGGCATATTCTCAAGGAGTTATCGCCGATTTATCGGCACTTTAGCGCCGCAAAAGTGGCGATAGATTTATCGCCCCATTCACAAGCTGGTGCAAACTGCCGACATCGCCAGTTTTCCTGCGATAGCAACCGCAAAAAACATCGCCACGGATGAGTGCGACAACTAACGTTAATGATATGCAGAGTAGGCGTTCCCGTGCAAAAACACACGAAAACACCACTTCGCAAGATTCTCAACGACCAGTCAGATCTGCGATGCGAACCAAGAACAGGCGATAAGGCGCGTTAGCAGCAGGGATTTTACACCTGCCTTTTGCTGGTGTTAAGCAGGACGACTACCTGCAGTATGAAAGGGAGCCCAGCCCAGAGCCACATCTGAAGACCAACAGATGCCATGGAGCTACTGATCAAGCTGCTTGGAGAACCAAGAGGGCCACAACACCCACCGCAACAACTAAGGATGACCACACGCAGCATGAGCACGGAGAATCTGAACCTGGCGGGAACAAGCAACCGGCCAGCTTAGTTGTAAATCTATTGGGGAAGAACCTTACGGACACTCAAATAACAGTACTAGAGAAGGGCCTCGGATTTGTCCCTACAGCGAATCTCGACAAATTCCAGCTCTGCTGTGAGGTAAATGAATTCATTCGGAAACTAAAACTACGAGCCTTCTTCAGAAGGAAACCCATCCAGGAAGAGCAGATGGGAGACACAGGATTGAGGAATAAGTCCTCCTTCACACCCCCAACAAATATGCTACCTGTCGAGATCTTAGCATTTGAAAAGGCAGTTCTAAAGGAGATTGGAGAAATTGATCCAAGAACAATACGTGTATTTCACAATACCTCTAAAGAACAAGAAAAAGCAATACAGGAACTAGCCGGAGATGACAGCATTGTAATTAAGCCAGCAGACAAAGGAGGAGCAACAGTAGTACAGACTACAGAAGCATACCGAGAGGAGTGTCTACGACTCCTGGGAGACAGAAGAAATTACATCCCATTGACAACCGACCCAACAGAATCTCTCAGGATCAAGATCACAAGCATGATTGAGGAGGCTCTGACACACGATTGGATCACAGCAAAAGAAGGGGAGTTTCTAAACAACAAAAATCCAGCAACCCCCTATTTCTACACAATACCAAAGATCCATAAAGTTTTGGAAAATCCACCCAGACGTCCAATCGTGTCAGGGATCGGCTCCATCCTGGAACCCCTTTCGAAATTTGCAGATGCATTCCTTAGACCCATAATACAAAAGACGGAAACATATCTGAAGGACATGAAAGCGGTGCTAAACCTTTTGAAGGATCTTCATTTCAACCCAGAGAAACACCTACTCATGGGCCTGGATGTGGAAAGCCTTTAAACTAGTCTCCCACATGTTGACACCCTCAACATCATTGAGGAGGTCTTGTTTGAAGAGGAGTGGGCCTACCAGACACCCAGAAACTTGGTCATGGAATGCTGCAAGTGGGCACTTACCCAAAACTTCTTCCGTTTTGAGGATACGTTATACCTCCAGCAACATGGGACCTTTGCCCCGAGCATAGCCTGCCTCTGTGTCCACCACCTAGAAAACCACAAAATACTCGTACCTCCCAACCCCTATAGGAACCATATTAAGTTATGGAAGAGATACATTGACGATGTCCAAATGATCTGGGAAGGAGACGAGAAAAGGCATAGGACTTCCTACTATGGCCCAACACACAGGATGAGTTCCTCAAGTTCACATGCACCTTGAGCAGGAAAGAACTAGTGTTCTTGGACCTAAATATCATAGTGGATGGGTACGAGAAATTGAGGACAACTACACATGAAAAAGCCCATGCAAAAAACTGCCTTATACTCTACGACAGTTTCCACCCACGCCACTTGAGGGAGAACCTTCCCTTTGGACAGTTTCTGAGGCTGAGGAGGAACTGTTCTGAGTTACGGGACTACAAAGAGCAGGCAGAACACTTGACTGAGAAACTAATCATGCGGAAGTATCCCAGAAGAATGGTGTCACGAGCCAACATGAGAGCCAAAAACAACAACCGAGAGTCTCTTTTGGAACCACCAACCATAAAAGGGAAGGAGGAGAGACCAATTTGTATCACAACCTACAACATAGCAGCAAATGCTGTCACAAAAATCATTAACAAACACTGGCGGATTCTGAACAGTGGCTTCATGACAATACCGCGGCCAATGTTCTCGCACAAGAGAGGCAGAAGCTTAAAAAACATCTTTGTACACACACGTCCTAGAAAGCACCCATACACAAGGATGCCCACTCAAGGGACCCTTTCCCCTGTAACAGGCCATTACCCGTGTGGCAATTGTAGCGTCTGTCACCTAACTGAACCTACCAAGACTCTCACACTAAGTAACAGAATCACATGGCAACTTAGAAAATTCACAAATTGTAACACAGAGAGGGTTGTCTATATGATCACGTGCCCATGTGGCCTTAACTACATTGGAATGACCACTATGAAAGTGAATTATCGAATCTTTGACCTGCGAGCATAGGAGTAATGTGTGTTGCGAGAACAACAACCAATATGTCAGCACATTACATTGAGAAAAAACATACAGTTCGAGATGTTAAATGGGTCATACTGGAATCAATGGAACACCACGAATCAGTAGAAGCTAGACTCTTCGAGAAAGAGCAACGATGGGTTTTCAAATTAAAAACACACATAGTGGGTTTGAACGACAACATACCATGGGGTAGTTTTGTAAGATAGACATTACACCAATGAACCTCATGTACCAGGAACACCAGACCAGGATCCGATACCTTGAGGCACCAGACGTTTTGTGATTCTATATGTTTGGCGGGAATGACAGTTTTATGAAAGTATAGCAATGAGGGGTTCCCCATAATGGTGACCATAACCTTCCGAAAACAAATGACCAAGAAAAACTTCTGTACTTTACTGCACCTTTAAGCCTATAGAATCTCCCGACAAGAGGGCTATATACGTGCCACAGCGCGTTTGGCACATAAACATCCCCTTGGGCACATCACCATTATCACATGCAAAACTCAGGTTTGGCAAAACATGATTTTACCAGCTCCTTACATGTAACTCCGACAACCCTACCACCGTTTACCACCATAATCGAGAATTGATGCCAAACCAACGATTACTGCCCAAATAGTTTTGTCCCCTGATTCCTGTTTCTTAAATACGGTATTTTTTGCAAAACAAGCCTAATATTGCTGCTTTATCAGAGCCCAGCATGACGACTGTGCTGAGGCCGGAATGAGACATACTTTTTCTCCCTTCCGGTTTGTCCATATTAGCTCATCTGTGGTGGCCATTTTGGGAGGTCCGTGTACCAGTTTTTCTTGACGTACAACGTGAGCATGCGTACGTGCTCTCGGGTCCTTTTTATTCAGTCCCTGCAGCGGGACCGGGCAAGATGCGGTTCCCAAGCGGCAAAGAATTAGATATAGTAGAGGAGTACGGCTGAGACGAGGTGAGTTTCAAAAAAACCCCGAACGCCACGGCCATCTTCACAAATAGGCTCTTTTTTCTCAATACCACTAACTCTAAAATATTTTCCCACAACAGTGTGTGACTAGAAGCAGAACTCCACGCCAGTGAAACCATGAAGCGCGGGCTTCAGTTATAATATGTACGTGTTATGTGTATGTTGTGTTGTGTGCTTTATTCTACAAATCATGCTACAGTTATTGGTGAAAGTATTCACTCACTGTATGAGATACTGAGAACCACGGACTTGTCGTGTGTTTTATATGTTGTATGTCTCAGTGTGGACAAACAATTTTTTGGTTTTGTGACTACTTCAAACTCACTAGAAGTGCCACGGGTAACCACGCAACGAACGAGCAGACAAGTCACTGTTGGTTTATCTCTTCACCTTGGAGGTGCACACATGGATGAAGGGCATAATGAATTAGCCCCCTTCTCAGTACGGCGAAGCCGACATGGGCAAATATAATTATTGTTCTTTCGCTTCTTTTCTTTTCTTTCAGAAATTGACAATACAAGTACCAGGTGGTATTAATTATTTGTGCACCTGAGTAAGCACGTGTGATTGATGCACCTTTTGTAAGTTGTGATTAGTGGAACAACTATAGGAGTGGAACTAGGTATTTGACAATTTTTACACTAGGTCCTGAAGAATAGCCAAGAGGGATAGGCTAGAAATATGTCGACCATTAGGGTTTGGGAACATTAATTCCAATAATCCTAATATTTTTCCCCTGTTTTTTAATCATACCGAATAGGGGTCGGAATAAAGTAACATTACCCACTAGCCAGGTATTTTTAATGCACACTTTATTTTACTTCACTCCTTTCCTGCAGGATCATCTGCCTCTCATAGTCATAAAATCAGTGCTCCCGCGTAGTTCGTCTGGTCGCAGCACGCCCCGTTCCGCAGCGGAACAGGAAGGACCCTATGATGAAGCATGCCACCAAGGGGTAACCCTGCTGGGTGAGGGTTTTACGGAAAACTTAATGTTTTCCCAAGTGAAGGAACAATAAACTCCCTGGAAACGTAAGGTTGGGTCCTTTGTTTCATTGCATAAGTCTGGCCTTGGAGGGTGGCCCCAGCCTATATCCTCTTACTCCCCCGTCTTGTGTATACATGCTTTGTATCCGAAGACAGATTCACTTTTATGTACTGAGATATGGGTATATTGTTCAGATTCCATTTTTTAACAATGTATATTTTTAAGTTTCTTTTCTTGTGATATCTTTTGTGATTGGTTTTCAATATGATTATAATATCATTTAGTTTTAAAATTTGTACACTGTTTTTATGTGTTTTCTATCAGCCCTGAAGCAGTTCCACTATTCATGGGATAAAATGTCTTGGCTGTGATGGTCTTTCACATTTACACCATGAGGTGGGAATAAAGATTATCACTTTTACTATGCCTGAGTATCTGTTTTTTGGAGTATTGACTAATTGTTTTGGACCTCACATAGCTATGTTTCAGCTTCTTTGTGAACAAATTTGAGAGTGGAGTTAGTTTTTGCAAAGTGCCCCTCGCATATTTTGGAATGTTCTTTTGTAATTTGGGTTGTGTTTGGAACGATGAACCCAGGGAGTAGGGCACCTGCATTGTGGAACGGATTGCAGTGCAGTGAAATATACCACAACGGTTCTTATCGAAACAGTAGGGAAAGGTTTGGACTTCAGAGGGGTAAGATTTACTACTTCCACTCCAGTCTGTGTGCTACAGTGGGGAAAGTGTTGGACTTTGGAGGGGTTAAATTTACTATTCCCACTCCAGTCTAGGCAACAGTAGAAAAAGTGTTGGACTTCAGCGGGGTAAAATGTACTATTTCCACTCCAATCTGTGCAACAATAGGGAAAGCGTTGGACTTCGGAGGGATAAAATTTACTATTTCCACTCCAGTCTGTGCTACAGTGGGGAAAGTGTTGGACTTCGGAAGGGTTACATTTACTATTCTGACTCCAGTCTGTGCAACAATAGGGAAAGTGTTGGAGTTCAGAGGGGTGCAATTTACTATTTGCTCTCTAGTCTGTGCAACAGTGGGGAAAGCGTTGCACTTTGGAGGGGAAAAGATTTACTTTTCCCACTCCTGTCTGTGCAATAGTAGGGAAAGTGTTGGACTTCTGAGGAGTTACATTTACTATTTCTACTCCAATCTGTACAACAGTAGGGAAAACATTGGACTTCAGAGGGGTAAGATTTACTATTCCCACTCCAGTCTGTGCTACAATAGAGAAAGTATTGAACTTCGGAGGGGTAAGATTTACTATTCCCACTGCAGTCTGCGCTACAGAAGGGGAAGTGTCGGACTTCAGAAGTGTTAAATGTACTATTCCCACTCCAGTCTGTCCAACAGTAGGGAAAGTACTTCACTTCAAACGCATTACATATTTGAATAACCCTAATAATCTATTTAAAAAAAAAAAAAATATTCATGTAAACAATATCATTTTGCAAAAAAATATTAAAAAATAAAGAAATAAACAATTCACATAATTAATAACCAATGTAATAATTATCTATTGAAAATAATTATTAAATTATTACTCAACTAACTTCCCACCCTACAACCCTAGAAACCTAGCATCCCACACCTAAAATATTACTAAAACAAATATGTATAACACAATTTACATAATTAATTATCATCTTAAATAAGTAATTAATAATAACTTATTAATTAATTATTACTTAATAAACTTCGCAGCCTATATATTCTGGGTTGAAGAAGTGCTGCAATCAGTGGCTGGAGAGTGGAGCAAATCACAAGCACACCCAACTGTTTTCAACGGTGTTTACGAAAGTGCTTCACAAGTGACCCAGGAATCAGCCGGAATCTGTAGCTTTCTGCTCACCTCTGCTTCTGAAAGACTCAGAAGACTTCGGAAAGACAGTGAAGGAGGCTCCGAAGCAACCTCCACCAGCTTCCCTTCTCAATTGCAGTGCCAAGGCAGACCCTGCTGTAGGCCCCAGATGGGGAATAGTCAAATTGAGATTGCAAAATTGAGACCACTGAGCAGCTGTTTGTTACTGGAACCCATTGCATTTCATTGGGTAAGTGTAGTGCTAGAGGCACTCATATGTATTGAAACCTTTGACTACCATTATTTTAATTGACTTTTGGTGTTTTACTTTATTTTAGCTTGAATGTACAACATCATGTTTCCTGCATGTGCACTTTTCCTTGAAGATTTCTTTCGTATCTCTTTGTAGTATTAAAGTGGGAGCTTTCACAGAGTAGAACAGCCTTGCCAGGAACAGAACGTGTGGGATGTGCATTTGAAAGCATGAGAGAGAGAGAGGTGTGGAATGTTCTTCTTGGTCTCGGAGTGCAGTGTTATGCGCAGTGGTGCTCAAATGTGCATTATGTTGTACATTGGGAGATGAAGTGTGCGATGCTTTAGGCAGTGGTGCACAAATGTGCATTGTGTTGGCCATTGGGAAGTATTATGAAGTTCTTACTATTGGCTTTGACAGGCCCTCATGCCATCTTGAATTTTGTCAGCTAGCTTGAGCTTTTGCGCACACAGGTAGGCCCTCAGATTACTCAAGTTGTTTAAGCTATTCACGTTCAAGGTAGTTTGTAGCTGTACTTTTGGAGATTGTTGACTGTACTGCTGGAGACTTTTGTAAGCTTCGTTAAGATAAAGGCTGGAATACGTGAGAGCGCAGAAGGAATGTGAAAACTCTTTTGCCTTTGGAATGCTTGCATGGAAAGTGGCCAACTCCAGTAAGTTTCCTTGGCGCAGAGGAGGGCCTTCCAGAACCTTCTAGTGTGTTTTGAGATTATAAAGCTGGGGTTTGTTGACTTAGAAACTGGGATTTGTTTGTAGTCCGAATGGGAAGGACCCGGTTTGCTGAGGCTCTTAACCCTGGCTCTGAATTCCCCAGTCTGGAGTGGGCTAAGATGCAGTGTTTGCAGCCGGTGAGGTGTTTTATTCTTTAAGTATTGAGTTTGTGATGTGTGAGTGAGTCTGTGTGCACATCCAAGTCTCCAGTGGTTATAATCATCTGAGGTGTCTTCATTGTGATGTGTGAGTGACTCTGTGTGCACATCCAAGTCTTCAGTGGTTGTAATCATCTGATGTATTTAGTGTATATAGCTTTCTGATTTCTTGCAGCGGTCGTCCAGTATAATCTGCTTGTGTTTCATTTCATATTGTTATCTGCTTGTATTTCATTTCATATTATTATCCACGCATTTAACAGTTGCATTTGCCTACTTATAATTGTGATATTATTGCTTGCACATATATATATACATATATATATATATCTCTAAAAAACAAAGGATTCTCCGCACTTCCGCACTCCTGTGTGGCGAACAGAGAAACACGAACCACTCGTAATTAGGCACTGTTGTTTTTTATTCAGTCCTCAGATCTGACGCGTTTCAGACAACACTTGTCCTTGATCACAGATCACAGAGCCTAGTTCGCCATCTTTTTTTATATATGCAGTGACACACAACCACGTGAGAAATAGACATAAAAGTAACACTGCCTAATTCAATGAATGCACTGATGAGTCTGTTTTTCAATTCTTGCACATTGCCATCAATTTGTTAGAAGTTTTAAAAAAAATCAATATGTACAACATCATCTGTGTCAATGCATTGGTAAATGCTATATAAAACTCTGATAGTAATTTGTCACGCCTGATTATTAAAAGCCCAAAATCCCTACTACAGTGTTAAAAACTCTATATAAAAACGCACAGATAAATAGAATATGATGGATAAAACCCAGCATTACCATCAATTTCTATCGCTTGTTAAAATCACTCCTAAAATTGCAATTACCAATGAATGCCATTTTACCTAGTTACTGGGATTGTCAATAGGCATGCAATAAATAAATTATTAAACAAACACCTGTGCAAATATCGCAAATAACACTGCCTACTATAAAGAATATGCAAAAAAGCTACCTCTCTGCGTAGCTCCAAATTTGTCTTCCTGCTTGAATGCAAGGGCATAGTTGTGCAAATAGCGCAAAAACAATATAGGCATCTATGTATATACAGATTCCTCTCAACCTCAAGGAATCATAAAACATCCTCCTGCTTAAATGCCATATCAGAACTGTTGACCCGTTGTTCTGTGTCTCACCACAACCGGATGAATAAAGCTGTTTCATAGAAAACTTTTTGTGCAAAGTATTACAGACTCAAATAAAGTGCTATTTGATAAAAGTGCTACCTTTCGGTCAAAATGACCTAATAAAGTGCAAGTGCTAACACCAATAAATAAATAAATACCCTCGTGTAATTATTATTAAACTTTTAAAATTTAGTTGATAAAAACAAAGCCTAGATGGAAATCAGAAGCTTACTGTCACAAGGACTTTTCAACATACTTATACATACATATACATATCTGCTCTATATATCGGGAAAATAGATGTTAAATATCCAAATTGATTATCACTGTTGTTGAGAGTTCATAGGAAATGGTGAAGATCCTCTGTATTATTAAGACCATTTGGGAATTTACTGTCCATCTCCAGTATCATTCTAGACTCCATTTGCCTCAGGAGCTTTTCGCTGTCTCCACCCCTACGTAACTTTGGGATGGCCGCCACTACGTAATACTTCAAACAATTCAGATCATTGTTATGTGTTTGCTTGAAGTGGCGAGCAACCGGATATGAGGCGTCGTTGTTGACGATTGCCCGCAAGTGCTGTAAAATCCTGACATGCACCTGTAGCTTGGTACTGCCAACATATCTCAAACCACACGTGCATGTCAGGACATACACTGCAAACTCGGTTCTACAGTTGAAACTCCCCTGAATGATGATTTTATCAGGACCAAAAGGGGTATAATAGTATGTGGTGTTTACCCCGAATTTACAGGCTCTACAGGAGGAGCATTTGAAAAACCCTTGCCTAGGTTGTAACCACATCGCTGCTCCTGCTAATTCTGGACTGCTCTTAACAACCTGTGTTTTCATAGAGGCACCCTTTCTATAAGTAATAGTGGGCTGCAAAGGGAGCCTAGAAGTTAAAACACCATCCGTGAGCAGTATAGGCCAACTACGTTTTATTATGGACCTTATCTTTCTCTCCTGCTTATTATATGTGGTTACAAATCTTGGGACATCCAATTCCCCTGCATTAGCGCTTACGTCATCAGGGCTGACATTGAATAGGGATTCTCTGGGCCTGTCTCGAACTTTTCTGACAGCCTCCTTCAGCACAGCCTCACTGTAACCCCTCTTCCTGAATCTAGAGAGAGCTTGTTCTGTACAAATGGATAGATCTGCCTCTGTACTGCAGATTCTTTTGAGGCGCAATAATTCCCCAAATGGGATGTTTTTAATAAGATGTTTTGGATGCGCACTGCTGGCATGGAGTGTAGAATTACCAGCAGTGGCTTTTCTATGGAGGGTAGTTGTTATTCTGCCATCTCTGATGTATACCTTCACATCTAAGAAATCAATGCTTTCTTTACTAATCTGAGATGTAAATTTTAAGTTAGCATTGTTGATGTTAATTTGATTGATAAAATCAATGGCACTTCTTTCATCTCCTTTCCATATTATAAAAACATCATTGATGTGTCTTACCCACTGGATAACATGATTGTCATATTCAGTCCTGTGTGCACCTTTGAGGGCCTGCTCCTCCCACCAGCCAACATGCAAGCAAGCATAGCTGGGGGAGAAGCAGGCTCCCATCTCCACCCCTCTCTTTTGCAAGTATACATCATTGCCAAATAGAAAATAGTTGTTGTGCAGGCACCAGAAAATCAACTTTAAAAGCATCTTATTATGATTATAGCACGCCAAAGGCCTGGTGTTCAAGAAGTGTTCTATCTCTATATACATTTGAATGTTGTTCATTTGACATCTGGGAAAGCCTTTTTGTTAGAAAGTGTTGCACAAATAAAACCCCATGCCTTATTCTGAAAACAGTCTTTTGTTGTGTTTCATTTTATAAGAGTGAAATCCCTTTCCTGGTGTTTTGTTTTTGTTGCTTCATCGTGTTTGACCCCATGTGGGAGGGCGGTATTTTCTATTATTTAGGAGGGCGAAGCAATACAGTAAGCAGCGCATAGGGAGGCGAGGACCTTGGAACTGTTAGAAGCTGGGCGGTCTGCCGCTATTAAAATTAGAAACTGTACTTGGGGTGCAGCAATCCATAGCTAGGCCCTACTGCTGTAATCCGTAGCTAGGCTCTACTGCTGAAATCTGTAGCTAAACCCTACTGCTGCAATCCATAGTTAAGCCCTAGTACCACAATTCGTAGCTAAACCCTACTGCTGCAATGCATAGCTAAACCTTACTGCTGAAATCCATAGCTAAGTCCTACTGCCACAATCTCTAGCTAAGCCCATGGGATATACTTATTTTTATCCGAGCACCTTTAAACAATATCGAAGGACATCATGGCACAGAGGACTTCTTAAGAGCTCACCCGAAGCTCAGCCTAACAGCAGCATCAAGGCAGTCACATTCCCATAACATTTTTTCACCAAGTAGGCGCTGTTTCAATTCAGAATTTGGTGCTTGAGACTTTTCTCTTCTGCAAACAAACTAAAAGTGAAAAACATTGATCTTGTTATAAAAACTTAGAATCTGATTTAAAAGAAGTCAGGAACAGAATTTTATCTAAAAAAATCAAAGAAGTCCCATCTGAACTATGCCTGTTCACTTCTTATTCAGAGGAAAGAGGTAGGAGGGGAGCTGTGTCCTTTTTTTGCCATCAGGAAGATTATGAATGCAGTTGAGAAACTGCCTGATGGTCCTCTACTTGCTCCTCATTTTAAGGCTGACAATCTCCCAATATATTCAGTGGTACATACTCTATGACAGATCACTATGAAAACAATGGAAGTTCTGGACAGAATCACAGTAAAGTGTCCCTAACATGCTGACAGAAAACACCAGCACATCAGGGACACATTTCCTGTGAGCCCTGGAAATATACTCCCTGTTTTGGGGTACATTACGAGGACGCACAGATAGTCCAGGGCAAGTCGGGAAAAGAGTGTGAGTCATGAGGAGTAGCATAAGAAGGGGACAGAGTTGAGGCGGAAAGGAGACATAGCCACCTGAGTCACAGGTAGGAGAGATGGGGCTGGAACAATGGGGCAAGGAGAAATACAGGATGGAGTCACGGACATGGTGTGCTGATGTTGTGGGGCGGAGTAAAAAAAACAGTGTATAAGGGAGTGTGTGAGGGACTATCACAGAAAATAAAGTACTCCTGCTTCGAACTATATCCCGAATAGCACACAACGTGCAAAGTGTGCCAGTGCAAACTTGCTTTGGTGGGTTCAAGAGAGTTCTCCTAGGCAAATCACAGCACAGTATTCAAAGAAATTAGAAAACAAGTTAAAACCTTACATGCAGTTTGGAATTAATTCTTATGAAGCAATGCAAGAAATCAAAGATGATGTACAAAGGCTGTAATTTTCTGTGTGTGGGGGAGGAGGACTGTGAAGAGGGTTTCCTTTAGACAGCTTAAAGAAATTGAGGCTGAATTGTGAATTTTTCAACGGAAATTTAAAATAAATTGCCCAAAAAGCCTTAGGATTTATTTGCAGTTGTGAATGGGCAGTCATGAAATCTTTCAAAACTTTCATAGTGTACCAGACAAGTGCTATTCTCCACATGGGTGTTAGAAGCTTTATCCCCAAACAAAACCTGGTAAACTTTGTAGAAAACGGATTATTTTCAATACAATTTACCCATAAATTGTTTAAAAGGCAAAAGGTAATAGGATTGGGAGGTTGTTTGAGTAAACTGTGCATGCAGTTTGATTCTTTCAAGGTGCATACACCATTTTTCTCAAATCTCCTTTTGATATCCTCTCAATTTCCCTTCTTCTCCTTTCCAACCAGATGTTCATTTCTATATCATGACTGAGAATATATTTTGAGGGGTAAGTGAGGGGAGATGTTAAAATCAGAAAAGCTTTATCAGTGTAGAAAATAATTGTCTCCACATAAATGGTGAACTAATAGCTATAGCCCAAGAGCAATCTGTCACCAAGGAGAGGGCATAGTAACCAGTGCCCCTATCTCAGTATGCATTATTACTCAAATATCACCGTAAAGTATTTAATCGAAATGCAATAATTTTGTCCACAACAGTTAGCTTGACACTTCCTGAAAAAATACACATTTTGCTCCCAAATTTCAGCTTTCTATTTTACATAAACTCAAGTCCCCAAACAAAAGCCTGTATATTTTTTTTAAATAACTTTGTTACCCAAATACCATTTTTTGTTTTTCAGAAAACCAACAAGTTTGGTCCGTAAATGCAATCTTGACATTTTCATCAAATGCTTACATGTATGATTGCCCAACAGGAACAGAATCCGCTCTACATGCCCATGTGCAGTAATCACAAGCTAGAGATGAACATAATATGCTAGTGGTCTGGGCCGGCTTTAGCACTGGTGGCACCCGGTGCGACAATCTTTGCTTGCATCCCCCTCCCAAAAAACCTTCTTAACGAATTTCCTCACTACCGCACTCCACCAGTGACCCTCATCTCCCCTTAGCCCCTCTTTCACACGCATTCCATTTGTTTTAAAGCGCTACTCTCACCAGTGTAGCATGTCAGAGCACTTTACATCACACACACATTATACAGAACCAATGACTCATGTGTGTGTAAATCAGTCTATAGAAAATGTTACATTTGACTAAGAGCCATATGTCACAGTTACTAGTAGGCAGTATATTTTAAGAGTGTTTGGTCTGGAGAAACACAAACTCAGGATTAAAACGTACCACAGAGGCTGGCTTAACTAATAAGAATGCATTTGTACCCAAATGAACCCTTTTTAGCAACATTAGGATAATGAAAGACTCGGGGGAAACACATAATCTTCTAACCTACACCTGCAGCTCTTTGATGAAAGTTCATAGCTCACTGTGCTATATTAAGGTTGTAACTTATGAACTGCAAGTAAGAAAAGCATCTCTGTGATTAAGGCAGTAACCTACTAAACGATCCACATAAAATACAGTTCTGTGATTGGCGTTATATATATTCTTTGCAGCAGGCATATTAACCTTCTGCGCTACTTTATGATGAGTCAAAACTGCCACTAGACAAAACTGGATCTCTCTCCAGAAGGAACATTAATCAACAGAGTGATCTTGACCTTTTTATTGTTGCCTGAAAACTGCTAAGCACACATGTAACTCTGCAGGAAGGATTTATTTCTAAACACAGTGCCCGCACAAAGTCAGGGCCAGGTGTGGTTGCACCAGTCGCATCGCCCTAGAGCCGGCCCTGCTAGTGGTAGTTGCTGAGTGGCTCATTACAAGCTCTCCTTCAATTCTGATGGAACTGGTGACTGGAGTTTCTTTCGTTCTTTGCTTATTTCTGTTTTCTTCCTTCCTTATTCCTTACTTTCTTCCTTCATTCCCGCCTCTCTTCCTTCATTTACCCTTCATTTTTCTGCCTCTTATCTGTTATTCCTTCCTCTCTTTCCTTCTTCTACCTTCCTCTCACTCTTTCCTACTTCCACCCTTACTTCTTTCATGTTATTGCCTTCCTTCATTTTCCATTAGTTTTCCTCTCCCTCCCTTAATGTTTCTTGCATCCTTTTTATTCCCTTTTACTTTGCTTCCTTTCTGTCTTGATTCCTTTTTTCTATCCTCATTTTTTTTGCTCCTTTTCATTCTTCTCCCTTTTCTTTTTACTTTTCCAGTCCCATTTTTCTTTGCCCCGTCTTCTTTTTGCTCCCCTTTACCGTTTCTATAGTCCCTTTCTTTAACTTTCTCTCTCAATTTTACTTTTATTCTTCTTTCTGTCATATTTTCATAATTTCTCTCTCGTTCACTCAGTAACTAGGTTTACCTCCTTTGAAAGCTACACAGATCAAAGAGTAGAGAACTCATAAAGTGCTTTTAAAGGCTGACATTTTTAAAACCCTTTTATTGGTTTTAATCATAAAACAAAGTACAACATTGGCCGCAAGTTAGAAATCAGCTTTAAACAATACATTTCAAAAACACTTCCACAAAACATCCATATTAAACAGTTGTGAGAAACAGGTAAGGGCCTACCAATGTACAAGTTCCCACCATTGATCCGAAACCTTGTGATATTTCTGGGGACAACCCCTTGATGTATAGATGTGTTCCTTCACTTTGTCACAGCAGTCCATTCCTTCTGCCCATTGTTTGAGGGAGGAAGCCCTATCCAGTCGCAATTCATAGTTGATATTTTGCTTAGCTAACAATAGGCCTATTGCCACAAACAGTCTTGTGGCTCAACTACCACCCCACTCATCCATGAGACGCAGAAGAGCCATCTTGGGGTAGGGTGAGTCAAGAGTTTCTTCAAACACAGCTAAATGTGAGGGTTTCAAGAGAGAGTTGTATTTCTCAAACAATTCAACTGGAGCCCCTTGGGCCTGGGGTCTCCCCGAGGGTAGGGCTTTCAGTGTCTCTAGTATTCTTCTTTGGGCAATGCCTAGTCCAGTCTTTGGAAATCCATGTCTGAAAGTTGGGGAATTACTAAGGGCCTGGTTACGATGGCAGACAGACTTCTGTCCGTCCGCCATTGTCCCGGGGATGGGGACCTCCCGTCTATAAGGCAGCGGTCCCACATATGCTATTACAATGCGGCTGCAACCACGGCAGCAAAAGGCATTTTTTCCATTTGCTGGATGCAGCACCAGCCGCAATGGAAAAAATACAGGTTTTGCTTTTCCCTGCACTACGTGGCAGGCACAACACGGTGCCTGCCATATGGTGAAGGGAAATGTAGGGGGGGCACCATAGGTGATCCCCAAGTGCAAAAACCAACTGCCCCTGCACAAGGGGGGCACGCAATGGGCCCACAAAGGCCATCTCCACCAGCCTTTCCATGGCGGGTGAACCACCATGGAAAGGCTGGTGGGGAGCCAGCATCGTGATCTGGCCGGCGGTACCTGCTAGGCACCGCCAGCATTCCTTACATGCTGAGGGCCTCCGCAGCACCGGTGGGCTCAAGGAGCCCGTCGGATATGTGGCGGTCCGTGTTTCCGACTGCCACTGTACCACCTGCCATTATAATATGGCGGGCGGAAAATGGCCTCACGATGGCGGTGAACCAACCACCGACAGCCTGTCGGTGACAGGTTCACCGCCATCGTAATGACCCCCAAAGTCTTCAACTATGGGGTGAATACGTTTAGCTGGGGGGTTGGGTGTCTTAGAGGAGTACAGTGGCGGCTGCTACCGCGCATCAGTGGTGATGCGGGCGTGGAGGGGAGAGGGTTAAAAAAGAAAAAACAGAGAAAAAAAAAATTAACTTACCTTGCCGGCTGCCGCCTCTCTTCTGTTCTTCTTCCATGACGGCAGGAACAGGAAGCACCCAGGCTTCCAGAGTCCTCTAGCCAATCACAACGCTGCTGATAGCAGCGTCGGGATTGGTCGGAGTGGCGTGGATAGGCAGAGCACAGCCTAATACCTAAATAAACCGTTAAGGTGGTAGACCCCTGAATTGGAGAATCAGGGATAAAATTCAGAAGAATCTGTGTTTTACCTAAGTTTAGCTTAGAGAATTCCCCAAAGGTACGTGCTTCAAGAAAACTCTGAGTAACGGCTGTTGCAGGGTTGGAAGAAAGGATTGCCACATCATCAGCATATGCGTTAAGTTTGAGTTACCGATCAGCAAAGGCCCACGGTTGAATATCTGTGTTCCTAAGAAGGGACTGTAAATAAGGTTCAATATAAAGAGCGAAGAGGAGGGGCGAGAGTAGACACCCCTGTCTTGTCCCACAACAAATACGAAAGAACCTAGAGTAACTCCCAGCATATGCACCTCAGGCACGTAGAGTTATATAAAGTGCCTGAATCAGTTTAACAAAATCGTCCCCTATACCAAAAGCAGATAGCGTGACCCATAAGCAGTCCCAAACCTCCCGGTCGAATGCCTTCTCTGCATCAAGTAGTATCATACCCATATTCATATTACATTTTTCGGAGATATCAAATGCCGTAATTGCTGTGTTGGTATGCTCTGTAGTATCTCTGCCTGGGACAAATCCATGTTGCTGTGGGGATACTAGAGCGGAGATCAATGGAGCAAGACGGCGGGTTAAATTTTAGCAAAACATTTAGGGGCCGATTCCGATCTCGGCCGGTAGGGCACCAAATGGGATTCGGCTGAACCGGATCCGATTCGGAGCCCTTTTTCCCGACCGATTCGTACGTGCGTCCGGGCGAACGAGTACGATGCGAGCGCGTGCAAATTTGCCGACCGACTCGTACACCCGTCCCAACCGCACCGACCGACTTGCACGGATGCGCTGCGCACCTCGCAATGGAGACGTTCCCCGGCCGGGCAAGTACGATGCGCGCCGCGAGCAGTCCGACCGACTCGCGCCGTCCGGCTCCAAGAAGCAGTCGGAGCCGTACTTTGGGGGTCCGTGTCGGACCCCCCTGTACGCTTAGCCGCGCTAGTCGCACACAGGGGGGACCCATGGGTCCCCCCTACCTGTGCGTGTACGGCGCGAGTCGCTTTGCCGCGTACACGCTGTAGGGGCGCCCTTGTTCGCCTCGCACCCATTGAGTCAATGGGAGCCCGCGTACACGTTGTACGACCGGCTCCCATTGACTTCAATGGGAGTCCGACCGACTCGAGTCTGATGGCATACGTGCGCATCGTACTCGTTCGGTCGGGCTGCTAGGGTCCGATTCGGTCGGAAATCTCTCCGGGTCCGGCTCGGTCGGAGAAATTTCCGACCCGATACGGAATCGGCCCCTTAGTGTCTGCGTTAATCAGTGAGATAGGCCTACAAGAACGCAAGTCATCGGCCGGTTTGTCTTTTTTTTTTTAGTAAGACCGTTTTTATATAGCGCAGCTACTCACCCTTACGGGTCTCAAGGCGCTGGGGGCCGTAGTGGAAATTAAGTGAGCTATTGCCCAGAGTCACATGGTGCTGAGCTAAGCTGCCGCCGGAGCCGGGGATCGAACCGTGAACCCTGTGCTCCGAAGTCAGCTGCCCTGGCCGCTGCACCACACCTCTCCTTTTTAAAAACCACAATATTAGTTGTGTTCCAGCTATCTGGAATAGTCCGTCCTGCCTGAATATATTGAATAACGTAGAAATATTGCCCGCTCAATATCTCTCTGAACGTCTTATAAAACTCCATCGGGAGCGCATCCTCCCCTGCAGCCTTGCCCGATGATAGGGCCATTAGTGCACCCTCAATTCCAGACTTGAAATTTCTGTCTGTAGACCATATGCCTGATTGTCCATGAGAGAGGGTAAGGGACACTGTTGAATATATTCCCGGCACTTCTGATCGAACTTCTGTGACTGGCTGTACAACTTACTATAAAACCTAGAAAATTGTTCCAGAATAAGTTTAGATTTTGTATAGAGCTTACCATCCAATCCATTAATGGCCTCAATGTTTTTCTGCAATTTGGTATGCTAAAACTCGGCCAACCCTTTCCCCATATTCATATTGGAGCTGTCTATGCTTTACAAATCTAGCCGCTACCTGCTCTTTCAGTCTACGTCCAGCACGAGATCGCATTTCTAACAGTTGGCAAAATATTTGGCATTCGTCTGTAGCGCCTTGAGTAATTTTAAAGGCATGTTGTATCTCGAGCTGACGAACAGTTTGCCGAACAGTATTTGCTTCTTCAGTAATAGCTCTTTTTTGCTTGATCACGTACTGTAACGTTATGCCACGGACATATGCTTTCATAGAATCCCATACTATTGTAGGGGAAGCCGATCGTCTATTACTAGAGAAAAATTCCCTAAGTAAGCCTGAGCTAGACTGCATATATTCGATATTAGTTAGTAAATGCCGAGGGAAGGTAAACCTAGGGCTATTGGGCTTATCCCACTTCAGATCAGGTGAAAAATGCAAATAAATCGGGTTGTGATCTGAAACTACCTTTGGGCATACGGTCATCTTCATGTTATCTAACAATATGCGCCTAGTAAAAACCATGTCTTTCCTTGAATAATGCTTATGTGGTTGAGAATAGTATGTATAGCCAGGGTCTGATGGATAAAGAGTCCACCACTCATCACAAATACCATATAACTTAATCAGATCATTAGGGAAGCCCTAGTTCTGGGTTTGCGAGAGGTAACCCTGCGGTTGGTGAAATCAATGCTGTAGTTCATTACATAGTTGAAGTCCCCCACTAAAATCGATTCTCCCGCCCAATCCAATAATTCCAATGAAAGTGTATCAAATATTTTGGGGTCATCAATATTTGGTCCATAGACAACACAAAGCACAAATTTAAATGAATGTAAAATAAGTTGTACCAATACCCATCTTCCCCTAGGGTCAGCCACAGTTTTTAATACCTGGCCCTGAAATTGTTTAGTAGGGAGGACAGCTACCCCCCGAATTGAAGTAGTCTGAGATGTAGAGGCAACTATGTTATAATTAAGGCTCCCTGTTTTCCGTTTTTACTGATTTTTACAGTTAAATACAGACAGAAAACCATTTATTTTCTTGTCTGTATTTATTTTTAAATATGGATAAAAACGGAAATTGGGTGCTTTTTGAGTGATTCTAAATACACTTTGCCATGTCTGCAAGGCCAATAACTGTGTGTACTGATAGGTAAAGGGGTTAAAAAGAAAGGAATTTTGGTCAATAGGATTAAACAGCAGTAGATATGCACAAAGCTGATACTGAAATGCGCATATTCTCATATAAAGTGCATTGATTTATCTTCTGCAGGTGTTCATATCACTGAAACTTGGCAGACATTCAAACATGAGTGCATATTTATTGGTTAAATAAATGTGGAAATATACCAGTTTCAGCTTTATTTTTCTCACAAAACCCATAATAAATATGGATAAATACAGATAAAGTTGACAAAAAATAAATATGGATAAATACAGACGGAAATGTCAAAAAATAAAAACCATAAAACCGGGAGCACTAGTTATAATCCAGCTGCCTAAGTAGGGCCCTATCCTTATATGGCAAATGCGTCTCAGTTAGCGCCACCAAATGTGGTTTATAATATCCAATCTCCTCTCGGACCAATTGTCACTTAACCCGTGCATTAATCCCTGACACATTCCGGCACAGACATTGAATCTGTGCCATCTTAGCCATCTATACAGTATAAAAATATCTGGACTCCTATCATGATATTCCAGTACAAGCTTTGCATATCCATTGATAAACCAATGGACTACAACAATTTGACAGTGAGGCCCTGTAGCTGCTAGCACCTAACCTGCTATCCCCAAAATCAGTAGATAGAGGGAAGTCTCCCAAAAATGCTTGCACACGAACATAAACACCCACTGTCAAAGTGCGGTCCCCAACTGGACTATACAATGTTCAACAAAAAAAGGCAATTGGTGCACCACTATGTAACAATTCCATAAAATACAAGGTCTGTATCCAGAGTCATAGGTCTGCATCCAGAGGCTGCATCCAGAAGGTCTGCATCCAGAGGCTTGTGCCGATTGAGCGGAGGGACTATAGGCTCTCTTCCGCTTGACACTGTACCAAGAGGGAGCAGTTCCGGTCAGGTCAGCGGTCTAGTGTTATCGCAGCCTCCCCTGCCTATTTAAACCAGCCTGGGGCGTGGCCGCGCGCAGCGGCGCGCCAAAGGCGCGCCTAAGGCAAGCCCGTCTGCGCCCGTCGCCTAAGGCAAGCCCGTCTGCGCCCGTCCGCGCACGACCGCCGCCAGCCGCCAGGACCCCTGCATTTTTTACACCGCATCGGGTAAGACCCAATCTAACACCATGTTGAATTACTCCAGTGCTGAGTTGCGATCCCTGAATCCTCTCACCTCACAAAGTTTTATATGTCCTTCTCACACCGCAGCATCTTCTGCCAGTCATCAGTCCGGCACCCGGAACAGTAATAATATACCCACACCAACCACTAGTATGATAGATACGAGTACTGCAGACAAAAATGCTGCCCCCAAATCACTAACGGGACTATATCTCAATGCACGGTCCATCCCTAAACACACGTTGGAACTTTGGAGCCTTTTGGATGTTGAAGATCCTGACATTTGTTTCATTACCGAAACATGGCTCCACAGCCACGCCTCTTCTGATGTCACCATAGCTATCCCCCCTCAATATCATCTAGTCAGATTAGACAGAGAAGTAGGTAGAGGTGGAGGCATCGTAGTTGCGATCAAGGCCCCCCTCGAGATTATTACTGTAGAATCCCGCACCACCAAGATGTTGGAAATATTAATTTTTAAGATTAGCACTCCTGATTCGGCAACATGGAGAGGAGCCTTAGTCTACAGACCCCCAGGTCCAAAAGCGAAGTTTGTAAATCAATTATTGGAATTGGTTGTACCACATGTATTAGCCGCTGATAATTTCATCTTAATTGGAGATTTTAATTATCATGCTGAGCAATTGTCTGACCCAGACACCAACCAGTTGGTTGGAACATTGGAGACACTGGGAATGGCCCAGAAGGTAGTTGGCCCCACCCATCAAGCCGGGCACACCCTAGACTTATTGTTTACTAACTCTACCAAACTTACAATCGAGCCATCTTTACCACTACTGTGGACCGACCACTATCTATTAAAATTTTGTTTGCCCATGAAATCTTTTAGAAATCATGGGAAGAATAAATCCATTTTAATTCGGCCCTGGCGCAAACTAACCCCTGATGCTTTTTCAGCCCACTTTAACCCGCAGCAGGTACGCCATACTGATACTGTGGAACAGGCGGCAACTGCCTTTGAAGACGCCATTGCATCCACATTGGATGTGGTTGTCCCTCTAGCGAGGGTTAAAATTAAAAGGATAGCTTCGCCATGGTTTACGGCAACATTAAAAACTGATAAACAATCTTGCAGAACAGCTGAACGGCAATCGAGGAAAACTAAAACTGACGCAGATCGAAGAAAATATAAACAGTTTCACCTCACTTATATAAAGAATATTAAACTGGCAAAAAAGTCGTATCTGACTCAGCGGATAAATAATGCAGCCCACTCCAGTAAAGAGCTTTATAAAATAATGAAAGAGTTCACCTCCCCCCATGTAGAGCAGTCTTGTATCCTTCCAACACAAGAATGGGTAGATTCTGCATCTTCCTTTTTTGATGATAAAGTTAGAACCATTTACTCATCGTTTCCCCAAGGCGACATAGATCTTCATCAGCATAATAGAAGCCTGTCCACGCCACCCTTACAGCCGGAATTAAATGGTGTGCCTCTGCTGTTGGAATTCGAACCCCTAACTGTTAATGAAGTGCTAGGTGGCCTAACTAAGATTAAATCAGGCTCCCCCATGGATCCCCTTCCGACCCGTCCTTGTACGAAAATGATGCCCCTAATTGCAAAAACACTAACTGAAATTTTTAATATGTCATTGGAACAAGCCAGGGTCCCCACTCGATGGAAAAAGGCCCAAGTTAAGCCTAGTCTAAAAAAAAACACGTTAGACCCTAGTCTACCAGTTAATTATCGTCCCATCTCATTGTTACCTTACTTTGGGAAGGTACTAGAACATCTAGTCAACAAACGACTCACTGTCCACCTTGAGAACCATGATCTCTTGGACCCTTCTCAATCCGGTTTCCGTGCAGCTCATAGCATGGAAACTGCGGTTGTAGAGATTACTGATAACATCAGGCTTGCACTGGATATAAGAGAATCAGCAATGTTGGTCCTTCTGGACCTATCCGCGGCCTTCAATACCATCTCCCATAGCATCTTGAAACATCGACTCTGGGAGGTGGGAATCAGGGGGAAGGCCCTAGAATGGCTTGAGAACTATTTAACGGACCGCACAACAACTGTCCATATTGACTCTATCTTCGTGCAGTTGACCAGTAAACGTAGGTGTCCCACAGGGTTCCATCCTCAGCCCTATGCTGTTTAATCTCTACTTAACACCTCTGGCAGGTATCATCAGATCATATGGTTTTGAAACAGTGTCATACGCTGATGACACTCAGTTACTTATCACCTTTGGTCCAGAATACGTGGACACAAAATCCCGCTTTAAAAACTGTTTGGTCCATGTGAATGATTGGATGGGCAGGCACAAACTACAACTTAATGGCAGCAAGACCGAGATTATCCTGTTTGGTAGAGCGGAGGAACACTGGTCACATGACTGGTGGCCCTCGGAATTGGGTCCATGTCCATCTCCCAAGCAAGCAGTGCGCAACCTTGGAGTAACTATTGATAACACACTGTCCATGAAAACCCATGTTAATACTGTACTCGGCACTTGCTATGGGATCATGCGGAATCTCCGCAGAATCTTCAAATGGTTACCCATTGAAGCCAGGAAACCTCTGGTGCAAGGTCTTATTATCAGCCGCTTGGATTATGGAAATGCACTGCTGGTTGCACTAAATGAAGATCTGTTTTCCAAGCTCCAGATTCTTCAGAACACTGCTGCCAGACTCAATCTAAATCTCCCACCTAGATCGCCTTCAGCTCCCAACCTTAAAACTCTCCATTGGCTTCCGGTGCGACAGAGAGGCCATTTCAAAATCCTGTGCCTCACACATAAGATCCTGTATGATACCGGCCCTAGATACCTAGCCAAGAAACTCCAATGGTACAAGCCCGGCAGACCCCTAAGATCCAGCACCAAATTCCATCTTGTTTTACCACGCATCCGAACATCCCGAAACGGTGGTCGATCATTTTCTTATTTGGCCCCCAAGCTTTGGAATAAGCTACCATCGCATCTTCCATCCATAGCCGACCACAGATGCTTTCGAAGAGAATTAAAGACTTGGCTCTTTCTCCAGTAAACTGGTTATCACACCTTCTATCTTGCTGAAGTCTTGCCTAGCGCCTTGAGACCTCCCTGGTAATATGTGCGCTCAACAAGAACATTTGACATTTGACATTTTACATCCTGCATGAAATCCCTAGACTATGACCTGTTTCCCCCTCCCCCAATCCTCTGCAGATAAACCAAACTGCCATCAAAAGGCACTCCGTAATACCCAACTTGATCCCATCCCCCACCACACCTGACAACCCAATAAGAACAACCCACCCCCCATGTCCTAAGGAGGGAATCACCCCAATCTGGGGCCGTTGATGAAAAAAAGGCCCGAGGAGAGTCCCCTGCCTGCCCACCCCAAATACCCTGCCCACCACCCAGCCACCAGGTGAAAACAGAGTAGAAAAAGAGATGAAACAAAGACCAGACAAAAATAAGAAAGAAGAAAAGAAAAAAAGGGGAAGAAGCTTAGGGGCCAGATGTGCGACCGTGGAAATAGCGCCTCGCGAATTGCGAGTTTTTTGCGACTCGCAATTTGCGAGGCGCTATTCCCAATGTACAACAGTGTTTTTCACACTGTTAGCGATTCCCAATGGGGTCGCAAATAGAGAGCCTCATGAATATTAATGAGCCTCTCGCAATTTGCGACCCCATTGGGAATGGCAGGCCCTCCCAGGTATGGTGGCCTACTGGGCTCAGCAGACCACCATGTCTGGGACTGCTTTTAAATAAAGCAGTTTTTTTTTAATGCAGCCCGTTTTCCTTAAAGGAAAACGGGATGCATTTAAAAAAGAAAAAAATGAAACGTTTTTGTTTCATTTTTTAAGGGCAGGTAGTGGTCCCTGAGACCACTGCCTGCCCTTAAAAATATTTTCCCCTGCATTTGCAAAGGAGAAGGGGTCCCCAGGGGACCCCTTCCCTTTTGAGACCCCATTACCACCCTCTTGAAGAGGGTGATAATTTGCGAGTGTTTTGCGCCCGCAATTGCAGACGCAAAACATTCTTACATAGGGTTGCGCTCGCTATTAGGAAGGGAACGCCCCTTCCTAATAGCGAGTCGAAAAAAACTCTATTTTGCGAGACACAAAAAATTGCGACTCGCAAATTAGGGTTTGTACATTCCCCATGCTGTTTTTGCATGCGCAAACGGGTTCGCAAACCCGTTTGCGCATGCAAAAATGGTCATACATCTGGCACTTAGTCTCTCAGCTTGTCATCCAACTCCCTTATAATCGGTTAGCATACATAATACAAACAAGTAGAAAAGGGGAAAACAAACTAGACTACGCTCCATTCCATATATAATTCAAATGTTCAGCGTGCTTATTTGTCCCCTTTAGCCGAGCAAGTGCCTGTGGCGCATCTTCCTCGGAGAAACGCGTCTGAAGGCGTCCGTCTATGACAATTTTGAGGCGAGCAGGCTCCTGTAGAAAAGCTTGTGCGTCCACGCCCTTCAATGGGTCAATAAACTGTCGAAGTTTCCATCTCGGGTCCATTGTGGATCTACATAAGTCTGACCGGGCGATGATTGACATGCTATCTACTGAAACCGGGGATGTTGGTCGGGCAGTCAGAGAGATAGCCTGCCTCAAGAGAAAGTTCCCAATATATATCAGTATAGGTCAGGGCTGTGAATCCTTAGGGCCGAAGGCATTGCAGTTAAGGGGGAGCCGGTGGCCACGCTGTATTTGCAAATCCCAGTCCCAATCACTCAGATCTGGAAAAGTCCTTCTAAATAATTGTACCATGTACTCTCGAGGATCAGAGCCTTCCTTACCCTCCAACATCCCAAAAATCCTTAGGTTATTCCTCTCATGCCGGTTTTCAATGTCCTCAATCTTAGTTTGGAGGAATTTAAGCTGACTCTCATGGCTCTTGATAGACTTAACTGTTGTCGCCGCTGTCTCCTCATTAAAGGCCACTCTTTGCTGCAGATCGCTCACACTGTTGTAAGATTACTGATCTGGCTGGAAACCTCCTCCAGCGATTTTTGCATCTGCACATTGTCCGCTCTTGCCTGAGTATAGTAGGCCTGCGCCTCGATGAGCCTGTAAGGCTAAAATAATTGATCTTAAAGATGGTTCCTGCATAGCCTCTTCCATTTCTCCCATGAACTCCTTAATTGTAAGTGAGGGAGAGTGGTCCGATAGTGTCCCCAACGATATATCTGAGGCAGAACTAATATTCAGGGTAGAGCATATATGCTTAGCCTGAATCTTGGGGCATTGATTCTCACCTACAGACCCAGGAAGTGTGGCAGATAAACGAGAAATAATTGATTTAACTTCTCCCTTAGAGGTCAACCATTTCCTAAGTGGACTGCTCTTAGCCCCCTGGCTACTTGCGCTGCCAAACTGCCGCTACTTTGTAGGCTTGGATAGAGGGTGAGCCGTGCCTTGATCTATAAGTTTTCTCTGCTTGGGTTGTCCTACTGTATTTCGTTTTTTGGGGGAACACCCCCTTTAGTGGGGATAGTATCTGCCAGTGAGACCTGTGGCATGCACTCCAAACTCCCTGGGGCAAATAGGTGATTACTCTCATTTTGAACAGTCACTCGTACATCCGCCTCTGTTGTAGAACGGTGCCTGGAGGCTCCCAGCTTTCCCCCCGAGTAGTAAGCCCTCATCATCCTCTATATCCTCCCTTGGTACAATGCATGGATGACCAACAACATCAGCACCCTTCCCGGGAAGATGGGGAATGCCAAAAGCAGTACTTATGTTTGTTGGTTGTGTGATACCCACAGAGCCTCTAATGATGATTCCTGCATAGCAAACGCTCCAGCGACCCCATATGAGAGCCCTACTTGGGGAGGAGTCGATGAGCCAGGGCTAGAGGATTGCAGGAGATTCACCATTGACTTGGCACCACTGTGATCTTGCCCATGAACCAGGTCCTGGTCCACATCCTGACCCTGGCCTTGTACCTGGAGCGGAGGAGGAGGTGTGCTCAACGGTGCAATCGCTGCCGCTGCCGACATTAAAGTTTCTACCAAATGGGATGCTTCTCCCAGTACCAGCTCCTTAAATGTGGCCTCAATCATATCTTGTGCTGCCCCTGTTTTTAGCAGCTTCAAAATAAGGCGCCCCACTTGTGAGGGTGTAGCACCCAGGGGTGTGGCTGCCGGGTTAGATCCTGGGTCCTCCTGCAGGATCGCAAGATCTTCACCCCGATATTTGGCAGCCCCTCGTGTACCGCGGGCTCCTCGGGAGACATTAGCCTTCTGTGGAGCCATCACTGAATCCTGAAAGAAAGCTCTGCGCAGGCACAATCGGGAACATACATCCAGGAATACTTGGCCGTATGCTCGGCGCCCGCAAAGCTGCAGCATCCGTAGAGGGAGAGAAAAGTCCAAGAGAAGCAACAGCACAAGCTTCGCACTGACTACAAGCCAGGGCCGGCTGGGGAAACACTCCCTCTGGAATCACTGGCCTCGCGGTGGTGATTGTGAGCAGGAAACCATGGGGTAGGGCGGAGCTCTCGACGGAGTCAACCAGCCATCTCTCTTCCTCCTAATTCCCCCTCTGCCGCAGTGTCAGCCAATGCCCTCTGCCCCAGTGTCAGCCGATGCCCCTCTTCAGCAGTGCCAGCCGATGCACCTCCGCGGCAGTGTAAGCCGATGCCCCTGCAAGCGAGGGCCCGTCCGGGAAATGCCAACCGAGAGACAGCGTCCCACACGCTGACTCAAGAATCACTGGCTTCACAGTGGTGGTGGTGAGAAGGAAACCTTGGAGTGGAGCGGAGCTCTCGGCGGAGTCAACCCGCCATCTCCCTTCCTCCCACTCACATTGGTTTGTGAAACATGTTGAGTTAGGAGTTGCTACTCGGTGGAAAAACCCGTAGTTGTGAATATATTTGAGTGGACCATAAGGCGCAGCTCAAGAATAAATTCAGAGGTTATTGAATAGAAAGTGATGCTATCATCTGCTTACTATGGTATCTTATAAACACTTTATTGGTTGTTTTATACAAGAGTGCATAACATTAAGAAATGTGAAGGCCAGTCACTAGATGAAGGGTACCTCCTTATGTTGTATGGCTTGGTCACGTTGCATTTTTGTCTTGGTCTGGATAATGGATGGGCGTACTTTGAGCCCAGCATTTTTTAGGTCTTTGAAAACTTGAAGTAGAAACCATAGATCATATGACAGTAATTAAGATGTTGAATTCTGCGATCTGTTAGGGCTTTGTGTTTGTAAGATTTTTATTTTAATCAAGCCGCAGAAGCTGAAGGCCTCCCTTTGAGTCTTTCTAATTGTTTCAATAGGAAGAGACTGAGCCACTTATTACTTTATGGGGGATATTCTCAAGAACGTGCGATACTCATCGCCAAAATACGTTAACGCAATTTTTCACATCGCCGTCTATCGCGGGAAAATAACTCTGTGTTAACGTCGCATTCTCAACACGGCGGTACCATGCAATAGTTTCCCGACAACGCGTCAAATGTCCGCGATAAAATTCCCGGGACGGCGATAAAAATCTAAACCCGAACATGAAAAAAGTTGCGGTGGGCCCAACTGCGATAAAAAATCCAGCGATAAGCAGCGCCAGGCCTGCAAGTCCCACAAGTCAGGCGGGAAAAACCACTATAAAAGCGGCAACAAAAAACACTAACAAAACTCAAACAACTGCGAAGCACCATGGAGGTAGCCGGAGCAAGTACAGAGGACAACCAGAACCCCACAAGCCCCACGGAGGACCAGCCTGGGACCTCGGGGACAGGGAAGGGCAAGGAGAAGAATAAGAGGAACCCGCGTTTCAGTACACAGGAAAACCAGATCCTCATTACGGAGGTGATAGAACACCACCACCAACTGTTCATCACCTCCACTGTGTCATTGGCAACAAAAAATGCAATATGGCAGTCCATCTTGGCCAAGGTGAATGCAGTCGAAGTGAAGAGAAGGGAAGTGGATGACTGCAAGAAGCGCGGGACTGATGTGAAGCGCAAAACGAAGTTGAAACTCGCAGCCAACCTGAAAGCAGCAATGCAGACTGGAGGTGGGAGTCCAGTGACACACCAGGAGCTGGGTGAGATGGAGGAAATAGTGACCCGAGTCATCATTGGGGAGACGGTGGCAGGAGTTGGTGGACCGGACACTGCACAACATGACCTGAGCCAACAGGGTGAGTAACGACCAGGGACTGGGGGGACGGGGGGAGATGGGCACAATGGCACACATGCACAATTAAGTATAGCACATCTGCGGACAAACCATGCCCAAGAGTCACAACTCCGACCAAGAGCCCAATTTACCCAAGTCTGCAATATCTCAGCACTGTATAAGCACAGAAGTGAAAGGCATAAGGGATAAGGGCCAGCCAAATCAGAGCTGAAGGGGCAACACACCCACAATGCAGCACACACACATAAGAATCAGAGCACCTCAACATTGACAACAATGTGGTACAATCTGCAACACTTTCACAACAGAAAAGAGGACACAACTGCTGCCGCTTGTGTGTAGAAAATGGCCATTCGCATTTGGCATAGCAGGAAACTGTGAGATGATAATGCACAAGTACAACCTCACATCCCTGATGGTGTGGAAATGTCAACTGTCCCGCATCAAATAGGCATCTCCTCACAAACAGTCACAATGGACATTGTCATGCAGTCTGTTAGTAAACTTGTACAATGCGTGAACATACATGTGAACACAATGTCAATCTGCATCTCCCCTTCACATTGCAGAGGGAGAATCAACACCTCCTGCAGAGCAGACCCAACAACTCGGCTCTGATGATGAAGAGGACCTCCTCAACATCGACACCGACGCCCTCCAACAGCTCATGGACAGCTTCAGCACCCCACCTCCAGGAACAGGGCAGCACAGCTGCATCAAGGAGACCCCACCCCCTGCACAGACCACACAGCAGGAAGCACCCACCAACACGGCTGGCTCCCAGGACCCCCACGACTAACACATGGCATTCCAATGCCGTGTGTTAAGGTGCCAGGAGAAGATGGCTGGTCAGCTGCGGGTGGGGTTCAACCTCATGGCAGCCAAACTAGATGCCATACGTGGGTGTCTAAGCCCATCAGGGACGACTTACAGTCCCTAACGGACACCCACTGTCCGCTCCATGCTCTCCAACAATCCATGGCTGACATCGCTGGAGTCATGACTCTGAGCCAAGAACAACTGTCTAGTCAGAGTGGCTCCAGCGATGTCAGCCGGGAGTTGGGACACATAAGGAGAATGATGGAGAGCAGGCGGAAAGAATGTTTGCCACGGCTGCACACCAGCGAGATGTAGCTGGGATCTTCCATGCCCTGCAGATCCTCGTCATGGCATTGCCGCCACAAGGCCTGGCGCGGATGAATGCTGCTGCTACTACTCCATCCACATCTCCGCCCCCTGAAGTGTCAGTGCCACACAGTGCGGCAGACATTCCACCTCCGGCCCCTGATGTGTCAGTGCCACACTGTGATACAGACTAAACACCACCACCCACATGTGAGGCACCTGACACATCAGAGGACGAAGATGATGATGAATCTGGCTTCGTGGTAAGAATGAAGTGGTAGCATTCATCTCCGCCATATGGCCTGTATCAGCTTGGTTCTGCCCTCTGCATCATGCCCTGGAATAACACCTTCCACTGTCCACCGATACACTCAGCGACACTCACCTTGGGCCACGACATGGACTGCCATATTTGGTTTGGTTACCAATGACACAGCAATCACACTGCGGACTGAAGTCTTCCTCTTCCGATGAACTTGTCAATCCCTAAAGGACTCTGGCTGGCCCTCCACGGGGCAACAATGTAAAGTGGGTTTTGCATGGCCCTGTACTGGTCCAGCTTCAACACTCCACTGAATGCGAATAAAACATTCTAATTCACACAGATGTGTCATGGCTATGATCAATCAAGTATGAAAGTATGGATGAATGTAGGGACAGTGATTCCACAAAAAGGTACTCCCTGGGTAATGCTATCAATGCGCATGTATGGCCGTGACCCAGATAGGCAGTGAGACACACATTGTCATTCAAATCAACACTCATCACAGTTGAATACAAGTGAAGGTGCGTAGACTTTATTAGCATATGCGTGTCAGTACGGGCAAGATAAGTGCCACAACATGCAGAACAATGCAGCAGTATGTCAGAATGAGGAACGTTGCCAAGTGCCGCTGTCCACTCCGGGGGAGTGCCTCACCTTTCACAGGTGTGTGTTAACCCGCGTTGTTGTCCGCTCGTGTATTCGGAGTCCAGGCGAATGCAGCCATGTCAACTGTTGTCGTGGGATATGTGACCAGATCTCCAAGATGCAACAAGGTGTTGGGACATGTGCAATGGGTTCCAATCTGTCGTGGCTGCAGGTACGTAGTCACTCGTCCATGAAAGCGATTGCAGCTTCGTAGGCTATTATTTCCAACATGAGGTCGTTGTCGACTTCATCAAACAGGATGGCGAGGCAATTCATTAGCAGGTCCGGACAGATGTGCTGCGACCACTCCCTTTCACCAATTAGCACTTCAGCCCAATAGGGGAGCGGTTCAATGTGGTCACTGCACACGAGGAGTTGTGCAATCTCCCAGGTCCAGCTGCCAGCATGTATGCCAAGTATCAAGGCATTCCATAAACGGGTATCACAGTGACACTCCTGGTCGTGGGCCAACAGGGGGCGCACACACATGTCAAAATCCAGTTCAGCCACCGTCCTGTTGGATAGGCAGACATCCATGGACCACTCGAATATGCACGATCGACAATGCAACACAGGCTGGACGCAGGTGACGTTGGCAAGGCGGAAGCTTAACCGGTAACTGATCCGCAGCACTGCAAATGGCAGTGCCCCCAGTAAATGCAGCATACGTGCACGGTACAGTTCCACGTGACAGGGGTTGTGCATGTGTCCGGGATGTTCTGCCATTGCGTCAGTGACTCTGGTTGAAGCGGCACTGTTCTGACCTGCGCCAGTTCTGTGGATGAGATGCCACAGCTCGGATCAATGAGTTGTTTCAGTGTGCTACGGTTGTACGCCTGGGATGGTGTGGGAGTAAGTGTGAAGGCCATTCCATGCAAGATAACTTCGAGCAAGGACTTCTGTGTGTGGGGTGTGTATACGTTGGTCTTTTGTCGGGCTGTGCGTAGTGTGGGAGTCGTCATCAGCTGCTATAGTATCTCTCAGGGGGTGCCGGGTACATGCAATTCCGAGGTTGGAGGTGGAGATGTGCTTCCGCCTGATAGTTCAGACAATGGAGCTTTCATCCCTAATGTTAGTTCGTCATCTGCTTGCATTCAGGAAATGTGATGTGGCTTGTTGGGGGTGGGCTGGGATGCGTGCGACTTTGGGATTCATGTTTGACATGACTTGCATGTGGCAAATGAGCAGCATCACCGTGTGTTACGTTGCCTCACAGCTGCTCCTCCCTCCCCCGAGCCTATTTACTTGTGTGCGCTGCGCGGTTGCATCACTTGCACTCCTACGGCACACCATTGTCATGCCTGTCTGCGCATGTCCACAAGCCTGACAACGACGCTGTGATGTTGGCCGTTGAAGGTGGGCGGCCACGTGAGTGTAGGCCTATGGTAAGGATAGGGCGGACACAGATGTAGAGTTCATGCCTGGCTGAACTCGCGCTGCGATCAAGGCTAGGCATTTGGCACATGCTGCGGCAATACAGATACACACAACACTTGGCATGTATGAGCCAAGACCCGAGCGGTCTTGCGCTCCTTCATTGCTCCGTTCGTGCGAGCCCGCCCTCTGGGTGCATGCTATATTGCAACATTGTCAATTGCGGGCCGGGTGGCGCAGACACTACAACAGAGACACACGCATTAGTTACTTCCTTGTCTGGGCCAGAACTGAACGCCCAGAGCCCCGGGCAAATTCTTGACAACCCTACGCTGGACTGGCGTACGCCGGCCCAGCCCACTCCGCTTACGCTTACGGGGGGACGACAAAGCTACGTGTCCAAGGTCTTACCCACTGCCTGAGGTGACATGGTTGCGGCCGCTGTCCACAGCACAATGTGATGTGGTGGGCCCGGGGCCATCATGCATACATAATGACCACACGGACACACTTAGATAGATAGTGGAACTGGCTACGGGCACGTGCGCCCGGCCCCTTTTTATTGCCAGGGTCACATGTCCAGTGACGCCTGTGCTGGATGGGTGTGGGGTGAGTGTAAGCCAGCCCTCAGGGAGTGGTTGGTGCTGGCAACAACTAGAACAGTGATCAACGTTCACACTCACAAGACTCAATCAGGAAGGGTCCATGACTTGTGGTGCACTGAGGTAGGGGCACCAGCTCTGACATCACACACAGAAGATTCAATCATGAAGGGTCCATGACTTGTGGTGCACTGAGTTAGTGGCACCTGAAGAGCTGAGCAGGGTATCAAGCTGATGATGGCATCCAAGACAGGTGTGAGCAACTTTGATAGGCTGGCTGTAAGACTACTCCGATTCTGGCAGTTGTTGGTTGGAGGTGGTCCTGGCGGTGGTGACGGGTGTGCAGCCAGCGATGATGGCGTGTCCTTGCAGGTCAGGATTGGATTTGATTTGTGTGAGCCCTGCTGACCGCAGTGTAGGCCGGAGGCAGAGGTCAGCAAGGGCCCACAGCCACGTGGCGTTGACTTGAGCTGCACAGAGTTAGTGGCACCTGAAGCGCTCAGCGGGTGTGCAGCCAGCAATGATGCGTCGTCCGGGCGGCCCGCACTGGAAGCAATGTCTGTTGCCTACTGAACTGCGCCATCAATAAATGAAGACTCAATTTGAATTGGGGGACCTGCTGACCGCAGTGTAGGCCGGAGGCAGCGGTCAGCAAGGGCCCACAGCCATGTGGCGTTGACTTGAGCTGCACATCGTTAGTGGCACCTAAAGCGCTCAGCGGGTGTGCAGCCAGCGATGATGCGTCGTCCGGGCGGCCCGCACTGGAAGCAATGTCTGTTGCCTACTGGACTGCGCCATCCATAAATGAAGACTCTATTTGAGTTGGGGGACCTGCTGACCGCAGTGTAGGCCGGAGGCAGCGGTCAGCAAGGGCCCACAGCCACGTGGCGTTGACTTGAGCTGCACAGAGTTAGTGGCACCTGAAGCGCTCAGCGGGTGTGCAGCCAGCGATGATGCATCGTCCGGGCGGCCCGCACTGGAAGCAATGTCTGTTGCCTACTGAACTGCGCCATAAATAAATCAAGACTCAATTTGAAATGGGGGACCTGCTGACTGCAGTGTAGGCCGAAGGCAGTAGTCAGTACACACATAACTCCGCGGTGCTGTGCCGCTGGGTGCGCTGGGGGCCTGTGTCACGGAAGCAAGCGTTCGGCTGAGGAGGCTGGCGGTCACGGCGGCGGACTCGTGGCAGTGTGAGGGGCACCGCCCTGGCAGACGCGTTGGCCATCCCGGAAGTGAACCACGCCCAGAGCCCCGGCCTATTTATTCACACTCCTACGCTGGACTGGCGTACGCCGGACCAGCCCACTCCGCTTACGCTTACAGGGGGGGACGACACAGCCACATGACCGAGGTATTCCCCACTGCCTGAGGTAACATGGTTGCGTCCACTGTCCACAACACTACAAACACCAGCAGTATATGTCCACATGGACATGTCTGTGCTCTGCATACTGATGTCTGTCCAGCACATCACCGCCACACTTGGCATTGTGTACATTCTTATTCATGGGTGACTTGCCTCCTTCACACATACTTGGTTCCCACCTCTCCCCACATTCTGCAATTGTGTGGCTGAGGGGCCATGCTGTTTTCAGAAGGTCAGCTGTCTTGTTCTGCACTGCCTGGGTGGTAGTCCGGGGGGCGTTGGGGGGGGGCCTGGGGCTTGTGGCGGTGGGTGTTGTGGACCTCTTGGGTCTCCGAGCTGCATGCTCCATGACATGTGTTGGTCTTCAGATGTGGCTCTGGGCTGGGCTCCCTTTCATACTGCAGGTTGTCGTCCTGCTTAACACCAGTCAAAGGCAGGTGTTAAATCCCTGCTGCTAACGCGCCTTATCGCCTGTTTTTGGATCGCATCGCAGATCTGGCTGGTCGTTGAGAATATCGCGAAGTGGTGTTTTCGTGTGTTTTTGCACAGGAACGTCTACTCTGCATATCATTAGCGTTAGTTGTCGCTCTCATCCGTGGCGATGTTTTTTGCGCCAACTATCGCTGGAAAACTGGCGATTTCGGCAGTTTGCACCAGATTGAGAATAGGGCGAAAAATCTATCGCAACTTTTGTGGCGCTAAAGTGCCGATAAATCGGCGATAAGTCCTTGAGAATATGCCCCTATGTTGCTAAAGAATCTTCCTTTTCCTCAGGAAATTCGAACCTGCCTTACCTGCTCTGCTTAATCTCCACTGGTCCCAGTACGACATAAAAACAATTATGTGCATAACACCAATCAGATGCATAACACCAATCAGGGCCTAAGCACCTCCAACCATCGGCTTCACCATGACATTCATCAACGAATATGAGATCATCCAGCCAACTCAATTAATGAACGTGTGCCAAAGAAATTCAAATTCAAAGTAAAGTCACCTAAAGTCCTGGGTCCTCCTCTCTGGAATATTTTACCACCCATGCTAAAAAAAATCAAGACGACTTTCACCAATTCAGGAATGACTTTAAAACTTTCCTGTTAGCTTATGCACCCCCTCCCCCCTCCCCCCCAACTCCACCAGCAACTACAAAATCCCCAGTTCAAAACTGCTCTCATTCTCCCGTTTTATTTTGCTGATCCAGCCTAATGGTTTGTATTCCTCTGCCTCTTCTATTCTGGCCTAGTCTAGTCTCTCAGACCTTACCATTCGATCCTTTGCTCTTTTTCTTACTATCATAGTGCTACGGAGGGGCTGTTTAGTGACACGTAAGCGTTTTATAAAGCTGCTTAACAAGGCGTTTTAAATATCAAAACTTTAAACCATTACAATTATATTTCATTAATGAAATTGTGAACTTGAACCACGTTGTTTTAATTTTGCATTCTGCATATTTTTTGCCTCGGTCTGACGCTCTTCAAACCTTTTGCGTATCTGTGAAGTGATCAGTGATGTCATTTGGGCTTTCACACTATGGGACTCTTCCCACATTAAAATGGCGTTTAAACGTGTCATGTTATATACGTCATCAAACGCCCAAATAAGTTCAGTGGCACTAATAATACCAACGGCGAGAATAAGTAATCTCATTTAAAACAATACTCTGAACATGAACCCCTCTCCATATGGCAAGAAATTGTTGCGCTTAAAATGTGTGCATTAAAATGTTCATCGTCTTCGACTGTCCGTCCGGCTAAAATATTAAAAAAGCGAAAGGAATCAAAGGTAAAAAACAAGATTTAAAAAAAGGGTTCAATAATTTTAAACAGAAATATTTGTTCGAATGAAGGAAAACTGAAATGCTGGAAGGCTGCATTTACTGCACCACATTACGGTTTGCTCCAACTCTCTAAGAATTAGTCCTGCTCCCAATATGTATATGAGCCCGCCAAGGTCACAGGGACGTAGAGAGGGCATCGTTGTGGGTAATGAATACAGGGCAGATTGCGTCGCTGACATTTGGCTTGAGCCGCAGCTGTTTTTTGTTGGCGCAATTAATTACTATGCCCCAGGCACGAAAAATATTTTGTTGCAAAAAAATGAAGAGCTCGAAAATAATTTTCGGAAAATAGCGCCATTATATTGCGATAATATGATGTGTGGACCAAACACAATGAAAAGGCAAGGCTGTGCTTAATAGGAACTTCACAGCAGCAAATATTACTGCTCACTAAATGACCAGAGATTTGTGATTTGCAAATGAATCTTCAAATTACGCAAGGACATTATGGGCACAAATGAGTGAGTTAAGCTGCTTAATTGATGTAGTTCACATTTTCCAGGCCACTGGATGCTGTGTTTTTTAAGTTTCATTAAAGTGCTGCTGGAGGCTATCACATTTGTTCTAATTACTCATTTTTACCGTTTCTGCCAATATGTCCAGTTATATTGCTGGTCATTGAGCTCCCCTTGTTACCCTGATGTACTTGCACTTTAAATGCCATTACCAACTCGTCTTTTGCTGAATGCTATATAAATGGGTTCTCCGTCTATACCGAAATGTCACTACTGGGCATAGAAAGAGCAGGGAGTGTGCCACTGTATGCCACATAAAAATAGTGTGTTTGAAAAATTGATTTAAATCCCTTCACTCTTATCCATGGCACAAACGAGGGTGAAGGTGGCCCTAGAGACAAAGTCGCTCTTTCTAGAGCTGTTGACTTTGGAACTGGGGAGCAAGGTTCCAGTCCTGGAGTCTGCTCAGCATTCTGTGTTTCTGGACACAACCACCTAATCTCCCAGTGCATAACAAAAGGAAAAAAAGACCTTGTGTGATGTAATCTGGTGCTCAGGCAAAAAAGCACGTCAATGCCCTTGGACCGAGTTTACCCTAGATAAAACTGGAAAAAAATAAAATAAAAAATAGTAAATATAGTATCAGAGCAAAGTGTGACGTTTTACAAGTACAGTAGAATCAGGATGTTAAGTTGGGGAAAGATATCATGGTTGCAGAGGAAACAGTGAATATGAGAGTAGACCAAATACTTTTCACAGCGGAAGAGGAAAAACTGCTTTTTAGATTGCCATTTAATGGCACCTAATCTATTGAGGTTGTAATTAGATTGTGCTTTAATTGGTCCAAATGTATTTGGTATATAAGTAGATGGGTTTCCGATTCTTTTTGATTGGTGCTTGGCACAGGAACTAATTCCATTGTGATTACCTTGATCAGGCACCACCTTGCCGGAACCGATTCCGTTGTGATGACCTTGATCAGGCACCATCTGGTTTAAGAGGGGTCTGCTCACTACTAATTGAGGGGTTGCAGCCCGCAAGCTTTGAATTGTCCAATCAGCTGGACTTATTTTCCTGGGCTGTGGCCTGCACTTGACCTTGTCCTTAAGGGCAGCCTGAAGCACAGGAAGAGACTATGGGCCCAATTTCGAGTTAGGCGCAGCTGCGCCGGCTCAACGCTGGCTCCGCTGTGCCAAACCCGCGCATGGACCGCCAGCCGTATTATGAGTTGTAAAGGTACAACTTGTAATACGGTTGGCGGTCCTTTGGCCTTTCCCATGGCGGTGCCTTGAAAACAGGCACTGCAATGGGAACACTAAAAAGTTCCAGCATGGCATGAACGCTGACGTCCATGCCGTGCTGGAACTGGGGAGTGAACAGACGGGGGGCACATGTTGTGCCCCCCCCTGAATGTAAACCCCTGGCAGGGGGGAAATGGGGCCCCTGTAGGGCCCCTCTGCTTCTGCATCGCCAGCCATTTCATGGCGGGGATCCGCCAAGAAAAGGCTGGCGGGGCTAAACCATGAAAAGGCTGACGGTCTAGGAACTCGCAATATGCTGAGCAGGACTGCATCAGTCCTTGCTCAGCATAATGCGTTGGGGCGCTCCTGCGCCACCATCAGGGAACGACTGTTGCCTGCCGTAGTCTGCGGTCCACCGCCCCTACTACTTTAACAGTCGTAATACGGCGGAAGGCCCTATGCTTCTTACCCCTTCGGCTTTTCATGCACATCGTGGGAATTCCAAGACCCACCACCTACAAGCCCTCTATGTGTGGTAAGCCCTATCCCTTTGAAATGTATTACTTGCTGAATTCAGCTATTGCAGGAGTAGCATATGGCATTTCCTTGTGTCATTGGTTTGTGATGTTAAAGAAGTCTGGGTTCTCAAACTGAACACAGTGGGGTCAGAAACTAATAGATCTGCTTGGAAGGCAAAAAAAACAGTGCCCTGGCTCAAAAGAGAGAGCAGTATGTTTTTTATGTCGATCCTACAGCACTTGCGCTGAGGTGATCTGTTGTATGTACTTTGTGGGGTTAGACTCCTCTTATGGCTTTGACTTTGTCAATTCCATTGTCTCGTAAAAATCCTGCCTTGTCAGTGGGTAGTTGGGCTTCCTGGTCCTCCTCATTTTGTAGTTGTTCACTCCCCTGGAGTATTGCTGCAGGATCTGATGGCTTCCGCATTTTCTTTCTACATACTGTTCAGGGACTTTTTTAGTACATTTAAACAGGTTTGAACAGATGCAAACGTGTTCTCAGTCGTTTCGTATGGGAGCATGTTTTCAAAGGCTTTGTGCATGTTTTTGTACAGCAGCCGCACAGCCAAAACATCATGTGACCCGTGGCTTCCCTGCAACACGCAGACACCTCCGGTCTCGGTGCAACGCACAGTATTGCCTGTGTTGCTTTTTTTTAAACCCCAACCAACACTCCTCCATGTTTCTGTCTTCTCATCCCCATTAGCCCCCCACCCTGCGCACTTGCATATTCACCCACCCACCCCGTCTTTTTTATTTATTCATCATTGCTTTTTTCGTCTACTGAGCCCTCCCTGTAACACGCAGACACCTCCGGTCCGGCTGCCACACGCAGCCAGTAATATGCATTTATTAATTGAAATGAGAGTTTCCCTGGCTCAGCGTTGCGCCAAGCTTTACCTCAATCCCCCACATGCCCCGTCGCTGCTTCATCTCTGTAGTAAGGGATTTCCAGGAGAGAAGGCACATCCAGCAGGAAAAAGGAGAAAGGCAATCCTGGGTTTTAAAAGTATTTAAGTATTTATTTTTAAGTATAAATACAAGGAGCCCACAGCAGTAGGCCTGGCAGCGAGAAGATCCACATTCAACTGACTCAACTGTGAGTCTGAACAGTATCAATAAAGCTCAGTGAGATTTGAAAGACAACATGCATCCGCACGCAGAACAAAGCTGTCTGCATGCTGATGCCAGTTTTGAAGATAAACAGAAAGTCATAGTCATGGACATTGTGGCAAGAGCGGAATGTTCTGCACGTGAGTGAGTCAGAGAAAGGAACACTCACGCGCGTGCACAAGCTGCCTGCGAGAATGCTTACAATGTCTCAATAATGATTAAAAATCACAGTACATCAAATACCTCAATAATGATTAAGAATCACAGTACTACACCTTCCCCCTTATAAAACAAACAAAAGAAAGAGAAGTAACAATAGGGTATCTTACGTACCATACAGCTAACCAACATAAAAATCTTTGAATTTGGCAGGCATACCTACATTGCGTGCACACCTTTGAGAAACGGTTGAGGAGGATGCCTCTCCTGAAATGTCATTCTGAGAAGACACTGAAGTGGACACACCAGAACCGACATTGACCTCGTTAGTGGATGAATCTGAATTGCATGAAGAAGGTCCTCCAAAGTCAGATGCTGTAAAGTCTAAAAAATCTGAATCGTCCTTCTTTCTTTTGCGGGATATTTTGTATGCCTGCTCTTTATTAACATGTACTAAATCTCTCTTACTCCACCAACCTTTTCCATTCAATAATGCCGATCCTTTTGAAATTTTTTCAGTTTCCACAGGGAGAGACCATTTCGACTCTCCTTTTCTTACCTTCCTAGGAACTTTAACTAAAGCAAAATCTCCCACTTTCAATTTGCTTTCACGAACTCTATGCTTGCGATCAAAAGCTGCTTTACTTTGCAGTTGCTTTCTTTCAACTCTTTCAGCTACAGCTTCCAACTAATGACTTGAACCTTCTTTATTCATGTTTCTGACTAAATCTGGGCAAAATGAAACAGTGAAAACACACAACATAGACCAGGAACTAATGGAATTAAAAATCGTGACCGTAATAGGTACAGAGGTTGAAAAGTATAAGATAGGGCACGAACAATGTGTGTAAAACTGCCCTCACACACAGCAAGCTGTGTCATGCTTCATCATAGGGCCTGCTAAACACACCCCCGCGCTAGCCAACGCTGGGGTGGAGCAATAGGGAGGGGAAGACAAACACAACACAAAAAAGTGAACAATGAGTGTGGGACCTCAGAGGTGAAAAAAGTGGCAGAGAATAATTAAAAACTGGTAACAGTGTATCCCTATACTATCTTTAATGGTGGGCACACTGTCCAAATGTAGAAGATGGTCCCTGTCGGACCAGTGGGTGAAGGTAATGGCTACTATATACCAGAGCCCTACCCCCCACTCTGCTAAAATGTCGACATGTTTCAGCCGGATCAAACTACTACCCCGGCTTTCTTCAGGACTTTCACCTGAGCAATCCCAGCATGGATAAAAACCCTACCTCCTTATAATCCAGGGGTAAGGAAATACAGGTACCTTGTTTAGATGCATACTCTGATAAAGAGAGTGAAGGAGCCCATTGCTCTTAATAAGGAACCTGTGGAAGATAAAATTAAAAGAAAGCACAAAAGGAAAATAGTGAAGTGCAGGGTGCAAAAGTACAATGCCCTATCTCATAACCCAAACAATCAATGTGAAGGGTGACCCTCCCACACACTGGACATATACGTACATAGACCATAAGTTATATACAATACCCACTGTCACGTTAGAATTTATCATGATCCTAAATGTGTCTAGCTAGTAGGCTAAACATAAGTAGCAAAACCCCTATACAATCCTAGGTGGTTGTGCCTTGGTGAATGGATCAAGAAAACATAAACACATAACATTATGAAATAACATAATGTGCAAAGGTAGTCAAACGTCTAAGTGCTGTGCACCATACTCCCCATGACTATATCCAAATTAGAAACACACTCCTTCAAAATGAGACACCTACCCTCATATTCCATAACTGGAATCTTACCGAGTTTATCAATAGGTCAAACTCGAACTGGCGGGGGATATGTGCAAGTAGCTCCCTGTTGTCACACTCTAAGTTTCGACAGGGAAAGAAATTGAAAAGTAGAGGATCGGAACAGGTTTTACACTGAAACACAGGATGGGAGATCTAATGTATGTTAGCGAAAGTGGAAAAACCAAGGTACGGTACTCTGGAAAAACCCCATAGATCCATGTGATTGCAGGGGCTTAAAAGACCGGAAACCCGGCACAATAGAGCTGCCATGAGAAACCCAACTAGTAAACTCGGGTGCCCAAGGAGTAGCAATCTATGTGATATCTGTTGTGCATGGAGCAGGATCAAAACGAGCAAATATGTGTTCAGCTCGGCTGCCCAGTGACACACAGTTAGAGGGAATATCACGTAGGCATTAAAGAAAATCGCGTGCTACATAGAGTTACCCAGCAACCCAGCTCATCCCTACTCACTTCGTCAAGGTGAGCCCGCAACCGCCACCTAGTCGCACTCCCAGCACCGTGTAGTGTGTCTCGTGGGAGTTCTCTTCGTCATTGTATAGGCAGAGAGGGAGGTGTCCACAGCGCACGTACTATTGCGTGAAGTACGTGTGACAACTAAAACGTCACCCTCTCGGCCATCTTGGAAGTGGCAATTAAGCGAGTGTACACCGACGTAGGAAACGTCATGCAAGTAGGATGAGAAATCTACTCCTAGCAATAGGGAAGGACTAAGAGCAAAACAGGGAATAAAGAGCAGTATGTGCTGAGAAATTAAGAGTTAAAACTGTTCCAGGGAATATCGTCATTCAGGCCGCTGATATGACTGCGTAGCCTGTACACCCATCTTTGTTCCCTCAGAAACAGGGCTCTCTCTGGTTTACCATGAGTCATGTCAATATATGGCTTATCAATGACAGTCCAGAAAAAATCATCAGCCAGATGATTTTTTTCTTTGAAGTGCGTCGTCAGTCGACTCACTAGTCTCTGGCATCTGAAGGTAGACCGATGTTCCATTATTCTGACCTTAACCTTCCTAGTGGTCATGCCTATGTAAATGAGCTCACATGAACATTTGATTAAATAAATGACATACGTGGAGTTACAATTTGTATGTTTTCTTTGTTCCCACGGATGTGGGAGGCCAATGTCTATTGTCTTGGTGTTCGCAGTCAAGTGACAGACATCACAGGACCCACATCTGGTGTGGCCCATAACAGGTGGTAAAAGAAAACCAGGTCGAGTAGCCCGGGCCATGATATTAGTACCCTGAGACTGGGGCCTAGGTCTAGTATGGACTAGGAGATCCTTTATGTTATTACTCCTCTTATAGGAAAATAGTGGTTTCTCCAAATTAAGTCCATTAGAATTGAGAATACGCCAATGACGTGTAATGATTTTCTGAATGTGATTGGAGGCTGTGTTAAAAGTAGTTACACAGATAGGCCTGGCAATAGGTGGTTTTATGACTGTTTCTAACAGAGCCTCACGGTTACAATTGGCGGCTCTCTTATTTGCTCTCTTTATAATTCTGCTAGGGTAATTTCTCCCAATGAGTTTGTGATGCAAAACCCGGGATTCTGACTTAAATTCGTCTGTGTCAGAACAATTCCTGCGAAGACGTAAAAATTGTCCCACTGGGAGATTCTCCCTAAGTGATCTGGGGTGGAAGCTGCTGAATGACAATAGACTATTCCTGTCTGTGGTTTTATGAAACATTTTAGTTGCAAGCCCACCCCGATGTGGAAAGATGGTCAAGTCGAGAAAAGGTAAGCTTTCTTTTGTAATAGTGGAGGTGAACAGCAATAAAGGGTTTCGACTGTTAAGCCATAACAGAAAATCATCAATGGATTGTCTGTCCCCCTCCCATATCAGGAGGACGTCGTCAATATAGCGACGCCAGATTTTTACATTGTTCGTCCAGATGTTATTAGGAGCGTAAACATGCTGGTCCTCAAAAGCTGACATATAGAGCCCTGCCAGACTAGGAGCGAAACGCTCCCCATGGAAGTGCCATGTGACTGCAAATAGTATGTGCCCTGAAATTCAAAAAAGTTTTTTGTTAAGGCAATGTCTGCCAGATTCAGAACAAAGGGTCTAGGTGTGATGTGTGTCCACTCTTCCGAATAGATGATCTCTTCCACCATCCTCAGAGTTTCCAACTGAGGAATATTGGTGTACAGGGACTCCACATCCAGGCCCACCAAAAATTCACTTTCGGGATCGAAGGATAAATCCTTGAGCAAATTAAGGACTTCTGTAGTATCCTTAAGATAGGCTCGTCTTGACTGCACAATGGGTTTAAGGAAAAAATCGCAAAACTGCGATAATGGTTCCAAAAGGGAACCCATACCCGACACTATAGGTCTACCAGGTGGTGGACGTGTGGGTTTATGCACTTTAGGGAGGATGTAAAATAAGGGGTCACTGGCTCTTGTTGACAAAGGAACGCCCCTCTTTGTCAGTAATCCATTCATTTAGTACAGCTTCCTCCACCACTGAAGCGATCTCTCTTCTGATCAGATCAGTGGGATCTTCTCTCAGGATGGTATAGTTTCTTCTGTCAGACAGGAGTCTGAGACATTCCGTCTCATAAGTGGTTTTATCAAGTATAACAATAGCGCCTCCCTTGTCAGCTGGCTTAATAACCAACTTCTCGTTATTTCTTAATTCTTCAAGAGCCTTAGTTTCAATGTTCGAGAGATTTTTATAAGGGGAGCGTTGTCGGGTAACCCACTGTTCCACCTCCTTCACAACCACTTGTTCAAAAGTCTCAACCTCCACTGGGAGGTTTCCCAGTGCCGGGGTGAATTTAGATTTTGGCCGGAAGTCTGTATCCCCCTCTGTAGTTGGTCGCTCCTCTTGATGACCAAAGAAGACCCTCAGTCTGATGTTCCGGAAGAAAGATGCTAATTCCTGGCGAATTTTGAAAATATCGGGTAGGTGCGTGGGGACAAAACCCAGACCTTTGTTCAAAAGTGATAGTTGGGTGTCCGTGAGGTTAGTGTCAGAGAGGTTCATTACTAAGGAGGTCTTTGATTAAGATTTGGAACAGAGGGTGACCAGGAGTATGGGGAGGGATCAGTCCCCGAGCACGAGCAGGGACTGACCTCCTTAGTAATGAACCTCTCTGACACTAACCTCACGGACACCCAACTATCACTTTTGAACAAAGGTCTGGGTTTTGTCCCCACGCACCTACCCGATATTTTCAAAATTCGCCAGGAATTAGCATCTTTCTTCCGGAACATCAGACTGAGGGTCTTCTTTGGTCATCAAGAGGAGCGACCAACTACAGAGGGGGATACAGACTTCCGGCCAAAATCTAAATTCACCCCGGCACTGGGAAACCTCCCAGTGGAGGTTGAGACTTTTGAACAAGCGGTTGTGAAGGAGGTGGAACAGTGGGTTACCCGACAACGCTCCCCTTATAAAAATCTCTCGAACATTGAAACTAAGGCTCTTGAAGAATTAAGAAATAACGAGAAGTTGGTTATTAAGCCAGCTGACAAGGGAGGCGCTATTGTTATACTTGATAAAACCACTTATGAGACGGAATGTCTCAGACTCCTGTCTGACAGAAGAAACTATACCATCCTGAGAGAAGATCCCACTGATCTGATCAGAAGAGAGATCGCTTCAGTGGTGGAGGAAGCTGTACTAAATGAATGGATTACTGACAAAGAGGGGGCGTTCCTTTGTCAACAAGAGCCAGTGACCCCTTATTTTTACATCCTCCCTAAAGTGCATAAACCCACACGTCCACCACCTGGTAGACCTATAGTGTCGGGTATGGGTTCCCTTTGGAACCATTATCGCAGTTTTGCGATTTTTTCCTTAAACCCATTGTGCAGTCAAGACGAGCCTATCTTAAGGATACTACAGAAGTCCTTAATTTGCTCAAGGATTTATCCTTCGATCCCGAAAGTGAATTTTTGGTGGGCCTGGATGTGGAGTCCCTGTACACCAATATTCCTCAGTTGGAAACTCTGAGGATGGTGGAAGAGATCATCTATTCGGAAGAGTGGACACACATCACACCTAGACCCTTTGTTCTGAATCTGGCAGACATTGCCTTAACAAAAAACTTTTTTGAATTTCAGGGCACATACTATTTGCAGTCACATGGCACTTCCATGGGGAGCGTTTTCGCTCCTAGTCTGGCAGGGCTCTATATGTCAGCTTTTGAGGACCAGCATGTTTACGCTCCTAATAACATCTGGACGAACAATGTAAAAATCTGGCGTCGCTATATTGACGACGTCCTCCTGATATGGGAGGGGGACAGACAATCCATTGATGATTTTCTGTTATGGCTTAACAGTCGAAACCCTTTATTGCTGTTCACCTCCACTATTACAAAAGAAAGCTTACCTTTTCTCGACTTGACCATCTTTCCACATCGGGGTGGGCTTGCAACTAAAATGTTTCATAAAACCACAGACAGGAATAGTCTATTGTCATTCAGCAGCTTCCACCCCAGATCACTTAGGGAGAATCTCCCAGTGGGACAATTTTTACGTCTTCGCAGGAATTGTTCTGACACAGACGAATTTAAGTCAGAATCCCGGGTTTTGCATCACAAACTCATTGGGAGAAATTACCCTAGCAGAATTATAAAGAGAGCAAATAAGAGAGCCGCCAATTGTAACCGTGAGGCTCTGTTAGAAACAGTCATAAAACCACCTATTGCCAGGCCTATCTGTGTAACTACTTTTAACACAGCCTCCAATCACATTCAGAAAATCATTACACGTCATTGGCGTATTCTCAATTCTAATGGACTTAATTTGGAGAAACCACTATTTTCCTATAAGAGGAGTAATAACATAAAGGATCTCCTAGTCCATACTAGACCTAGGCCCCAGTCTCAGGGTACTAATATCATGGCCCGGGCTGCTCGACCTGGTTTTCTTTTACCACCTGTTATGGGCCACACCAGATGTGGGTCCTGTGATGTCTGTCACTTGACTGCGAACACCAAGACAATAGACATTGGCCTCCCACATCCGTGGGAACAAAGAAAACATACAAATTGTAACTCCACGTATGTCATTTATTTAATCAAATGTTCATGTGAGCTCATTTACATAGGCATGACCACTAGGAAGGTTAAGGTCAGAATAATGGAACATCGGTCTACCTTCAGATGCCAGAGACTAGTGAGTCGACTGACGACGCACTTCAAAGAAAAAAATCATCTGGCTGATGATTTTTTCTGGACTGTCATTGATAAGCCATATATTGACATGACTCATGGTAAACCAGAGAGAGCCCTGTTTCTGAGGGAACAAAGATGGGTGTACAGGCTACGCAGTCATATCAGCGGCCTGAATGACGATATTCCCTGGAACAGTTTTAACTCTTAATTTCTCAGCACATACTGCTCTTTATTCCCTGTTTTGCTCTTAGTCCTTCCCTATTGCTAGGAGTAGATTTCTCATCCTACTTGCATGACGTTTCCTACGTCGGTGTACACTCGCTTAATTGCCACTTCCAAGATGGCCGAGAGGGTGACGTTTTAGTTGTCACACGTACTTCACGCAATAGTACGTGCGCTGTGGACACCTCCCTCTCTGCCTATACAATGACGAAGAGAACTCCCACGAGACACACTACACGGTGCTGGGAGTGCGACTAGGTGGCGGTTGCGGGCTCACCTTGACGAAGTGAGTAGGGATGAGCTGGGTTGCTGGGTAACTCTATGTAGCACGCGATTTTCTTTAATGCCTACGTGATATTCCCTCTAACTGTGTGTCACTGGGCAGCCGAGCTGAACACATATTTGCTCGTTTTGATCCTGCTCCATGCACAACAGATATCACATAGATTGCTACTCCTTGGGCACCCGAGTTTACTAGTTGGGTTTCTCATGGCAGCTCTATTGTGCCGGGTTTCCGGTCTTTTAAGCCCCCTGCAATCACATGGATCTATGGGGTTTTTTCCAGAGTACCGTACCTTGGTTTTTCCACTTTCGCTAACATACATTAGATCTCCCATCCTGTGTTTCAGTGTAAAACCTGTTCCGAACCTCTACTTTTCAATTTCTTTCCCTGTCGAAACTTAGAGTGTGACAACAGGGAGCTACTTGCACATATCCCCCCGCCAGTTCGAGTTTGACCTATTGATAAACTCGGTAAGATTCCAGTTATGGAATATGAGGGTAGGTGTCTCATTTTGAAGGAGTGTGTTTCTAATTTGGATATAGTCATGGGGAGTATGGTGCACAGCACTTAGACGTTTGACTACCTTTGCACATTATGTTATTTCATAATGTTATGTGTTTATGTTTTCTTGATCCATTCACCAAGGCACAACCACCTAGGATTGTATAGGGGTTTTGCTACTTATGTTTAGCCTACTAGCTAGACACATTTAGGATCATGATAAATTCTAACGTGACAGTGGGTATTGTATATAACTTATGGTCTATGTACGTATATGTCCAGTGTGTGGGAGGGTCACCCTTCACATTGATTGTTTGGGTTATGAGATAGGGCATTGTACTTTTGCACCCTGCACTTCACTATTTTCCTTTTGTGCTTTCTTTTAATTTTATCTTCCACAGGTTCCTTATTAAGAGCAATGGGCTCCTTCACTCTCTTTATCAGAGTATGCATCTAAACAAGGTACCTGTATTTCCTTACCCCTGGATTATAAGGAGGTAGGGTTTTTATCCATGCTGGGATTGCTCAGGTGAAAGTCCTGAAGAAAGCCGGGGTAGTAGTTTGATCCGGCTGAAACATGTCGACATTTTAGCAGAGTGGGGGTAGGGCTCTGGTATATAGTAGCCATTACCTTCACCCACTGGTCCGACAGGGACCATCTTCTACATTTGGACAGTGTGCCCACCATTAAAGATAGTATAGGGATACACTGTTACCAGTTTTTAATTATTCTCTGCCACTTTTTTTCACCTCTGAGGTCCCACACTCATTGTTCACTTTTTTGTGTTGTGTTTGTCTTCCCTCCCTATTGCTCCACCCCCAGCGTTGGCTAGCGCGGGGTGTGTTTAGCAGGCCCTATGATGAAGCATGACACAGCTTGCTGTGTGTGAGGGCAGTTTTACACACATTGTTCGTGCCCTATCTTATACTTTTCAACCTCTGTACCTATTACCGTCACGATTTTTAATTCCATTAGTTCCTGGTCTATGTTGTGTGTTTTCATAGTCTAGAGGAGGGTGGCCAGGGACTCATCCTCTTTCCTCTCTTACGTGTTTTTCTTTCAAAATGAAACAGTGACACACCAGTTGTGCTGTGAGGTGTGAGTAAATATACCAGACCTTTTTTACTAAAAAGTCTTTCACATCCCACCCCATTGTCAAAGCTGTCTAAACTCCTTCTTTCAGAAAGTGATTCATTCTTTCCACGAGTCCATTTACAGAAGGAGAATAGAAAGTGGTGGTTAGGTGTCTAATGGAATGCTCATCTAAAAATGCACACATTTTCCTAGACACAAAGTGTGTGCCATTATCAGAACCTAATTCCTTTGGAACACCTTCAATAAAAAATATACTCCTCAAAAAGTTTATGACTGAATCAGTATCGGGTCGTGATGTGAATTTGAAGTAAACCCATTTACTAAAATAATCTACAACTACCATAAGATAGCGTTGACCTGAAGGCAATAATTCAAGCGGTCCTGCAAAATCCAATGCAATTTTACACCATTCTTCCTCGGGCAAAGGAATAGGCATAAGGAGTGTTTCATGTCTTTTCCAATGTTTATCTGACACCAAACAAATGGGACAACCCTCAACAAACTTCTCTACTTGAGATTCCAAAGATGGCCACCAAAAAAATTGCTTCAATGCTTTACATGTGCTTGAAACACCTAAGTGACCAGCATGAGCTTCTTTGATAAGAGTCATTCTTAAAGAAACAAGTGGGACACAACGATCTCCCCTCACTAATACTCCTTGCACCATCGCTAGTTCCTCAGGGACCTGTAAAAGAGGTCGCAAAGAGGGTTCCACACTTCTGATTGTTGGCCATCCTTTTTTTATGAAATCAGCCACCATAACTAAAGCAGGATCCAAGGCAAAAGCCTTTAACCAATCCTCATGTGAAAGAGAGGCAGAATTAGAAATGACTTCATCAACCATTGCAACAACACATTCATCAGAGTTCATATCCGCCTTAACATCCTCCAAAATGGGTAACCTGGAAAGGCAGTCAGCTCTTACGTTTTTTCCACATGGTATATATTTCAATGTAAAGTTATGCTCTTGTAACTTCGACAAAATCCTTACTAAACGAGAAGAAGCTTTACCTGACCCATTCCCAATCAATAAGTGTAACAATGGCCTGTGATCTGTGAACATAGTAAAGTGCTGTCCCCACAAAAACATTTTAAACTTCTCCACAGCCCATGAACACGCTAGTGCCTCTCGCTCTATAGTACTATACCGTGATTCCGCTAAAGACAAAGAGCGAGATGCAAATGCGACTGTGCGTTCTTTACCTTGAATGGTCTGTGAAAGGACTGCTCCCAACCCAACCTGACTTGCGTCGACTGTAAGGATGCATTCCTTATATGGTTGAAAAGGGGAAAGTGCTGGCGATGAAATAATTAATTGTTTCACATTCTCAAACATAGTCTGTGTCTCATCATTCCAAATAAATTTCTGCCCCTTTTTAAGCAGCTCTCTCAAAGGCTGTACTACAATTGAATATCCCTCCACAAATCTTGAATAGTACTCACTCAAACCCAAAAATGAGCGTAATGAATCCTTATCTCTTGGAACAGGTGCATCCTTAATAGCTTTAACCAGACAAAGTTTAGGAGAAATACCTTTGGCACTAATGGAGTGCCCCAAATAATCAAATTCCTTAACATTAAATTGACATTTGTCCAACCTGAGGGTGATTCCATATTCAGTGAATTTGCTAAGAACCTTGTCCAAAATGTTGTCATGTTCAGTAATGGTTCCTGCAAATATCAGAACATCATCTTGATTAGCCTGCACGCCAGATATACCCTCTAAAATGGTGTCCATTAGTCTCTGGAATACACTGGCGGCAGACGCTAGGCCGAAAGGCAGTCTAGTGAATTTGTAAGCACCAAAGGGTGTGACAAACGTGGTGAAAATCTGAGAATTAGGATGAAGGGGAATTTGATGGGATGCAGATTTGAGATCCAATAATGAAAAGTGTTGTGCATCACCTATTTTAGCTAACAATTCCTGAATTCTGGGTAAAGGATGGCTTTCAATGACTATACATTTGTTAATACTGCGCAAGTCTGCACACAATCTGATGCTTTTGTCCTTTTTGCGCACAATAACTATGGGACTGACCCACTCAGAAGCCTCTGCTTTGACGATTACCCCTTCAAGTAACATTTTATCAAGAAGGGTTTTAAGTTCATCCCTGACACTTAAAGGAATGGGGCGTGCTTTATGAATGACAGGGACTGAATTGTTTTTTAACACAATGTTGTTGTAAGTATTTTTTTACACAACCTAGCGAGTCACTAAAGACAAGCGGAAATTTATTTTTCCACACCACTAGATTAGAGTCTTCAAGTGTGCACAAGGATATATTAGCAAGATCACGAAACCTGACGGGGGGATCACCACCAGGAACTAGGTAGATACCTAATTTAGCGAGATCCTTCCACCCCACAATCGCTTTACCTTTTTTAGCAACATATATTTTAGTATGTGCGGTCCTACCCAAGCAAGTGATTCTGTCATTGAAGAAACCTAACGTATCAATATCTTGGTCTCCATACACTTTTGGACGTACATCAGAGCAATGTAATTTTGCATCCTTACCCCATTTAGAGAAAAATAGAACATCAGAAATAATTGTGATAGGTGCACCTGAGTCACACATCATGTCCAAAGTTAAGAATCCAGCTATGGTAACCTGACATATAGGATCCTTAATATCATTGTCAGCAATTTGAAGTACACTAATATTGAGTACAATATCTGAACTATCAGTATTTTCACTTTCTATGGATGAAATCACATTGCTGACACCTGGCTGATATCTGCTCATTCTGCATACTGTATGAAAATGTCCAATCTTTTTACATTTAATACACCGCTTACCAATAGCTGGACAATGAGGCGAGTTACCTATGTGAGAGTTTGAACCGCACCTGTAACAAAAACTTCCTGTTTTGTTAAAATACTTATTCACCTTAGGTTTTGGTCTAACAGCATTTACATCAACTTCGTTATCAATAACATGTACAGGAGTTGAACTAAGTGAAACCTGACCCATGACCTTAGATGATTCAACAGAACGTTCAATGCCTTTTGCCACAGTTATAATTTCACTGAGTGAAGGATCTCTGAAGCATAGTAGTTTTTCTTGTATCTTCATTGAAGTGCATCTATAGACAAATTGATCACGTAAATATACATCCAATGCCACACCAAAATTGCAACTAGTGGCTAACAGTCGCAAAGCAGATAAGTAATTCTCCACAGATTCATCAGAGTTTTGTTTTCTTTTAACAAAGTTAAAACGTTCCAACAGAATATTTGGCTCTTCGCTGAATTTCTTTTGTAAGCGAGCTTTAGCTTCCAGAAATGCATCCCATTCATCCTGCTCATCTGTAGGAGCTGGTATTCTGGGCAAATTGTCAAAGACTTGTTGTCCCTCACGACCCAAATGACTGAAGAGAATGGCAGCTTTGCGTTTTGCCACATATTCATCAGCCCCAACAGCAATCAAATAATTCTCAAATGCTCTAATCCACAGAACCCATTTCACTGGTGGTTTTCCAGAACGTTCCAGAAAGAAAGGCAAGTGAGCCAATGAATTAAGTGTCATAGTCATGGACATTCTGGCAAGAGCGGAATGCTCTGCGCGTGAGTGAGTCAGAGAAAGGAACACTCACGCACGTGCACAAGCTGCCTGCGAGAATGCTTACAATGTCTCAATAATGATTAAGAATCACAGTACATCAAATGCCTCAATAATGATTAAGAATCACAGTACAACAATCTCACTCCCCCACCTTTTCATCACGCTTTTCCGGCCCCTTCCCCAACCAGTCCATGCTGGTCGTTCAGGATAGGAGGTGGGCGGTACACGCACATGTAGTGTTCAGCGAGTAATCTGCTTTTTAATGTAGTGCCTGTGTTGCTTCTTTTAAACCCCAACCAACACTTCTCTGTGATTCTGCCCCCCACCTTCCTTGCCTGCATATGCACCCACCCAGCCTTTTCTGTTTATTTATTGTTGCTTTTTTGTGTCCTGCGACCTCCCTGCAACACCGGATGCAGCGAGTAAACTGCATTTATTAATTGAAACTAGCGGTTCTCTGGCTCATCGCTGCACTGCACCCGGCTTTATCTCAATCCCTCACAAGCCCCTTACATCTCGCTTTCCCGGCCCCCACCCCAACCAGTCCATGCCGGTTATTGGGGACAAGATGTGGACGGTAAGCGCATGTGTAGTGTTTCTTGTTTATTTATTTTTTGGTGGCCTGGGAAACATATACATGCCCAGGAAGTTCATAGTACACCTCTTAAATCACCTGAGACTTGCAGGCACATTCCAAGGAACGCCCTGCCATAACCATAGACCCTATGCACAGGGCCACAGGCAGGTTTACTTTAGGTATGAAAGGGGCATGTTCAGTTAAGCTAAAGGCGGGCAGGCAGGCCCATTAAACTACTCTGTTTCAAGCATAGGCAGAATGTGGGCTGTGCCTAGCACAGCAAAGAAAACAACCCAGTGGGCTGTTCATTGCAGCAGGCAAATGCAGACTTTACTTACTGTGAACGGATGGTTGTTTGGCTCAGAAACTGCAGTTCACAGCGCACCGGCAATTTATTTTTATAACATTAGCACCAGTTATTGTTTATGAGTCTGATGTGATTGAGTGCCTTTTTGACAGCCCTGCAATGTTTCCTAGGTCAAGGCATTACTAGCTCTTCAGTCCAGTTGTTTTAAACTGCATTCTGGGACTTGTAGCATTTTTCAAAAACCACGGCTAAATGTCACAGAATGCAAAGAAAAAGCATGCCTGACGTTGCTACTCACGTAAGTAGTGGACCTGGGAAACTTCCTACAAACAAAAAAGATTTTGCCTTCTTGTACCACACAAAATAATATACTGCATACCTAAAAATTTAGAAAGTCCCAAAGTCAAGACCTATTGCATTGCAAATGATTGTTAATCTTTCAGTAAGTTTCATCTCACAAGTATGGGAGTAAATATACCTGACCGGTGCTGATTTTAAATTTTACGCAGATGCTAAAAAAGATAGCTTATGATGCAGTATTTTTGGAAGTGTAAATTGTTCTTTCCTGATAGCAACACACACCAAAATGCACATCCAAGAAATGCAGCAACTATTGATGTCTACACTTCTTAAGGAGAAAGTTTTAATTGTGCTGATATCTGGTTTGTGGGGTATGTGCCTGGTATTTAATGCCATATCACTGCTGAAGAAAATTTTCAAAAAGCACTTTTATGCTCTGCAATATGGATTACAGTTACATACTACTTCTCTGATCAATGGCAGGGAGAAGGCAACAATGAAAGGCATGATGAAATTGAGGTAAATTGCGTGAGTAAAAGTAAAAACAGAGATGAAGGTAACAGCATATGGGAGAGACCTCCTCTTCCTGTGACACCCTCAAGGAGGCCATGTGCACAGAACCTGTACTCATAGTCCCTGACTTCTGCCAGTAATTTATAGTGCAGACTGATGATTCAGAATATAGCATAGGGGCTGTACTATTACAGTTAAATGAGGAGCGCCTAGACTAACTGTAGCCTTCAACAGTAGGAAGTTACTTCCTAGGGAACAGGGGTAAAGTGATATGGAGAGAAAAGCCTTTGCTGTGGTCTTGGCACTAAAGAAGCTGAGGCCACATTTGTTTGGGACTCACTTCCGAGTTCAGACAGACCACAGCCTTTCCGGTGGCGCATGCAAATGAGGTGAGAATTTCAAACTCTTGAGGTGGTCCATCTTCCTACCGGGAATGAACTTTACAATGGAACACCACCCTGAATCAGATCACTCCAGTGCTGATGGTCTGTCCAGATTCTTCCACCTCAGAGATGAGAACTCCCATGAGGTCGAGTAGTTCTCCCCACTTTCAGCTGAGGGGAACATGTTAGTCCTGTCAGCCTTATGGTGGTCTTCCCCAAACTTTTTACCTTTTCCCCACCTGCTTTTTAATGAATTCATTTTTGTTGGCTTTAGGACTCTGTGCACTTTGCCACGGCTAACCAGTGCAAAAGTGCTCACTCCTTTAAACAAGGTAGAATTGACTTACACCAAATTGGCACATTTAATTTTCTTGTTAATCCCTAGAAGAGTGATGCTACATGTACCCAGGGCCTGTAAATTAAATGCTGCTAGTAGTCCTGCCATTAAGATCAATGGGGTCACCCCATGAGTAACAGAGTATAACAGTTTTTTCTGATAAATTCATTTCTGGTTCTGACAGAGTACTAGTAGTCCAGCAGCACATATTGTGCCACTCACTTAAGTAGCCCTTAAAAATATGTCTGAGGCCTGCCTTGCAGCATGTCTGCAGTTTTCAACTGCCAATTCGACTCGGCAAAATAAAACTTTTGCCAGGCCTTAACCTTCCTTTTTAATACAAATAAGTCACCCCTAGGGAAGTCCCTAAACTGCCCACAGGGCATGGCACTATATTCAAATTGGTGAACAAGTACTGTTAAGTTAAGTTTTACCTGTCCAGGTAGTAAAAACCTCTTACATTCATTTTTCATTACTGTAAGACGTACCTCTCCATAGGATAACATTGTGTTACCTTATTACATTTAAGCTTAAGTGATAACTGAGCAGGTAGAAATATCATGTTTGGGCTCTAAAGAGTTGTAATTTAAAATTATCTTTAATAGTATAGCTGGATTTTAAGTTACATTTCTGAAAATGCCACTTTTAGAAAGTTAAGCAACTAGGAGGGGTTTGTTCTTCAAACAAGTGTAGCATTATCGAGTTGTACCAAGGTGGCTCATCACAAAAATAATTAAGCATTATGTATGAAAATATGGTATGAGCCGAATTGGAACACTGTTTGATTGTTGCTCATGCTCCTTGAGAAGTTTAGGAAGGCTGTTATTAGTCTAACTTCTTTTTGTTGTTGTTTTTTTCCACTGTTTCTGAAAAAATTGCAGAACTTGAGCTATCTCAAAAAAAACCTTCTCTACATGTATTTTTTGTGTGTGTATTGTAATGACTTTAGGTGTTTTGGAGATTTGTAATATATTTTTTACGTTTGATGTCTTTATGGTGTACAATGTTGATGACAAAAAAGATTGTCTTAACTTTTGAAAAAGATAAAAATGCTTTGAAAAAAACTTAATATCAAATGTCAAAAAACAAATAACAAAAGAATAAAGAAACTTATTTTGGTCATATCAAGTGTGTGGTGTGATCAGGAAGTAAGAGTGTGAAGAGCTATCAGTACTGGCATGTGTGTTGTTCTTGGACTTTTAGAAAGTTGGCATTTTCTTGTCCTAACCATTTGTTGCCTGCAGCCTGTGTGCTGTGTCACATGACTAGGTGTAGCTGGCAGTTGGCCTTGGTGTATTCCTCCCTGACAGAGAGCCAATAAGGCTTGTGTGGGGGCAGGATGTCTCATCCTGACAGGATAGGTGGGGGAAGAGTTGTCACCTACCACACTTGCACTTCAATAGGGGCTGCCTCCTGCACTCAAAAAGAACTACACACTAGCCTTTTGTCACCCCAGACATCTTGGGGCCTGGCCTGGGGAAGGAATGAAATTCCAGAGCCAGAGTGTGGGGGATGTCTAGAAGTTTCTCCCACTTCAAAGCTGGCACCAGGTATAAAACTAGGACCTTCAGGCTCACTCTTCAGTACACTCCTAGACCCGTGGACACTACAGAAGAAGGACTGTCTTGCTACCAAAGGACTGCCCTGCTGCTTGAGGTCTGCCCTGCTATATGAGAAGGAAGACTGGACCTTCTTTCGTCATCCCAGGCTACCTGAGTGACTCCAAGGGTCAGTTGGCTGACCTCCTGTTCTGCGCTACAGGGGCACAACAAGCTCCAGAGGCCTCCCTGCAACTGCTCAGCTGATCTGCTGCCCTGGAGCCAGCTGCCCTCCTGCATCTGGACCTACTGAGCCCTGCTGGCCTCTGCTGGAGTGAGTCCCTTATCCCAAAGAGATGCTTCCCCAGCTTCCCCTTGGCTGGCTTCAGAGAGAACTCCTCCCGGCCTTACTGATGGTTCCAGCAAATCCAGCGTGAAGCGATACGAAACCCCGGAAAGTCTCACTGCACAGCTGCAAGCTTCATCAGAACCAACGCTGAGTGACACAAAGCCCTGGAAATCCTCACTGCACAGCTGATAGTTTCATCAGAACTGATGCAGAGTGACGCAAAACACCACAAAGCCTCGCCGCACAGTTTCATCGAAACCGACGCTGGCCAACGTGAAGCTTCGCGAAGGAGCACCGCACAGACCGTGCACCAAAGACATAAGGTACAATCCTCAGCAGGCCATACTTTGTTCTATGGTTGGCCTCTGCTCTATCGATGTCGACATAAACTTTTGACTTTTCTCTGGTTTAGTGCAACCACATACCCACAGTTGGCGCTTTGCACCTTTGGGTACTGCTTTTATCTAAATCTTTAAAATTCAATATCTCCAGTTTTACTGAGTGGATTTTTGTCGTTTTGGTCTCAAACTATTTATTAAAACATAATCTAGTTTTCCAAATTATTTTGGGATTTTTCATGTGTTGTGTTTTCACTTTATTACTGTTGGCATGCTGCATAAATACTTTACACATTGCCTCTATGTTAAGCCTGACTACTTTTGTGCTAAGCTATCAGAGGGTGAAGTGCAGGTTAATTTAGTAACTTTTGTGGTTCAATCTGACAAGGATTGTAGTAGTTGCTTGAGAAGGGTTTCACTACCCTCAAGCAATAACCCAATTTTTCCCCACATAGTATAGCATTACCAATGTATTTGAGGCTATACCAAGTAAGAGGCTGTATCTGGCATATAAACCATAGATGGGCACATAATGTCTTGACATTTGAAAGTTACAGCTGAGTATATGAGAATGCACATTAACTGGACATATAATGGCAGTACACAAACACCTGACACTGTACTTACCATATGAAGGCTATACAAGTGAGTATAAAGCTGTAGCACCCATCTAGTCTTATGATGTTGGAGCTGCCACACGGTGTTTATATCAGGGCATATGAGGCTGAACCTGGATTAAGGTGACCACATTATGAGCATATGGTATATGGATGGACTGGTTACTTGGACATATGATGAATGTAGCAGGAAATATGTTAGATGTAGGGGGGAGTATGTAGTTGCATCCAGCATTAAAAGGCAGTCCTTAGGCACTCGAAGCTCTATCCAGAATTTGTCATGTTTCCCTCAGTTTATGGGCCTGTACCTAACATATTACTTTACCTCACATATATCAACAGCTGTACTTGCACGCATGAATCCATACCTGGGACTTATGAAATTTGACCTGAGTATTTGTTGTTACACATGGTATCTATCCTCCCTGAGAAAGAGTATATAGGAGAAACTGTGAGTTAGAGAGGGAGAGCAAAGGAGAATGAATAGGAGAGGGAAATAATGTCAGGGAGTTGTGGAGAGACTACACTTGCATCCATCCATCCATTCCACAATTCTCCCTCTTTTCTCCTATCATCCATCCACCCATCCATTCAACCATTCTCCTTCCGTTCTTCGCTCTCCCCTTCCACTCTAGCTCCACCCACCCATCCATGCACTCTCTCTCTCACAAAACGTACCCAGGCTCCGCCAATCAAATCTTTCAATCCGCGTATTCGCCCACACCCATTTATTCATTGATCCAATATCAGGCATAGTCCAATCACAGAAGGAGGTGCTCTCAGAAATAACAAAGAGACCACTTTCCAAGCTTTCAAGAGTGAATCGCCTCCCACGTGAACATTCAAGGAAATGCATCACCATTATAAGACAGACATGTATGTGGAACGAGGCTCCCCAGTGAGGAGATAGAAGCGGGATAATGCAACCAAGGAGCAGCAAGAACAAATAATGCTTACTCTTCCAGTGCCACCCAAACAACTCCTAACCCAAAAACAAAAGGAAAACACAACAAATGCCGGTCTGTGTGAAGGCTTATGAGAACATCACTGATCACGTTAAAAAATCATATACGTAAATAGAAACTGGCACATCCTAAACACGAATGGAGTACTATTCGAAATTGGATACAAACAAAAATACCAGCCAAGAAGTAATGAGAGCATATAGAGGTAAATAAAAATATCCTCTGGCATTATTTAATTTAATTTGCTTCAAATCCAAGGTTAATATTATGGTACGGGATTAACTGGGCAATCCTCAGAATCTGGATTTCTAGTTAACATATATAATGCAATGATTCTGTCGGAAAGGTTTATGGAAAGAAATTATCAATCATTGAGAGGCTATGGAAAGTTCTCTACATACTGACTGAAGGAAAAATTAACACACACCAATCAGATTGTTTTCTAGAGTGAAGAAGCTATTTGCCTCAGGTAACGTATATGACATATACATTCTTACAAGACAGACAAGACAAGAAGATGTGAGATGTATCAGTGCTATGGCACAGTGCTCCTGAAGGTGCAAAGGAGTTAAAAAATACAAAAATGCACGTTAAACAAATAGCCTGGTTGGTACTGCAAACTAAATGTACAACTGGAAAACAGGCAATTCAAAGCTTTGCCCATTCGTATTTTAGAAAGCAAGCGCAGGTGTGGGAATTGAATGGCATGCAATGCAATCAAATTATTACAGATTACATGTTTGAATATAATGGCAAAAAGACAAAGCACCACACATTTTCAAACTGACCAATAAAGATGTGATTTTGCGCTCTAAATGGATAGTACCATAAAACCTATAATCCTGTACATTAGGGTCCACGCCCCCCCACTGCAGCAGTGGGATACTATTCATTTTGTGCATATTTACCTTACAGCCGTCAATACACATGCAAACCCCATGAATTTAAACAAACACGACTCGCTTATGACACAGAGGCAAATGAGGACAAAATCAAGTCACTAAAATGAAAGGATTTTTAGAGTCCCAACTGTAGTGACCGGCTGGTCATGGTCTAGTGTTCCTACAAATGCTGTGTTTCCACCAGCCCCTCCTTAAGGGCTGGATTCCACACTCACCGCACAACCATCCATCACATGTGCCACTTGTCAGGTGACCCTGCTAATGAAAGGGGCCGGGCGCATGTGTCCTGGTCCAGTTCCAGAGTATAACACCATGGTGTCTGTGTGTTTATTCTAACTGCATGAGGGCCCTGACACTTAGACCAATTTATACTGAAATGACTACAATTTCCAAAGATCTAAAAGAGGACGCCACTGCCTGTCCTTGCAGTTGAGGAATCCCACTTATGATCAGTAGCGGCTGCTACAGGGCATCAGTGGTTGGGCGGGGCATTGCGGGAGGGGGTTAAAAAAAAAAGAAAAACGTAAAAATGAAAAAGAAAATAAACTTACCATACCGGCAGCCACCTCTCCTCCGCCCTTCTTCCACAATGCAGGAACAGGTAGCACCCAGGCTTCCAGACTCCTCTAGCCAATCATGATGCTGCTATACATCGTAGTGATTGGTCTGAGCGCCGTGGCTCAGCGCTCAGATGGGTAATGGGAGCCTGGGCATGTTCCTCACCAGACTATGCATTACAGCCTGGTGGGGAACATGCACAGTGCACATGACTCTTTGGCTGGCCCGAGACAGCCGGCCAAACCTTCATGCGCTCTTGGGGAGTGCCTACCACTACTCCCCTGCTCTTTGGGTAGCCCAGCCCGCCCCGCCCCGCTCTGCACCTGGAGATCTGCTAGGCAAAATAAAATGATAATAACCTGGCGTTATTATAATTTTATTTTTCTTGTGGGGCGACGCTCCTCCACCTTAGTGGAGGAGCAGCCACTGTTCATGATGTACACACTTACCATGCCTTTGGTGGTATGCAGTCAACACATTTGCCTTAATTGAAATGACTGATGCGGCACCCCCGTTGCAGTGAGTCAAACAGGAAGCATATGAGAACGCCGAAATGAAATGGTTTATGCTGTTCAAAAGCGGTGGGGCATCAATACTGACTTAGAATGGCAAGATGTGGTTGCTCACAGAGGTCAATGGATGGGGCAGAAGTCCAGGATTCCGGTACAAATAATAATCAGTAGTTACATTGGAAACCCTCGACTTCAATTCAAGCCAGAACATCTAGGTGATAAGTCCATTTTCCATTTTATAGAAGAAATAATGAAAACAACCATTAAATGCATACGATCAAAAAGCACATTTACGCTAAACTGTGGGTATGCGAAGACATCAACAAAAATTAAAAAACATGATCGCTGCCCATGTATGTGCAATGGGCCATAGTCCAGAGAAAAGCCCCTTAAGGTATATCAGTCCTGTCTGAATTTAAACTTGTAGACGATACAAAAGAGGAGTACAAAGGCAGAGAAGACACTTAGCTAACTACCTTGTGTGGGGATATGCTCCTTGTGAAAGAGCAAAAGACACACAATTGATGGACGGAATGCAGAACAAATCAAGACATTCACCCCCAGTCAAGAGATCTGGGTCAAATCCTTTGTTCTTTAGCTCACCATGCCTCCCCAGTTTAGAGCCAGCCATATACAAATCAGTCTTGACCCCGTGCCTCATGGGAACAGTCCAGCCCGAACTGCCAAGCCAGGTCTTCCCTGGACCGGAAACAAGAATCCTAGCCTGGCTGATGAGGGGTGGTGCCCTGAAACCGGTCCCAGGATGCTTGTTTCCTATCCAGGGAGGACCTGGCTTGGCAGTTCGGTCTGGACTGTTCCCATTAAGCACAGGGTCAAGACTGATTTGCATATGGCTGGGTCTAAACTGGGGTGGCATGGTGAGCAAAAGAACGATGGATTTAACCCAGATCTGTTGACTGGGGGAGAATGATTTATTTGCTCTGCATTCCGTCCGTCATGTGTGTGTCTTTTGCTTTCTCGCCCTAAGTGTGCCGGGTATGCCCAGACATGGGTTCAGGCTCACTGTGCCAATGGATTCAAGCTAGCCTGGCTGATGAGGGGTGATTCCCTGAAACCGGTCCCAGGATGCTTGTTTCCGATCCAGGGAGGACCTGGTTTTGCAGTTCGGTCTGGACTGTTCCCATGAGGCACAGGGTCAAGACTGATTTGCATATGGCTGGGTCTAAACTGGGGTGGCATGGTGAGCAAAAGAACAATGGATTTAACCCAGATCTATTGACGAATGTTTGATTTGCTCTGCATTCCGTCCATCATCTGTGTGTCTTTTGCTTTCTGCCTTGTGAAAGAGCAGCATGCCGTAACTCACTGTGAAGCCAGTCAATGACTGAAGTGGGCTAACATTGCCCTATGATGTATGCTGGAGTAGCTGAAATAAACGTGAATGGCACAGTCACAGACTAATGGATGAAGTCTGTCTCAAAATCCCTATAAATAACTATGTTATACACACATTTAGCGAAAACAAAAGGTCTTGGCTAACATAGATTTGAAAAAAAGCTATTGGTCTGTCATTGGCTGCTAGCCGTGCCTTTGAGAAAGGCAAGAAGGAACTAAAGAAAGGATGAAAGAAGTCAAAAAAGAAGGAAAGAAAGAAAGATAGCAAAATGGAAGGAAAGAGAGAAAGAAGGCAAAAAGGAAAGAATAAAGGAAAAAAGGAAGGAAAGAAAGAAGGCAAAAACAAAGGGAAGAAAAAAAGCAAAATGGAAAGAAAGACAAGAAGGAAATAAAGAAAGGCAAACAGGAAGAAAAGAAAAAGAATGGCAAAAAGGAAGGAAAGAAAGACAAGTAAAAGGAAGGAACTAAAAAAAAGCATAAAAGAAGAAAAGTGCAATGCTAGGAAGAAAGAATGGGAATAAAGGAAGAAAGAAAGGTAATAAGAACCAAAGAGGGAAAAAAGAAAGACGATAAAAAATGAAAAAAGAAAGAAGCCAAAAAGGAAAAGAAAGAAAGAAAAAATGAAGGCAGAAATATAGAAGGCAAAAAATGAAAAAAGAAAGAAGACGAATAAAAAGGCAAAGAAAAAAGGAGAAAAGAAAAATTGGCAAAAAAGAAGGCAAAAAGAAAGAAGAAAAAAGGAAAATAAAAAAGAAAGATGGAAAGAAAGAAAGAAGATGGCATGAAGGAAGGAAAGAGGGTTCATGGTATAACAAATTGGATACTAAAATCCAAATTACACCCCATCTATGTTTAAATAACACTGTTACAAGTGTCCTGCAAATTAACCACAATAAAATTTGGTTCTCTTCCTGGGCAACGTTTATTAAAGAACCATTGGTGAAACGAGTTCAGGAACACAATATGGTGTACTGTATAATAGCAGCAGTCCACTTCAAAAGGAATTTCCAACAGTGTTGGAAGGAGACAGGAACTGAGAAAGCTGGAATGTTTCCTGTGCTAATTTCAAATTCCTCCTACAGCCACATCAGCCTACACTGGCACTAAAGGGAACTACGTTGTGTGCAGATGTGCACCTTGTGAAACAGCAAAATGCAGTCACTCAAAGTGACGTTAACCAGAGGCTTAAGTGGGCTGACCCATTGCCCCATACTGTATGCTGTGGTGGGCAGAAGCAAAATGGTAATGACACAACAACAGTCCAATGGGTGAAGAGAGGTGGCTGAAAGCCCCTTTAAGTAAATATATTTTACATATTACTTTAGTAAAATCAAAAAGGTCTTGGCTAACAGCAGACCTAAAAACACGCATTGGTAATGCATCAGTTTCGCCTATGTAATGAATAAAGAGCTGTTTTCATCAATCATCAACCGGGAGAAGGAAAGAGCTCCCTGACAGATAACACAGGAGTAGAGAGGATGTGGCGCAGTGGCCAGAGCTGCTGACTCGAGAGTTGGGGATTCCGGTTTGAGTCTCGGCAGCACCGCGCATCATCCTGTGATTCTATGCAAATCACTTAATCTCTCCGGGGTGATAAATTGTTATATAATATGCTGCAAGAGTAAAAGGTAAAACTTTATGAAAATATAGTTCCACAAAAGCGGATGTAAATAGTTTTTCGGCGGCGGGAAATTGATAAGAGAAGCAGTCAAGGAACAAGCATTGGTAAATGCAGGAAAATATGCTACAGCCAATAGAAATGGAGGAAAGGTGAGTGGCACGCACAGGACCAATGAGAAACCAGGAATAATAGAAGGCGTGATGCAAGTCCCTTTTAAGTTTATATTAAAAGAAATAGATTTCTCAAGCAAAGCGCAAGCACTGTATAGGCGAAATCTAATGAGCTAATGTGTTTTGTTGATTTTATCTCACACTTACAGAGAACCTAATTTTTGACAAAGGAAATGTGTGTATGGAAATATACTACCTGAACTGCACTGTGAGAATGCTTACTACACGTTAAAAAAAGAGAAATACATATTTTTATATTCAATGGAAAGTATTGGCATAAGAGAATTAATTTTGAAATTTGATTTAAGAGTCCAAGATTAACCCTTGCACCTATAAAGACTGGGTAAAGGAATACAATAAATGCTTGAAAAGGGGCATGCATACCATTACGGATGAGCTCCAATAATCAATGACCAGTAGGAGTCTTTTTACTGGATCAAACAGACCAAATAAGTCACAAGATTTCTACCTATAAGGGTTTTGGATCAACTGTAGTTTCCTTTGCTTGGCATCACAAAACTTGGACAACAAAAATAGTGAACCCCTAAACAAAAATGATGAATCCAGCTTCAGAAAGCACTAACTTTGTAATCCGGATCCAAATCCAAAAGGAGTGATAAGTGCTTCAACACTTCCCCTCTGAACCCATTGCAAATCGTACACTAAACATTATATTAGAAGACCTGGGGGAAAAGGAGTGGATAAGAGAGAGACACAGTATATCATCACTGTGCCCAGTCTGGTCAACTGGAGGAGCATTGATACCTAAATAAGGTCATAGCATTTTCATCACTTTGCCACAACATCAGATTCCTAATATTGCTTTTGATATACCTTTAAACAATCACTGTGTCTTCAACTCTCTAAGATTTAGTGAACTGCTGTGTGCTCCTAGAGTTGAAACACAATTACCATCTATGAAATTTATGTGAAAATATATTTAGGGCTATAATGCATTTCTCATTACAGACAACTACCTTCCATGTTAAATTAACACGCTCTGTGATACTGGATTGAAGAAGAGTGCTTTCACCCTGTGCCTCTTATTGGACTTTTACTTAGTTAAATCTATGCCGCGTGATAATACATTCGTATTGTTGTTTGGATACATGCATAGCTCATGTTAATCAACAATTCACTACAAATAAATTGTTTTCTGTATTATAAGACAAAATCTACATTTCCTATTTTCATTGATAGTTTTATTGATATAATAATAATTTTGGTAGTGAAAGTAAAGCTTTTTGCTCTCGGTTCTTGGTTGCTCAGCCAACACGAGATTCTCGGTGGACATCCATTCTTTATGCTGGTGTTTCTTGGGACACAGTACCTCCTGGCAGGTTGATGTCACTGTTTCTTTGATCTTCTCCCAATGACTTTCTACTTCGATGTTTTGTGGGCGTTGGATGAGGATGGGGTGGTAGCCACGTCAAATGCTGCGCAAAGGTCCAGAAGGATGAGGGCCACTGTGTCTCGTCCATCCAGAGTCATGGGGATGTCATCCTTGGCAGTGATAAGGGCAGTTTCCCTGCTGTGGTTGGGTCTGAAATCAGACTGAGTGGTGTTGAGGACTTGGTGGTCGTTGGGGTATTCAGTGAGGAATCTGTTGAAGATTTTCTCTAAGACCTTAGCCTGGAATGGTAGTAGGGAGATTGGTCTGTAGTTAGTGAGCATATTATCATGAGGTATAGGTTTAAATAGGCAAAAGACCAATAGAAAGCACCAAGTGGAAACCCCCTCCCTTTCAAACCATTTTCAGTTTTTAGAGGTGTAGTTGGCCCCACCCTTGACCAATATGTATCCTTTCACCACAACCTAAATATAAAAATTAGTGCAATGTAGTAGAATGGATCTGAATCTGCCGGGCCTTTCTAATAAGTCATGCTCTGTGATACGATTAATGTTCTGGTTGAAAGGTTCAGAAACTACAACATATTAAATGCACACTAGTATTATAGATGTTAGCTTACAACTAGCAATCACTTTTCCATCATATGTCAATAACTTAATACCATCTATGTATCAAAAAACAGATTGTCAAAGTTGATGCAAAGATGAGGATCCTTTTCATTCCTCTCATGAAAATAACAAGAAGCAAATGTATGAGTTCATATCCCACAAGGGATAACTCATGAAAATAGTGTAGGAAAGCAAAGTCTAAATCCTTAAATACAAGAATGCTTCTCTGTATCCAGTTCAGTCTTTCGTTAACTTCCAAGAATAACAAAAGACTATAAAGTTAAAAACCTATGGCAACAATGTTCTAGCTCCAGCAACTTTGTATCTCAATTGCCTTTCAAAATACTCTAGACAGTGAGGAACTTGTATTCTTTGAGCTCTATACAGCCACCACAAGTTCCAAGTCTTGTAAGAATCCTGAGGCTTGATGGGACATGAATCTTTCCTTGAATGACCTCATGTGTCTTGTGAAGCATGTTCATATGAGACGCAAAACCACCTTAAATGTGGCACCCACACCCCGCGCTTTCCATCAGCCTTTCCTGTTCCTGAAGCCGAGCACACTCAGGCAGATCGGAGTTTCATGTCTCAGTGCAAGACCAGTGCAAGAGGCTAAGTGTCGGCCATAGATCATCACACCTGGTTTGGCAGGGCCCGTGGATTATAAAGAAACAGCTGGGGTTCATATTGGATCAATATCTTGAGTATTGCAATTAGTGAATTCTCTACAAAGTGACAGCAGTTGCAAAGAAACCTTTCTCCTCATGTCTGAGGCTTTTGCAATATCCCCTACTGCCATTTTCCCTAATGCTCCACTTGCATTTTAGGTTTTATTTTTAAAAGCTGCAGAGTTAGATATTCCTTCTCCTGAATAAGTTAAGAAACGTTGCACCTACTCCTAACCATCCTCAGTGCAAATCCAATTGAATAAGGTCATGATTACTACTTACATGAAGCCAGGGGGCTTGTCTCCACAATATACATTTCCAGAAGAGACCATGTTAAATGAGAGTAAAAACATCACATACAGAGCTTTTTGCTCAAGAACATCTGGCAGCATTGATCATAGAAGAAGGCATGAAAAATATCTAGAGATCTAACCAGGTAGTTGGGGAATCTTCATTTCGATAATTTAATATCAACGTGCAAGAATATGGACTCCACAATATCATGTGCCACTACACTGCCATGGCAAGATGATGTGAAATTCGAGTAGTAAAACTATACTTCCCTACGCTGTCTGAAAGGACCTGCCAGTGGAAATCCCTCTACATAGTGTAAACATTAACAGCAAAAGGATGTAGCCAGTCACATATTCTCTTAGGGATGGGGCCTCTCCGGCCCCTCCCAATGGAAGAGAACAGTCAGCAAGCATCATTATACTGTAGTAAAGCTTGAGAATAAGACCAGAAAAATGCTGCTCATATTCTGGGTCCTTGTAGAGAATCAGATTGTTAGGCTTTGGGAGAAAGACACCACAGTCTCGAACAGTGATTGACTTCCCACAAGTCCTAAACAATGCCCGTAAAAGTAAACTGACTTCTCTGAAACATCACTGGCTCAGTGTTGGTAACTTGTTAAATACAGCAAGGCCGTCCTCAGAGAAAATTCATGTGCCATATGTGCAACAATAAAATGCAATAGCAACCCCTTCAAAAAAGAAAGAATTTAAAAGGTCCAAACCATGTTCTTGGAAATGTCAAAATTGTAAACAGAAAAATGGTTTAAAAAAGCAGAAAATTCAGATAAAAATATTAAGGTTACATTGAAAAAACAGAAAAACGCCTCATACTTATGGTTTGGAGGAAGGTGTTCAATTTTACCCAATGGGAAACAATGAAAGATGTGAAAAGTTCAAAATATCTTGGTTGGTCAGGACCTACATTCCTTCTTGCAAGCAATCTTCAACAGATAAAAGCCAATGGTTGTTTCCACTGAAAGATTTGACTTACAGACATATAACCTTTTGTGGAGGTCAAAAATCCTCAGCTGGGCAAGCGTAGAAGCTGTGGGCTCCAGGAAGTTGGATGCGTTGCTTTACTAGTCACCTTGTAGTTGCAACATTCCCACCAGAAATATTCATGTGGAAACAACTGCTATGGAGCTTCTTTGATGATATCTTTTTTGTGTGGGTAAGACTGACACATTGAGCCATTTTGGCAAGATTACCACTTTCTAAGTTACAAATTTACTAAAGAAATTCTGTAATAATGCTACGATGATGTCCTCAAAGTAAGTATTCAAATCATCGGAGGTTCAGGATCTAGTTCATAGTTTCTAATTGCATGACTCTTTTCAAAATTCAAGTTTCAGGTCCAGGACAACCTGTCCAGTCTAAATTTGTGCACTGTAATTCTCTACAGCAGGAAAATGCTTCCTCTATCCTTCTGAACCCTTCAGCCAAAGGAGAAAGGTGCCACAGGGCCAAGCATGAGGAATGTCCCGTTGTATCTGGCCCATTTGCCTTCTCCAATTCAGACTGCAGCTTCTTCTTTCTAAGAACCTTCTTGATCATACAGTCAAAGGGGGTATAGTTCCATACCAGCGTGCAGGTATCACTGACAAATCTTAGGGCCTGATTTAGATCTTGGCGGATCGAGTACAGCTGTAGCTTTTTTGGCAGTTTTCCCACCTGCCAGCTTGACGGTCCGCCCACCCCATTTTGATGTTAGCAGGTCCAAAGACGAAAGACTGCCGCGGTCCCGCCGTCACCGCCAGGGAATCTCAATCGCATTGATGGCAGGATAGGCAAAAGTGGCTGTCGGACGGAGGACTGCCATTTTCTCCACCTGCCCATTCACGATCTGCCTTCTCGCCAATGTGACTGTGGTGGTAAAACTTCCACACCTGAGTTGGCAGAATGGAAGGGATATAAGGCTAAGGCAGAAACTCACCGTTTCTCACTTTCTCACTTCCTGTTCCGCCATGGATCCGATCTTCCAAGTCCAGCCGCTGCTGCTTGATGATGAATAAAACCAACACAGTCATGGACGTAATCAACGGTAAGCTCCACTTTTACCTGCTACCTATTGACTTGTCTCTTAACATGTGCACAGGACTCGTGCATTTATAAATCTCTTGTTCAAGCAATAGCATACTAATGCGCAATGCATATGTCTGTAATGTTGACGTTCTAGAAATGTAAATAAACACACCTGTATGATCACATTGTATGTATAAATTTGGTGCAAGCTGCTTTAAAAAAAAAATGGACACTTGCACAAAAAAGGATATCCAAATAAAAATCAAAAAGTCACCATGCAGGTGTTTTGAAAGAAACTTCTCAAATTCCCGCATTAAAAACATATGCAACACACATCATAGCGATAAGTGCAATGTAACATGATGTAGAAATTGCACTAGACAAGGTGTAACCTTTACCTTAGAAATTAACTGTAAAATCGATGTCAGTTACAAATTAGAAGTATTCAATGTTAACATCTGTGTAACATTTCCCCTTGTCTATTGCAAGTCCTGTACTGTATCCAATTTCAATAGTCACAAAATATTTCATACTGATCAGTAATCAAGGTGAAACAAACTCACCTGAAGTAACACATCCAAATAAAATTGGTAACATCAATTAGTTGGTGCAAGTGGCCATTACTATGATGAAACTAAATTCAAATGACCATCACATTCTATGTTAACAAGTGTATGCTCTTAACAAAGTAGACATTAAAAAATCAGCTGAATTACCTGCCATCTTGGTAAAGGAATATAAGTACTTCACATTTTACTCAGAAACATTGCTAGGAATCAAACAATTGCTAAGGAAAAATAATGCCAGGACTAATTTTGTGAAATCAAAAGTATGGATTTATTACACAAATTGATATAAGGCTCTCAAAATAATAATCAAGCTAAATGGCAGTCCATAAAGTGAAAACTTTGCACTATTGTGCAGTGGCACACAACTTTTCTCCAAATACACTGCCAAGGTGAACCTCCTCAGGAAGGGGCATCTAGTGGGCAGAGCAGGTACCTTCAAGATCTTACTTGGAGGGGAGTTTTGGGTTTGGGCGGGTGCCCTTGGGTATAGAATGGGGGTGATGTTGGGAGGGGTGCTCTTGTGTTTGATAGGGGTGGGTTGGGATGTGGAAGGGGTGAGTTGGGGTGTGGAAGGGGTAGATTGGCATTTGGTAGGTGTGGGTCGGGATGTGGAAGGGGTGGGTTGGTGTGTGGATGGGGTAGATTGGCGTTTGCTAGGGGTGGGTTGGGATTTGGCAGGTGTTAGGGCAAGGGTAAAAATGATATCTTCAATTGAAAAATGGGTGGGGTGTTTGGCAGGGAGTTGGGTTTGGGAGGTAGAGGGACTGGTAGCGTCTGATGTGCATGTGTCTGTTGAGGGTGCAGGTCACTCAGGGTCTGGTGTATGTCGTGCACATTTAGGTGTGTCTTGCATCATAGGTGTCTGTTCTTTGGATGAGTGTGTGCATTTGAGTTTTGTGGGTGTGAATTATAATTTGTGTATGGATGGGTGTGCTGTGGAAGTGCTGGGTGTGGTTGTGCATGTGGGTGTGGTTGTGGTGCATTTGGGTGTGGGTGTGGTGGTGGCTGCATTGTCTGTGGAGATGTTGGGTATGGTGCATGTGGGGGTGGCTGTGGTGTTTATGGAGGTGCTGCGTGTTGTGCATGTGGGTGTGGTGGTAGATGCGGTATCTGTGGAGGTGCTGAGTATGGTTGTGGTGCATGTAGGTAGGGAGGTGCCTGGGGTATCTGGGGGTGTGCTGGTGGTGCATATGTGTGTGGTGGTGGATGTGGTGTCTGTGGTTGTGCTGGTGGTGTGCATGGTGTGGCTGGTGTCTGTATGTTTGGATGTGCGCCTGTGTTTTTTGTGGTGTTTGTGTTTCTGTGTGGATGTGCTGCTTGTGTCTGTGTGAGTGGGTGCATGCAAAGGTGTGAGTGTGCTTAGGGCAGGTCCGGGAATAGGGAATTTGGATGAGGAAGGGGAAGGGGAGGGAGGTGGGGCACAAGGTTGGATGATTGGGAGGCTGTGGTTAGTGAGGAGGCTAGACCTTTAAAAGATCTCTGTAGGCCAGAAATAGCACTGTGACTGCCTTCCATGTAGGCTACCATTTGTTGCAATTGGAAGCCAAGCCCCTGGATGGCATTCAGTAGTGCAGTCTGGCCTATAGAGATATTCCGGTTGAGGTCAATAGCCTCCTCACTCAGCGCAGCTGGGGGGACGGGGCAGGGATGAGGTTCCTGTAGCAAAGGAGACACCACCCCTTTTAAGGGGGTGGGTTTGGCCAACTAGGTGGGAGCAAGAGGGAGGGTAGAGATGGTACTCTGGGTGGCGGACAAGGATGCAGTTGGTAGACTCCCCGCCGGGACCACCACCACTAGGGAGTGCTCGCTGGAGGAGGTCTTCAAAGAAGATGTTAAAGAGCTTGCCGCCTCCGTTGCATTCCCCTCACCCTTCGTGCCACTGGGTCCTTCGGTGGTGTCCACACTCAAACCACAGTGGCCAGCTGCTTTCCCGCTGACATTGGCACCTTCTCCTTTGCCTGCTCTAGATGATGCTGAAATGACATATACAATAGTTTTATTGAATCTTTGTAAACAGAACTGATCATGCCCATTATTCAAAAACAGTTTGCAAGTTTTCAGATTTCACCTGCTTCAAAGCTCTCAAACTTTGCTTCTAAATTAGCATAAGCTCATACATATACACAACATTTTGAGAAAACATTTGGTCACAGTTATGTCTGTCATGAGCGCACTACCTCAAGCGCACTTCTTAGGTAAGCCCGGAACGTACCTTAACGAGCGCACAAGTGATCCCTGTCATTGCAGTAAAGAACTCAAACCGAACGAATACTTGGACTACGTTTCCCAAGAGTCTTAGGGAACCGACGCAACGCGTAGGTGTAACCGCCTATAAATCGGATGACAGACTGCGGAACATCGTCGGAAATTCTGAATCCTGAAGTTCTTCGGAAGGACACTGTCGACCTCACCAGTTTGCTAAGGGTGCTCTGCACCGCCCTTTGCGCATCGTGACTTGTTCTGTCTGATAGGGGAATCTATCGCTTCTTCCGTTGGCGGGCTGCCTTGTTCAGTCCATGCGGAAAGAAAGGTATCCATTGCTTTCCCAACCCTAAGGCTTGAAAAACTCTCAGAAATTCCCACCGTTGGCGAGCCACATCACTGCGGCTCTTACGGTGGGAAGATATTGTTATCCCTAGTGGAGAGTAAGACGCCATTACCTTCCACTGAGGGTCTTATTTACTTTGTTGGTAATTGTTAACCAGCGAGACATTATGGCACGTAATCCCTCCTGTACTTATTGGAAAGTGTTATATACTACTTCCTGGATAGTATTTTATATGTTTGCTATTTCTTTGGCTCTATTAACAGGGGTGGTTGCCAGAGCGGTATAGGACTACGCTCAACCCCTGTGATGTCTTGTGGAGCCTATAAATGGTATGTCACTGTATGGATTAATACGTTGGTATTTTGGTAACAGGTACTGAGAGTATCTTGAATTACATGGTGTCTTGATGTTATATGTTTGTTCTTTATATATATTCTAATACAGCAAACATGATGAAGGGATTGATGTTTCTACACAGGAACCAGAGAATACGTAGGATACTTCAAGCTGCATAGTTATTTTTTGTTACAGGTATATGAAGTTGCATCACCTGGTTTATTGATGATTAGTGCATACATACTCTGTCATTAGGAGGAGAGAAGTATTTATGATTTCTGGTGCCATTTCAGGTCTCCCTCCCTGCTGTTCCCTTCCTATAGTTCCCACGCTTGATTATCCCACTGACCTGTGCTATCACAGCTATTCTGGCTTGGGAACATCAAGAGTTGGATCATTCTAAGCAACAAACCGACCCTGAGGATTTGCTACTCTGACAGAATTTCTGACCCACGACTTATCATCCTCCCGGTCGGGTTGTGTTAGAACGGCCACTCTTGAAGATGTGTTGGCAGTCCTAGCGGACGTCTAGGCGGAATTAGTGGCATCCCGCCACGAAACCGCAGAATTAAAAGCTCGGGTAGAACGCATTCAAAATAATTCCTTTGATGTAGGCAGTCCTTCTTCGATACCGTCAAGCTCAGTTGAGGTGGAAATGTCTATTACCATACCGTTAGCAACCCCAAAGAGGTATCATGGAGAATCAGACAAAGTGCAGGTATTCTTAATGCAGATTATGCTACACTTTTCCTGTAAACAAAAATCCTTCCCCACCAATCAAGCCAGAGTGGCTTTTCTCATCTCATATTTAGCGGGCGATGCTGCCCAATGGGCTGTACCTTTCGTAAGTAGAGACGACCCACTGTTATATGATTGGGAGGCTTTTAGGGTAGAGTTCGTAAAAGTGTTCGACAGACGTGCCGAATCCTTCACCTCAGACAGAGAATTACTGGAGTTAATACAAGGGAATAAGGACCTGCTGGTATATCTCAATGCCTTTCAGAGACTGGTAGCAGAAATCAAATGGCCAGAGGCCAAACAAGCCGCGCTCTTCCATCAAGGACTTTGTGCTGATCTTAAAGATGTGATTGCCCAAATTGACCCTCAGCCTACCTCCTGTGAGTATTTGATTGGCCTGGTATTGCATCTGGATCACAGAATCAGTGAGCACAAAGGGGATCATAAACGAAAAGAGAGACCAATGTCTCGGTTTGAACGGCCCAGAACCACAGAACACAATAAATGCATCCATACCGGAGCCCATGGAGATCGGAACTGTGCGAGCAGCACTCTCCCCAGCAGAGAAAGAAGTCCGCCGTAAACAAGGTCTTTGTTTATATTGTGGACAGGAAGGGCACTTTGTGAAAGAGTGTCCGGTGAAACCAAAGACCAATCGATTTCGGAGCAGTAGGTTAGTAACTGCTGCCACGAACAAACCGTCGGAAAACTAACTCGCTCGAAGAAAGAAGAAGGGGTTTCTTGGAGCCAGTCGTACATCCCTTCCTTACATAGTGGGGACTTCCCTCAACACGGACATCTGTTTGTAGAACTGAACTTACTCATACAATTGGAGTGGATACAAGTACCAGTCATGATTGATTCTGGAGCCAAGGGCATCTTCATGGATATAGGGGAAGCACAGTGCAGAGGCATACGCTTAAAACCCAAAGAAAAACCTGAGTTGGTGTTTGCTGTTGATGGAAGAAAACTCGACACAGGACCCATAGGGTATCTCTCTGAGGACATGGAGATGATGTATGGCCCCTCTCACATGGAGACTATAACATTCAATATCATACATGCTCCCCAAAATGGCATCATTCTTGGATTACCTTGGTTGCAGAAGCATAATCCTGAAATCAATTGGGTGAACCGAAGAGTACTAATGACTTCCCCATATTGTCTGGAACATTGTGTGAAGGTACCAGAAGGACCCGCTACAGCCTTGGCATCGGGCTTGTGTATAGCCACCGCGGCCGAAAAGGATATCTCACTACCTGTCCAATACCAAGAATACGCAGAGGTGTTTAATGACAGGCAGTTGGAAATCCTACCCCCTCACAGACAATATGATTGTCAAATCGATTTGATTCCTGGAGCTGTGGTACCTAGTGGGAGAATATATGCCCTGACAGAGCTCGAAAACTTACACCTCAAAGCATAACTTGACAAATACCTGGAGATGGGTTTCATTCGTCCATCAAAGTCTCCGGCCGCCTCTCCACTTTTTTTCATCCCAAAGGCTAATGGCGAACTTCGCGCCTGCATCTATTACAGGGCATTAAACACCATTACGGTGAAGAACCGATACCCCTTACCGCTGATGCCGGTGTTATTGGAGCAAGTTAAGAAAGCGGCGATCTACATGAAACTAGATCTCAAGGGTGCTTACCACTTGGTTCGCATGAGAAGTGGAGATGAATGGAAGACGGCATTTAAAACCAGCTATGGCCTGTTTAAATATTTGGCAATGCCCTTCGGGTTATGCAATGCCCCGGCGGCATTCCAATATTTTCTTGATAATGTTCTTCGTGAGTTCCTGGACCACTATGTGGTAGTTTACATAGATGATATCCTCATCTATTCAGAAGATGAGAAAACGCATATAAGGCATGTAAAATCTGTATTGCAAATACTGCAAAGGAACCATCTATTCTGCAAATTGAGTAAGTGCGAGTTCCACGTACGCACTGTGGAGTTCCTCGGAGTCATGCTCACCCCATCAGGGCAGGAAATGGCCGAAAGAAAAATAACTGCTGTGAAGGAGTGGTCACCCACACAAAATGTACGAGATGTCCAGTGTTTTATTGGTTTGCAAATTTCTATCGCCAATTTATAAACCAGTTCTCCAAACTGGTTGCATCTATAAGCAAGCTGCTGAGTAAATCACAGGTATTCAAATGGAGTCGAGAAGCACAGGAGGCTTTCATTGCCTTAAAAGATGCCTTTGTAACTGCCCCGGTCCTAACACACCCTGATCCAGAGAAGCCCTACGTAGTTGAAGCGGATGCCTCTGACACTACAATAGGAGCAGTCTTGTCTCAAAGACACTCTTCCACTGAACAACCATCTGGTAGTTTATATGTCTAGAAAACTAAAGATGGCGAAAGGAACTACAACATTTCAGAAAAAGAACTCTTGGCCATCAAGGATGCCTTCTTGGAGTGGAGACACTTTTTGCTTGGAGCCAATCACATTGTTACTGTGTACACTGAACACAGGAATTTGCAGTTTATGACCCCTGCTAGACACCTAACCCCTCGACAACTACGTTGGATGTTGTTCTTTTCAGAATATCATTTTATCATTACCTACAGACCAGGTAGTGAAAACAAAAAAGCAGATGCCCTCACCAGACAATCTTCTACTAAAGAACAGGAAGCAATTCAGAAACATCCCATCATTGATCCCGCAAAGGTGCTATGTACCATACAACCTGATACCTTCCTCAAAGACGTGATCAAAGGGTATAACACCTTCTCATGGAGAACATGGTTAAAAAGACATACAGAATGGCAAATGAAGAAAGAAATCCCAGTGAACAGAAACTGTATTCTGGTACCTACAGAACCACTACAAAAGAAAGTATTTCACTGGTGTCATGAACTACCGAGTGCAGGACATAATGGGCTAGGAAAGATCACGGATCAAATAACAAGACAATTCTGGTGGCCGTCTCTCCCAGTGGACGTTAAGTTATGGATAAAGTCGTGTGAAATCTGTGCAAAAATTAAAACAAATCATCAAAGGCCACCAGGATTGCTACAGCCCCTTCCTACACCTGGCACTCCGTGGGAAAACATATCGCTGGATTTCGTTGTTGGGCTTCCAAATGACAAAGGGTGTACTGTAATCCTCATAGTCATCGACTATTTAATGAAGATGGGGCACTTTATAGCCTGCAAACAGGTTCCCTCGGCAGGTCAATTGGCTCACTTACTCATGGTGCACATTGTGCGCTTACACGGATTACCAAGCTCCATTGTGTCGGATCGCGATTCTCAGTTCCCCGCCCGATTCTGGAGGGTGTGGTGCACATCCTTACACATGACCACAGCCTTGTCAACGAGTTTTCACCCACAAACGGATGGACAGACGGAACGCCTTAACCAGACGCTGAAGCAATATTTGCGTTGCTATGTTGACAATAGCACAGAAGCATGGGTGGACTATCTTTGGTTAGCTGAAATCACCTACAATAGTGCCACACACAGTTCCACACATGTGTTTCCATTTTAGAGCACCTATGGTCATCATCCTAGGTTCCTACCTTTTATCCATCCTATGGAGATTACCAAGATACCAGAGGTATCCAAAAGAGTGGCTCATATCCAGGAAACACTAGCAAATGCACAATGACATTTGAAAGACACAAACGTACAGTACAAGACCTCTGCCGATAAACACCGAAGGTCAGGCCTTTGTATAAAAAGGGGGACACAGTTTGGTTATCCACCAAGAACATCCGTTCTAGGAAACACAGTGTTTTTAACCCCAGGTACATAGGTCCCTACAAAATCAGCAAATGTATCAGTCCAGTGGCAATGAAACTGGCCTTACCTTCCCATCTTCGGATTCACCCCGTCTTTCATGTTTCTCTATTGAAACCTTCTGTCACATCAGTGAGAAAGCTACCTTTACCTGTTTTGGTCAATGATGACACAGAATACGAGGTAAAGGGAATCATCGATGCAATACTACGAAGAAACAGACTATAGTACCTAGCAGCGTGGAAGGGGTTTGGGCCTCAGGGGAACCAGCATCTGGAGTTCATGCGCCTAGGCTAGTGTCTTCCTTTCACAGAAAATATCCACTGAAACCAGGCCCTTTGGCGGGCTCTTGTTAAAGAGGGGATGTTCTGTCATGAGCGCACTACCTCAAGCCCGATTCTTAGGTAAGTCCGGAACGTACCTTAACGAGCGCCCAAGCGATCCCTGTCACTGCAGTAAAGAACTCAAACCGAACAAATACTTGGACTACGTTTCCCAAGAGTCTTAGCGTACTGACGCAACGCATAGGTGGAACCACCTATAAATCGGAAGAAGGACTGCGGAACAGCGTTGGAAATTCTGAACCCTGAAGTTCTTCGAAAGGACGCTGTCGACCTCGCCAGTTTGGTAAGGGTGCTCTGCACCGCCCTTTGAGCATCGTGACTTGTTCTGTCTGATAGGTTAATCTATTGTTTCTTCTGTTGGCGGGCTGCCTTGTGCAGCCCATGCGGAAAGAAAGGTATCCATTGCTTTCCCAACACTAAGGCTTGAAAAACTCTCAGAAATTCCCACCGTTGGCGAGCCACATCACTGCGGCCCTTGTGGTGGGAAGATATCGTTTCCTCCTAGTGGAGAGTAAGACGTCCATTACCTTCCACTGAGGGTCTTATTTACTTTGTTGGTAATTGTTAACCAGCAAGACATTGTGGCACGTAATCCCTCCTGTACTTATTGGAAAGTGTTATATACTACTTCCTGGATAGTATTTTATATGTTTGCTATTTCTTTGGCTCTATTAACAGGGGTGGTTGCGAGAGCCCTCAACCCCTGTGATGTCTTGTGGAGCCTATAAATGGTATGTCACTGTATGGATTAATACGTTGGTATTTTGGTAACAGGTACAGAGAGTATCTTGAATTACATGGTGTCTCGATGTTATATGTATGTTCTTTATATATATTCTAATACAGCAAACATGATGAAGGGATTGATGTTTCTACACAGGAACCACAGAATACGTAGGATACTTCAAGCTGCATAGTTATTTTTTGATACAGGTATATGAAGTGGCATCACCTGGTTTATTGATGTATAGTGCATACATACTCTGTCATTAGGAGGAGAGAAGTATTTATGATTTCTGGTGTCATTTCAGGTCTCCCTCCCTGCTGTTCCCTTCCTATCCTTCCCTCGCTTGATCATCCCACTGACCTGTGCTATCACAGCTATTCTGGCTTGGGAATATCAAGAGCTGGATGATTCTAAGCAACAAACCGACCCTGAGGATTTGCTACTCTGACAATGTCATTCCCCATAATAGCTCCTATATTCTGTATGATCTTGTCTCTTTTCCATTATTATGCCTCTCCAGGAACTGTTTCACACCTATGAATGGTTGGCATTTGTATTTTAGAATAGTGAACTGATGTCACCAAAAAGGATATCAACAAAAAAATACCTTTGTACAGTCTGTTCACAAGACGCTAAAATCTGAACTTTTCATTCTAAATAAGTAAAATCGGAATAAATGCGTGTCAACAAATACTGCAATGTTTTACCAGTATTAGCATAAACTGAAAGCAGGTTACATTTGTTTGGGCATTTCACATTGTTAAAACTTAATTCAAGTCAGTGCAGTATATGTCAAATATCTGCAAATTAATAAATTAATTCTGTACTGAAGTAGCTTAGCTGTGTTTAATATACTATGTTGATACCTATGCTGCTGAAGACAGTCAGAAACAAATATTTGGCGGATTGACAGTTGACTTCTACAGCATAAGTAAATACAAAGCCCTTGAAACATTTCTAACACAGTTCAGTACAGAGCAAAAACATTTTCATATTTGACTCCGAAATATGTCTAGTTATTTGAAGTTTGTTGTACCTTTGTGAAATGATTTCATTAAATATGCTGGCTTTCACTGTTTACAAAAAGTTGTAGAACATCACAGTAATCATTATATAAAATGATTCATATGTAATAATTACTTCAAAGATTCAAATGTAAATCACAATATGAAACATATTACACCTTGATGCATTTCAACATTTTCCTAATGTGTCATGTATTTGGCCTGATTCTGAGTTTTCCTGATGGGATACTCCTACATATATGTGATGGAACATTCCATCTACCAACATCCCTTAAAGTTTCCCATTTTTTTCCATCATTGAATTTTTATATTGACATGACTAAGGACATTGGGAAATGGTTGTGGGTATGTGTTACTCTGTCACCAATGCGTACACATTTCTGTCTGTGTTTCATCATAAAATGGATGCCTATCACAATTATTTGTACAAAATCAATCTAGCTTATACACACATTTGTGAAGGAGTAAGACATCATGCCAATCTATCACTTTTAATATGTACGAAACAGTATTTCCGATGTTAAACACAATTTGGATATGTTCTGATTCCAAAATGTAGCCATCAATTCTGATGTCACTAGTCATCTTGTATCACATGCTTACTCTTGTTTGTGTAGAATCCCAACTTATCAACGTGACGTTTGGTACATCCACTGTATCAGAAGTGCCTAGTATGCTATTTCACATGTAATAGGGCTACCATTAGATCATCCACAACAGTGAAGGAGCATCACACCTGGCACAATAAAGACTATTGGCCTGTATGGTACAACTGTCCTTCATGACATCAAAGAACCTGAGGTATATGTGGGGTTTAGGCAGCCACGTGTCTGCTCAGACCAGTCCTTTGTTTGTGAATAGGAATCAGGTGGGATCCTTTTCAAAAACGTCATAGACAAAGCACATCATCATACACATTGTGCAAAACTTACACCTTCAAGAACTCTTCTTGTGCTTTGGACATGGGTCACGCTTAATGTTGATAGGAAAAATCCTAGTAGTAACAAAAATGTAGTCATGTAGCATGTGAAACTCTGATAAGAACGTACCCCCTTGTTGCTGCTGTTGGGCTCTCAACTGCCCATCAAGCTCCGGATAGGCCACCGGAAGAATGCTGGCCAGAAGGGGGGTCAGGATGCGGCGCAGGCGCTTCCCACATTGGGAGGACTGCCCGAGCTGGACTTCAGTTCACTTTCTGGTACATCTTCATAGGTCCTCCCAACTCTTGCATCAATGGATGCTGCGCCGCTTGTAGACCCCCAGGGTTTGTACCTTCCTGGAGCTGGTCTTCCAAATCTCCTGCTTCTGATGTGCATTGACCTGTACGGATACAAGAAATTAAAGAAAAAACAATGGTTTTGTGACTTTTTGTTTGTCTGTATTGATGTAACAAACGTTTTCGACATCTATCACTAGCATGACTCATAAGTTAGCATACAACATGTGTATTTTCACATGATGACCAAAACCAATATCTTAATTGTGCCAACATTACCAAGGACTGGGGGGCACATGATTGGTATTACAGTGACAGAAACACAGGAAGTGGAGGATGCGGTTAGCTGAGGTGTTACAGCTAGGGTTGGAGGTGTCGGTGTGGGCCCAGTGAGACTCACTGGAAACATCTGCCCATGCTGGCCAGATAGACCAGGATCCTCATTGTCATCCAGATTACCAGGAAAGTTTTCCTCACTGAAGACTTGATCCTGGGCTGGAGTGGAGGTCTCTTCAGTGGCACATTCCTGCCCAAGTGCACTGGCAGTTGGACCTATTGAGAACACTTTTATTGGTAAAAATTTGTATTATACATCCAAATCTTTTGAGAAAAACAATGTAGATACCTAGAAGAAAAAAAGGTAGCGTATATTATGATTATAGCTTTCAGTGGTATTGAACATATTACCCTAACTTTTTGAAATTTCAAACAGTACAACTTCAATTAACAGGTAATAAGATATCCTGAAATGTTTATGAAGTTATTAGGAAGTATAGCTAACATCTCACAACCATTTAACTCAATACAGTGGAGAGGTGAAATGTGTAATTGTCCGTTCCAAGGTCTAGCTGACTTCAAAACAGACATTTACACAACTTGGATGGATGTTTGGCATAAGTCATCATGTGAACAGTGCAGAGTCAATTTTTGCAATTACCACTTATATTCAGCATAGTAATTTTCATACCTTACAATTTGTGGGTCAACACACAGTCTTGAAATCAATTCAATCGGGCGAGAAGAACAGGACAACATTCAGAAAACAACACAAACCATTTTCATAAGAGAGCATTGAATAGGGATTGATTATTACATGACACTTTACCATGTGTGGAAATATGTTAGACAAGAGCGAATGAACAATATGACATAGCAATAATCTTTTGACAAAACAGAAACAGGGCATCATGGTAGTTGTAGTCATTTCAAAGACAACTTACCAACAAATGGTTAGTGGAATCTACCTGTGGAAAATATGCAGTTGAAATGGGACAGACCCTTACAATATGACACACATATGGGTAAAAGGTTATTTGGTGTTCTAACACTTACAGGCACCATACCATCATGTGACATGTAATGGAGATTGACACCTGTAATCTTAGATGCAAAACAATACATTCACGCAAACAATCCAAATTATCTGATACTGATACTTTGAGATTTTTAGGTTAGAGAAATATATGCAGAACACATGGGCAACAGCTGAGTTGAGAACAAACAGCAAATTGAGTTTTAGTGAGACCAGACTCCACTCCACCAGGTATTCCTGTCAACCCTTGGTGTAGGATCTGCAAGACCTTTTCCTCCCAAGGCATGAATTGTAAAGGGGGCATGGGAGAACACCATCAATCCTTTGGGCTTCCAGGTGATGCTTGGAGGCCAGGAAACACACCCTCCCCCGCAGGTCGTTTCACCTCTTATTAATATCCTCCTATGTGTGCAGGTTGTTAGATGCAGCATTCACTCTGTCAAATATTCTGGCGCACATTCGCCTTTTCTGAGATAGTGGTGTATTTTGGAGTTGAGCTCCCTAACAATTGTGGCTCTACTCTTATGATTTCATCCACCATGACTGACAATTCTCCCTCAGTAAAACGGGGATTTGTAGGGCCTGGCATTGTGCAAAGAAACATGAAGGAATAAAAAAATTAACCACGAGGAATAAAATGATAGAAGTTAAAGGGACAAGAAACAGGGAACAGCAACAAACTAACCTCACTTAGCTGGCAAAAGTTCTGCTAGAAAATGCCATGGTGCAGTGGAATGGCAGAGGTTCATGGTCTGAAATGGAGTGTGTTCTATAGTGTGGTATGCAGGTTTTTCCATTTGGCCAATGGACATTAGGTGTGTTCTACTAGGATCCATACAATGGCCACAGTGATGGTCATTGTTTAGCGCGTACCGCAACAGACTCCCTCCGTCAGGGAACCACTGCTAGGAGACCACCAGCACAACTGTAAAATCTATTTCTGCTCGGTGGAAACCCGCCGCCCTAACGGCAATGGAGTACTATTCACCAGCATTGGAGTCCGCCGCGTTGGCAGCGGTAAGCTGCGACCGCGGCGGGAAACACTATGGGGCCGATTCCGATTCGTGTCGGTAATTTCTCCGACCGAGCCGGCCTCGGAGAGATTTCCGACCGAATCGGACCCGTGCAGTCCGACCGAACGAGTCCGATGCATTCGTATGCCACCGGACACGAGTCGGTCGGACTCCCATTGAACTCAATGGGAGCCGGTCGTACAACGCGTACGCGGGCTCCCATTGCCTCAATGGGTGCGAGGCAGACAAGGGCGCCCCTACAGCGAGTATGCCGCGAGCGCTTCGCGGCGTACACGCACAGGTAGGGGGACCCATGGGTCCCCCTGTGTGCGCCCGCACGGGTACGCGTACAGGGGGTCCGACACGGACCCCCAAAGTACGGCTCCGACAGCGAGTTCGAGTCGGACGGCGCGAGTCGGTCGGAGCGGTCGAGGTGCGCATCGTACTTACCCGGCCGGAAAACGTCTCCATTGCGCGGTGCGAATCGGGTCCGAGCGAGTCGGTCGGAGCAGTACGATCCGGGAACCAGTCGGTCGGAGCGGTCGGGTCGCCCGGACGAGTCGGTCGGCGAATACGCATCGTACTCGCTCGCCCGGACGCGCGTACGACTCGGTCGGAAAATAGGGCTCCGGATCGGATCCGGTAAAACCGAATCCGATTCGGAGCACTACCGGCCGAGATCGGAATCGGCCCCAGAGTCGACGCAGACGGCGAGTCAGGCTCCATGCATCTAAATACGGTGAGAGAAAGACCGTCGATATGGCGGAGTACTTGGGGCCGCCGCAGGACAGCAGTAAGACAGTCAAGATCTAAATCGGGCCCATAGACCCAATTAACTCTGTGGGTTAATAAGATGTGGGGTATAAAGCACCATTGAGAAAAATACTGGATACGAACTACACAGCCTCAGTAGGAGAGGCAACTAATCAGTGAAGCAGTCAGTAGGGATGGGTTGCTGGCAGATTTTCTCCTTGGTGGTGGTCAAGCAGGCCATTTTACCGGTTTAAACCAGTCAACTATGAGTGACGATGCCCAGTCAATCCTGATATAATGTCTAGGTTTTCCACACCCTATTTCTAAGCAATTTATTTTTTGGGGTGAATGCTTTATGGCAACAAAAATATCCTGGAATTCCATGCGCCGGTGGGCCCTTAGCTGAGTTGTTGCATCTATCCTATCTCCTAAGTCCCTAAACCTCAAAGAAAATGTCATCCTCTGAGCTTTTACTTGGCCCATTCCATCTTCAGTGCTTGAAATAAGCATGGCTGAGAGGGCCTCAATTCTGAGCCGGACAGGGTGCCACAGAGTCCAGTGAAACCCAAATGCTCCAGTCTCTGAATTTACCTTTTCCATTCCAGTTTATTATGTGGTCAGTCCTTTGGAGATACATGTCCCAAAACACTAAAACTAGAATTGTGTATGCCTTTAGAATACACTTAGCTGACATTGGAAAAGGACTACAGGCAATATGAATCTAACTTTACTACTGGGCTGTCCAGCCCTGATTGCCTATGTAATGAAAATTTGGTTTTGTTAGTATTTTTCCATCAAATGTTTCAGATTCATGGTCTTAACGTGTTTTGTCTGCAGAGGTGCCATGGACTTCTCTGGAAGATCTACCAAGCCTGCATTGCCATAAATTATCCCTGAAAACAGCAGCAATAGAAAAACAGTTCTTAAGCTTCCTATTGAAAATAAGTTTTTTTATTTGTCTCTGAAAGACAAATGAAAACATTTTTCATGATAGGCCAGTATAAAGATATGTCCCCATTAAAAAATCTGAAAAAAATCAATCAAGAATTATTTTGTTCTGCTACTTTTTAACCTTCCAGTGACAATATGATGGGAAAATTATATAAAAACTGAATTTGCTCAACCCTCTGAAGGCCAATGAAAATCAATGAGTAAAAGGACAAGTACATAGAATCACAGACTTAAATGTAGCTTTGCCGGCCAAAAACACGGTGCTTTTTACCAGACAGTCCCCCATCATGATAAGAGAGACCATTTAAATGCATGGGAATAATCAAAAAGATGAAACTATACAACTGCACTTTAATTTAAAGAACAGCCACGCTTTGGGAGTTCGAATAAATTTAAAGCATACATAGATAGCCTCTACTGTAAAGAAATACACAGTTTAATTTTTGGAAAAAAGGATATGTTTTGAAAAAGTGGATTACAAGGACACATGTATTTACATTTTTTTAACATAAGATATTGGAGAACCGCGAGAGAAGAAACAAACCTAATCCATCCACAAATGGAGCCAAACAGTAATTCGAATAGGGCATAAAAATGTAGAAGCTTTCAGAGACAGCATTAATGTTTTCTTGAAACAATATAATAATTATTCCAAAAGCACATAGTTGAGAGTTTCAACAACAAATCCTCCGCGAGAGACGTCCAATGTTCCCTCAAATTTCTTTCCTCTGTGTGCGGCAGTGTAAGGTGTCTGTGCATTGCAGCCAAGGCTATGTGAGCCAAGAAACCAACCATGCATGTGATAGGTATATGGGGTTCTAGTTTAGGCCTAAGAGGTATGTGCTCACATGTTTCTTATTAGCATTCATTAAATGGATTATTAAACCTGCACAGCACGCCTGTCCCTCCAGTGCGTGATAAGCAATGTGAAAATTATGCACAAAGAGTTAAAAACAAAGCATTAACATTTGAGGAAAAAGGGAGAGATACTCACTTAGTGGCTGATTTATTGAAAGTGTGATCTAAAAACCTGAGATTAATCCAGGCTTCCTCCTTAACCAAACAGAGTGACATTAGGCAAATATTGCATTTAAGCAATCCTCCATTTTCTTCATTATCGCATATAAAAGCAATTTCAAATAGGTTAGTTCAGAACACGAGGCAACAATTTTGTTTGATTTAATAGACTATAATGAAGGGGCGGCTGCTCCGTTTGAGTAGAGGAGCGTCGCCCCACTAACCAAAATGCCCAAAAATTCCCCAGAGATTAAAACTAAAATGGTAATAAAGTTAATTTATTACCATTTTATTTTTTATCCTCTCCGTTCCGAACTGAGTGTCAAGATGGGGTGGGGCGGGGCTTGCTGCGTGGTAGCAGCAGGGAGGAGGGTGGGCTGCCTGAGCACTTTTCAAAGTGTGCATGTCTCTTTAGCTGTTCGTCTTGCGACGGCCAGCCAGACATGCGCACTTTGAAAACTCTAACCCAGCTGTCTAAAGACAGCTGGGTTAGAGTAAGTGCTGGGCTCCAGTGTCCTCGGGAGTGGCGAGAGAGGCCGCTCCCTCCAATCCTGGCGCTTCTCTCGTGCAGCATGAGAGCAGCGCAAGGATTGGTTAGGGGAGTTGTTGAGGGTCCCGCGCTGGAGGAGAAGACGAGAAGATGAAGACCGGACCAGAGCGCGGAGGATGTTCGTGCAGGTAAGGTTTTTTTTCTTTATTTCTTATTTTCTTTATTTAATGTGTCCCCCACCCACCACCCATTTGCCCACCCCACCACTCTCTAGAGGTGCCAGCCGCGACTGCTATAATGTTGCTCTATTTATAGGAATGTGGGCCACATACAGGGTGCACATGACAAATTACTTTCCTCTCAGTTCACAAACATTTTGCCAGGGAGAGGCAAGAATGTTTCTATGTTCAGTTTAAAAACTCACATTTGCAGTGAAATGCTTTAATGTATCATACTAATGTCAAACTTCTGCGTACTAAAGAAAAGGACATCTTTTGTATTTTGAAGGGACTTCAACATATGTTAGGTGATGTTTGCTGCGGATCACTGACAGAATATCGACAACAAAAATGTCGAGGTACAAAAATATCGGGACAAAAATATCGTTGTCCAGAATATCGAAGTCCTATTTACATCATGGTAAATACAAAAATATCGAGAAAAAAAATATTGTTGTAAAAAATATCGGTTTTTTTAAATGCTTAAAAAATAATGTAAAATAAAGTAAATAATACATATAATTAAAAAAACATAGTTAGAATTATTAGAAAATGTTTAAAATAATAAACATAAATATAATGTTAAAAATAATTAAACATACGTATATATAAAATATAATATATACATTTACTTAATAATATTTATAAATAATTATTATAATAAATTATAAAATGTTAGAAACATACTAAAATTATAAATACATATATATATATATATATATATATATATATATATATATATATATATATATATATATTTTCCACACAAAGGACGCGGCACTCAGGAGTGAAGATAGTTCAAATGAGTTTATTGCACAACTCAACCAACGCGTTTCAGCCCTCTCACGGCTTTGCTCACGGTATATATATATACCAGTAAAATAAAAATAAAATATATATATAATAATTTAAAATATTAAAATATTATAATCTTTTACAATTACATTTCACACTACATTAACAGCAACAGTAGGGAAAATGTTGGATAGCGGAGGGGATAAAATTACTATTCCCACTCCAGGGAGTGCAACAGTAGGGAAAGTGTTGGATAGCGGAGGGAAATAATTTACTATTCCCACTCCAGGGAGTGCAACAGTAAGAAAAGTGTTGGATAGCGGAGGGGAATAATTTACTATTCCCACTCCGGCAAGTACAACAGTAGGGAAAGTGTTGGCTAGCGTAGGGGAATAATTTACTATTCCCACTTCAGGGAGTGCAACATTAAGGAAAGTGTTGGATAGCGTAGGGGTAAATATTACTTTTCCCACTCCAAAGATAGCTACAGTAGGGAAAGTGTTGGATAGCATAGGGGTAAAAATTACTATTCCCACTCCAGAGAGTGCAACAGTAGGGAAAGTGTTGGATAGCAGAGTGGATAAAATGACTATTCCCACTCCAGCGAGTGCAACAGTAGGGAAAGTGTTGGATAGCAGAGGGGAATAATTTACTATTCCCACTCCAGCAATTACAACAGTAGGGAAAGTGTTGGATAGCGGAGGGGAATAATTTACTATTCCCACTCCAGCAGGTAGAACTGTAGGGAAAGTGTTGGATAGCGGAGTGGAATAATTTACTATTCCCACTCCAAAGAGTGCAACAGTAGGGTAACAATTACTATTCCAACTCCAGTGAGTGCAACAGTATGCACTGCGTGCTCGAGGTTACCAGCTCAAAGGCAAGTGATGAACTGTAGAAAAGCTTGGTGGTAGTTGAATTTTCTTTTGATAAACTGTGCCCGTGTATGGAACTTTTCCTTTGAAGCACTGTGTGCGATCGGTGCACAGATATACAAGAGGAGTTTTGCCAAGATCTACATTGAATACCATGAAGTAGTTGAAGAGGCAGTTATGTAGCATTATGGGAATTGTGGTCCCTTTATTTAAAAAAACCGATCATTTGAATGTTGCAACGAAGGGAAAAGAATATTTATGAACACTATGTTCAAAGGATTGGACCTGATTTAAAATGAGATTGTGTACTCACCTTTGCTGCAAAAAAACGAACTATGAAAGAAAGAAAAAATAGACTGCCTCTTTAAATTTGGAACAAAGTGGACCTTGTCCTTTTTCAATGTCTGAGCTACAATATTTAAAATGCTAACGAACCCACCTGAAAATACAGTGGCATCTGACGAAGACTCATTCGAGTTGAAACGCGTAATGCCTGCTTGCCTTTCTTTGCCTCAAATAAAGAAATAACTGAGCACATTTGGAGTGGCCTGTTTTCATGCTGCAAGTGCAGTGTGGTTTCTTTTGGAATATATATATATATATATACCAGTAAAATAAAAATAAAATATATATATAATAATTTAAAATATTAAAATATTATAATCTTTTACAATTACATTTCACACTACATTAACAGTAACAGTAGGAAAAATGTTGGATAGCGGAGGGGATAAAATTACTTTTCCCACTCCAGGGAGTGCAACAGTAGGGAAAGTGTTGGATAGCGGAGGGGAATAATTTACTATTCCCACTCCAGGGAGTGCAACAGTAAGAAAAGTGTTGGATAGCGGAGGGGAATAATTTACTATTCCCACTCCGGCAAGTACAACATGAGGGAAAGTGTTGGCTAACGGAGGGGAATAATTTACTATTCCCACTTCAGGGAGTGCAACATTAAGGAAAGTGTTGGATAGCGTAGGGGTAAATATTACTTTTCCCACTCCAAAGATAGCAACAGTAGGGAAAGTGTTGGATAGCATAGGGGTAAAAATTACTATTCCCACTCCAGAGAGTGCAACAGTAGGGAAAGTGTTGGACAGCAGAGTGGATAAAATGAATATTCCCACTCCAGCGAGTGCAACAGTAGGGAAAGTGTTGGATAGCAGAGGGGAATAATTTACTATTCCCACTCCAGCAAGTACAACAGTAGGGAAAGTGTTGGATAGCGGAGGGGAATAATTTACTATTCCCACTCCAGCAGGTAGAACTGTAGGGAAATTGTTGGATAGCGGAGTGGAATAATTTACTATTTCCACTCCAAAGAGTGCAACAGTAGGGAAAGTGTTGGATAGCGGAGGGGTAACAATTACTATTCCAAATCCAGTGAGTGCAACAGTAAGGAAAGTTTTGGATAGCGGAGGGGAATAATTTACTATTCCCACTCCAGATAGTGCTACAGTAGGGAAAGTGTTGGATAGGAGAGGGTTTAAAATTTACTATTCCCACTCCAGAGAGTGCAACAGTAGAGAAAGTGTTGGATAGCAAAGTGGATAAAATTACTATTCCCACTCCAGCAAATGCTACAGTAGGGAAAGTGTTGGATAGCAAAGGGGAATAATTTACTATTCCCACTCCAGGGAGTGCAACAGTAAGGAAAGTGTAGGATAGCGGAGGGGAATAATTTACTATTCCCACTCCAAGGAGTGCAACAGTAGAGAAAGTGTTGGATAGCGGAAGGGTAACAATTACTATTCCTACTCCAGCGAGAGCAACAGTAGGGAAAGTTTTGGATATCGAAGGGGAATAATTTACTATTCCCACTCCAGAGAGTGCAACAGTAGTAAAAGTGTTGGATAGCGGAGGGGATAAAATTACTATTCCCACTCCCGCAAGTGCAACAGTAGGGAAAGTGTTAGATAGCGTAGGGGTAAAAATTACTATTCCCACTCCAGCAATAGCAGCAGTAGGGAAAGTGTTGGATAGCGGAGAGGAATAATTTACTATTCCCACTCCAGCAAATGCAAAAGTAGGGAAAGTGTTGGATTGCATAGGTGAATAATTTACTATTACCACTCAAGCAAAATAATTAAAATTAATTATCAAACAATTAATTAATTTAAGAAAATTTAACTCCCACCATATTCCCCTATAAATGACACCACCAATATTGTAAAACATAACACTATTAGCATAATTAATTAATAATGAATGAATTAATTAATTAAAATTAACAAGCAATTTAAAAGCAATCAATAATAAATTAATTCACACTATTAACACTATAAAACAACTTAAAATAAATATTATAATAAACAATTTAATAAAATATATTATAATTAAATTACTTCCCAGCCTACTCCCCTATCAACCCACTCTTAAAAAATGACACAAATAACATTATTAATAATTAATTAATAATTATTAATAACTAATTAATAAATAATCAACAATAAATTATTTATCACAATTAACAGTATAAAATTTTAAATACACAAATATCAAATAATTAAAAATATAAATTAATTAATAATTATTAAATTACTTCCCAGCCTCCTCCCCTATAAACCCACAACCCACTCCTAAAAAAAATAATGCAATTAAGATATTTACCAATTAATTATTAATAATTAACAACAAATTAATAACTGGTTAATAAATAAATTAATTACCACAATTAACAATATAAAATATTAAATACATAGATATTAATTAATTAAAAATATTAATTAATTAATTATAATTGAATTCTTCCCACCCAATTCCCCTATAAACCCACAACCCACTCCTAAAAAAATTACACAATTAAGATATTTACCAAATAATTATTAATAATTAACAACCAATTAATAACTCATTAATAATTAATTAATTACCACAATTAACAATATAAAATATTAAATAAATAAATATTAATTAATCACATTTATTTATTAATTAATTATAATTAAATTACTTCCCACCCTATTCCCCTCTAAACCCACAACCCGCTACGGAACAAAAACGCAAAAATTAATTAAAATAAATTAATAACATAAAAATTATTATTACATTTATTATAATTAAATTACTCCCCAACCTATTCCCCTATAAACCCACAACCCAATACGGAACTGAAACGCTAAATTTACTTTTAAAAAATGATTAACTTCTAGAAATGTAACACATTTATTAAAAAACAAATGCAATACTTACACAAAAAATAGAACACATACATATAAAGTACACACTAAAATACATAACACTAAATAAAACAACGATATTTTTAACAACAATATTCTTGCTAATGATATTAATTACTTCGATATTTTGAAAAACGATATTACTTACCTTCAACTCGATATTCTTGACAACAATATTCTGACTGTCGATATTTTTGTAGTCCGAGATTTTGGACTCGATATTACTGCTACTCGATATTTCCAACTCGATATTATGTCTGTTCACCGTTTGCTGCATGATTTAGATGGCAAACATTTTAGGGCTCAGCTTGTACAAGGGCTAAAATTGCTGAGACAGAGGGGCATGTGCACTGATGCAAGAAGAGTAAGCTAGCTGGCTGATCTTTATCGTTTTAATTATTGCCCCAGGAGTGGAATGGGTAGGCCAAGAACAGCAGAAGAGAAGCCTTTTCTGCAGCATCAACTCTCCGCTGGTAAACACAAACAATGTCTAGTGCAAACTTTAACCCGTTGGCCGAGGCGCGAATTCCGCCGCGGTGCGGGTGATTTATGAGTGGGCGTGGTTCGGACGGCCCCCGGCCGTCCTCCGCACTCGCCCACCGGCCGTCCGACGCACGCAAAGGGTTAAAGGAAACATTAGTACAAGTTATCCTCGGTCAAACCATTGAATACAGCAAACCGCGAGTCATGCCCTTGGACGCCAAGCAATACTAATTAGTGCATGGCACTACAAAAATACATCCATCAGAGACACCGCTCCTGTAGCCACCGCTTCCACTACCTCTAAACCTAATGCAGCCTGGTAGGAACATGCAAAGTGCGCATGAACTGTTTCGTCGGCCCAAGAGGGCCGGCCAAACAGTTCATGCGCACTTAGGGAGTGCACAGCACTCCTCCCCTGCTCTGGCCAGCCCCGCCCAGCCCCACACTGCACACAGGCAATAGGAAAAATAAAATGACAATAACGATACGTTATTGTCATTATATTTTTCCTTTTTGCGCAGTGGGGCAACGCTCCTCCGCCTTAGCGGAGGAGCCGCCACAGGTCTGCTCCTCCACATGAGATCGCCGCAGCTGCTCTTTTTTTCACGCTGCTCCGTTTGTTAGGAATAAAATCAGCAGCTGCAAACAGTCTTGCGTGTGATATGTGAAGTGTGCGCACTTCACAATCATGATTGCGTGCTTGGAGAAGTTACGGTGCACACGCGCGCATCCTGTAGGGAACACTGGGACAACTATCCTTAAACCGTATGCATCAAGCTATGCCCTTTGCAAAGGCTGTTACGCACGACTTTATTAACACGTCGTAGATGTAAAGTTTTCACACAGCGCCCGGCACACCTCCAACTTGTGCTTCACTGAGTACTAAACTGTAAATAATTGCTTTACTGTATATTGTTTTCACTTAAGACACAGCAATCAAATTCAAAATAACAAATTGGTAGATAAAATATAAAACACATGCAAAACATAAAACAATCGAAGTGAGATACAGTGGAATGACTAAAATACATAACAACAAAGCTTACACTAATTGGATACCAGTAAAGTTACACACTCCATCCATTCTCTCCATATAATCTCTATAAATCATTGTTACAGTGATTAGTCTCATGTTTGGGAAGCCACCTTCTTAGCTGCAGCAGAACATTAGTCCACCGGTCAACGGGTCAATTTCCTGACAATGGGGCCGATTCCGATCTTGGCCGGTAGTGCTCCGAATCGGATTCGGATTTACCGGATCCGATTCGGAGCCCTGTTTCCCGACCGAATCGTACGCGGGTCCGGCCGAGCGAGTACGATGCGAGCGCACGCGAAATCGCCGACCGACTCGTTCACGGGTCCGAACCGCACCGACCGACTCGCTCGGACTCGACGCGCACCGCGCTATGGAGACGTTTCCGGCCGGGTAAGTACGATGCGCGCCGCGAGCAGTCCGACCGACTCGCGCCGTCCGGCTCGAAAGAGCTGTCGGAGCCGGACTTTGGGGTCCGCGTCGGACCCCCTGTACGCGTAGGCACGCGAGTCGCACACAGGGGGGAACCATGGGTCCCCCCTACCTGTGCATGTACGCTGCGATGCGCATGGACGCGTACCCACTGTAGGGGGCGCCCTTGTTCGCCTCGCACCCATTGAGTCAATGGGAGCCCGCGTACGCGTTGTACGACCGGCTCCCATTGACTTCAATGGGAGTCCGACCGAACCGAGTCCGATAGCATGCGAATGCATCGTACTCGTCCGGTCGGACTGCTAGGGTCCGATTCGGTCGGAATTCTCTCCGGGTCCGGCTCGGTCGGAGAGATTTCCGGCCGGAATCGGAATCGGCCCCAATATCTCTATCAGGAGATTATAAATTAAATTAGAGATTAAATACACCCCCATTTTAAATTGTACAATGTGTAAATATATTGCTTCGGTGAAAAAAATGAAAGAAATAACCATTGCATCCGCTTGCAACGGCTATGCCTAATACCTTTGCCCCTGCTTGTCCTTGGCCACATCATCACCAACAGCCTAGACATTTTGGGGAAGATAAACTTTCAAATTGCCCGTGTGAATTATAGATATTTTTTCCCATTTTTCTATCAAAATGTAAACTGCGTATGGAAAGATGGGGGCAACACACCCTTCAAACATTTAAAAACTCAGGTAAAAATCACTGTAATATGTTGACAGGGAGATTAAAGCAGTGCCTAACACTTGACAGAAGCAGGAGTTGTTGCCTTCTTGCTATAGCTGGCCAATCCTATTATATCACTTTTGCTACTATGAGGTATTTGCCATACACTTAGAGAGAGTGCAGCCCCCCAATATTCCAAGATATTCCATTGCTTACTATATATAGGTCAAAGCCTTCGACCACCATCCTGAATCTACTTTGGAACCTGCTTGTGTGACAAATTAACCATGCACTGCTGACATCTGCAGAACGGTGTTTATTTTTACAGTAAAATCCTTTTTGAATATAATATAATAGGTAACAGTGTGTTAAACAGTATATATATTTTCCAAAGTGGCTGATCCCGATTATGACACTACCTCAACTGGTACAGGATAGCATGAAATAACTTTGATACTACATACAATAAACTGTCAGGTCTAGGTACTGGTAAAATAAAATAAGCCAGTGATTTAAGCGACAATTGCAGAGATCTAAATACAACCTCCAATCACAGGTTCAAATCCTGCAATGGTCCCATTGGCACTACTCAATTACTCTGTTTATAACTCCTATGTTGCTTTTTTCAGTTTGGCCTTTAAGACAGCTTTAGCGGCTACTCCAGAATATTATTTTTCCCAAAACACCACAGACAATATACATACATAGAGGGGCTTTAGGTCAAAATCCTTCATTCACTGGCCTCTTAAATTGTCATTCAGATTTTGCTTCTTCCACCACAGCATAGAGCATGGGGCAATGGTTCAGCCCACTCTACACAATGGCTCCCTTCACCTTGTGTGACTGCAGAAAGCCCGTGCACAATGTTCACACCTGTTTAAAAATACTTTATTGCTCTTCAGTTGCAAAGCTGCTTCAAAGACTGATTTCCTATTTTTAAAAAAAAAATAAGTCTGTTTATTTTCCTGCACTTTGGGTGTCCAGTTAGATTTGGTGTATTTGCTGCCTCCTTTTTAAACTTTATGTTATATATTGTTTAAGTAACATTTTTACATTATAGCTGCCTGTGATTTGAGTGCTTTGTTAGGTGGTGATTTAATCCTGGCTCCTTCACAAATAATAATATAAAATGAATTCTGCAGCTGAAAACCGTGTTTAGAAAACATCTCTTGCTAAACAGCTGCATCAACTAATGCTTTTTAATTTTAATTTTTCTATTATAAGCATTAAGACGGCCATATTTACGTGATGGCATATTTCCTTTTTCTCCTTTTAATTCCTTTCAATTGTGCGTTATTTGCTTCAGTGACAAAACTAAAAAAATAACAATTGCATCAGCTTGCAAAGGCCATGCCTAATGACTTTGTCATTGGTTGTCATTGGAGTGTTACCCAGACAAGTGATGTATTAAAATGATCCCTGGGAATGATGGGATAAGAGCAAACATTTCTTGTTTTGACATATTCACATTGCATTGGTTAGAGTTATTCACAGTGGTGCAACGTAAAATGGTGCCACCCCCAAGAGAATGTGAAAAGCAGCCCCTGAGTGTCCCATATCTCTCAGGTATTCATAGAGCTTAGGCAGATTCGAGCCCCTGTATGGGGGCGGGTCTCCCATGTCATTTCTTTTAAATTTAAAAAACGGCAGAAATGTTGAGAAGAGAGTGCCTGAGCAGCAAATAGTACAGAAACTCTGAGCACTAGAGGTGCAGCATTCAGTCACTACCCCACAGCCACTACCACAGCCACTTGAGCTCTGAGAAAGCCCCCTACCAGCATTTGGATGTAGGAGTGAATGGGTGCTGCAGCACCCACAAAATAACCATGCTGGAGTTCCAAAGGGTGAATGATCATTAAAGAGGACTATATATTTTGGAGCAGATTTACAATAACTGGCGCATCCCTGCAGATCATCAGGGATGCGCCAGTTATTTTGCGTGATGTTAGGAACCCCTTGCACCACCATGGATGCGTCGCATTTACAATGCGGCACACCGTGGCGCAAGGAGAGACAGATGCGTGACACATCTGTCAGCGTATAGGTGACGCAGTGCTGGAGTCGTGTCGCAAGCGCGACGCAACTCCAGCACTGTTCAGGGGCATCCTATACTTGCAATGCTGCGTCACTCCTTACGCCTGCTACAAGCAGGTGTAAGGTTTTGACGCAGCGGGGACGTAAAAGTGACTCAGTGAAATCTTGTAGATTTCACTGCGTCACTTTTACGGGGCTTCCTTGCAACGGAACGCCCACCCTGCATACATTATAACTGATGCAGGTATAATGTAGCGCAGGGCTTTACAACGTGACGCATCTCACTAGATACGTCACGTTGTAAATCTGTCGCATAGTGGCACATTGTTTACGACGCCGCTGCGTCACATAAGTGACGCAACGGTGTCGTAAAGATGTCGCAAGGGGCTTGTAAATCTGCCCCTTTGTTTGTATCTTGTCATATTTGATGTGCGTTCAAAGGCAGAGATCAAAGGTAAGTATAGTCTTCTGACAAGACAAATTGCTGCTTATTCTTTTAACTGGTGTTTACTTTTCTTTTTCTTATTACAAAGTATGATGAGTTTGTATAGTGAACAATGTGACAATATTACTGTTTTGAAAGGAAAGGCTGTAGGATTACGTTTTCCTCTAACACACAAGAGAATGTAAATACCAATAAAATGAACAGATGAAGTATTTCAAAATAAATAAACAGGAAACTACAGATGAGCTTTTTTGTAATTCTGAAGGGTAGTGGAAACAAAGATGTTAATAGGATCAAAAAAATCAGGACGTTTGGTGATGTGCAAATGACAAATTTTCACTGAAACCTAATTTCCATACATTATCTTTTGTGTGCTATATAGTTTTATAAGTATAACTGTGCACATTTAGTGGTAATTTCAATGGAAAATGTACTGGCTGTAAATGACAGTGTTCTACCACACCATGCTTTAGAAATATATTTGCAATATAAATGGAACACAAGCTACATACTACACCCCTATCACTCTTCTGCTGAATGGGTTGTCTAATTTGCAACATTTGTTCTTTGTTTGCTGCTTGTATGTTTCAGAATCTCTTTAAGTTCATTGATGTAACATTGATGGCAGCACCCAGAGTCTTAAATTTGTTCCAGCACCACTGCCTAATAGACCCACAGGAGCTCTTACAGCACCTGGAGCTTGCTGTTAGCTCTGTCCAATTCCCTTAGCTGCAGGAGTCAGACTCCGAGCAGCAGAATCCTCTGAATCACCTGTAAGGGCACTACAAAGGCCTCATTGTGCGCAAACTGAATGGCGGAGCAGTGTGCATGCTCACTTTTGTAAATGCAGAGTGTGTCATTTGTCCTGGCTGCCCTGCCGCCAATATAGGTCAAAGAAGAAGTTATACCCATGCTGAAGTGTGGCTTCTGTAGACAAAGCAAACACAAGGAGATGATGGACGGAGCGCTGAAACTTTTCAGACACTCACCCCCAATCACAGATCTGGGTTGAATCCATCATCGTTCTTTAGCTCACTTTGCCACCCCAGTTCAGACACAGCTATATGCAAATCAGTCTTGACCCTGTGCCTCATGGGACAGTCCAGCCCGAACTGCCAAGCCATGTCTTCCCTGGCCGGAATCAAGCATCGAGCTGGACTGTTCCCATTGGGCACAGGGTCAAGACTGATTTGCATATGCTGGGTTCAAACTGGAATGGCATGGTGAGCAAAAAAACGATGGATTTAGGCCCAGATCTCTGTACTGGGGTGAATGTATGACATTGTTCTGCATTCTGTCCATCAACTGTTGTTTTTGCATTTGTCACCCTGAGTGGGACGGGTATGCCCAGACGTGGGTCCGTGCTCTCCATGCCACTGGAGTCAAGCTATCCTGGCTGATGAGGGGTGAAACCCCGAAACCGGTCCTAGGATGCTTGCTTCCAGTCCAGGGAGGACCTGGCCTGGCAGTTTGGGCTGGACTGTTCCCATTGGGCACAGGGTCAAGACTGATTTACATATGGCTGGGTTCAAACTGGAATGGCATGGTGAGCAAAAAAACGATGGATTTAGGCCCAGATCTCTGTACTGGGGTGAATGTATGACATTGTTCTGCATTTTGTCCATCAATTGTTGTTTTTGCTTCTGTAGACAAGACAGTCTCAGGAATCACTGTGTTCAGTCTGACTGATGGAGGGCAGACAATGGACATTAGTAAAAGAAAATAGACTTATATAGGACAGAGTGCTGGAACTGGTAAAATAAATTATTTGAGTGCTGTTTGTTTCATTTTATGCTAAGAAAAACTGCACAGGTAACTTTAAAATAACTTCTTGGGGTTGCACCCTTATGAAAACCAGAAATAGGAATAGTTATTTTTCTGCGACCTGTAGAAACCTGTCAGAATCTCAGAAAACATGATTTCCTTTGCAGAATGAGATACTGAGACGGGGGAACTTGAGTAATTGTTATACACTGGACTGTAGTAGTCGTGGGAAAGCCATCATGGTGCAGCAGCCAGAGCAGCTGACTTCGGAGTGCGGGGCACACTGGTCAATCCCCGGCGGCAGCTCAGCATCATGCGACTCTGGGCAATAGCTCACTTAATTTCCCTGATGGCTCCCCCGCAGTGCCTAGATACCTACCCTTAGGGGTGATAAGCTTGTGCTTTACAAATGTGGAATTATTTATATTATATCAAATTAACAGGGAGAGCAGAGCCAAGGGTCTGTCTTAGCTTTAAGTGCCCAGGTACACGCTTAGCCATGGGAACATTTGGCATGAAAACTGTGCAACAAATATTATGTAAAAATATGATAAAGAGTCTTTAAAAATTGTAAAACATATATTTATTTAACAAGTGCTTCACCTTAGTACATCATATTATATCGCTGCATTAAGAGGCATTTATTATAAGTGATAGTTTCTAAACACTACCCCCCACCCTGATGACAATACCATTAGTGATCTAAGAGGCAAGTCAGTTGTCATGGGCACCATATATATGGCGTATATTCTTATTTTACAAGGAGCAACATTCTAGGCCATTATTTCAAACACAAGAGATATTTTAATAAGGCATACATCATTGGGTATTTCAAAGTTTGCTCATATGCAATAATCAAAAAATAGGAGGCTCAATAAAATAAAATAATTGACTAATACACAATTTGGTGAAGTTGCCAAGCCAGGATTGATCCCAGGTTTCTGGCATCACATTGTGTAAATTCAGCCACTAGATTGGTGTCCCTTTCTCACTCTTGTTTGACATCAAAGTTTAATACTTTGCCTTTTATTCTTGCTACCTGAGGTTAGAACGTGGGCAGGAGGCAGAAGCACATGACAGTTCAGTTCAATTTGGGCTCAAGGGCTCAAGAGGACCTTGAGCTCAACCAAAGCCTGTCAGGGCTCAAGAGGACCTTGAGCTCAACCAAAGCCTGTCATCTGGCTAGAGCCTTCAATGGCTCACCCACCTCTATACTTTATTGTGTGTATTCTGTGTCTGAAATAAGCTTAAAAGCTGCTGCCAATGTGATACCTGATCTGTGTGTTATGATACCGTAGCTTGCACTGCTGCTGATGATCTTGTACCCGTGTGTATGGGAAACGTACACTGCTTCCAAATGCTGCACATTGTTTGCGTGTGTTTACAAATGGGCTTGGACTGCTTCTTCAGAAACTGTCCATGTCCTGTGCATGCAAGGGAAGCTTGCATTGTTTCTGACCAGTTGTAACCCTGTCCAGTGTTGTTCCTGATTTGTGTATGGAAATCTTGCTATGTGTTTGAGCTAAGCTTGCACTTGCACACTCTAGTGCTTTTCTTATACTTGTACCACATCCGATATGCTGCTTATTGGTTGTACCTAAGGGATGCATTAAATGATGCTGCCCAGTGTCACACTTGTTCTGTGCCTCTGAATGAAGCTTGCATTGGACCTACAGTACCACCTTTGTTCCATGTCTTTGAAGGAAGCTTGCACAGATTGGTCCTCCAGTGGCACACTTGTTCCATGTCTTTGAAAGAAGTGTGCACTGGCACTGCAGTACCACACTTGTTTCATGTCTTGCAGAGAAGATTGTCATTCTGTTGACCAGTGCTGTATGACTTGTGCATGTGAGCAAAGGGCCCACTGTGCTCCTGCTCTCTGTGCTCTATCTATTTCTGTGTGTTTTAAGCCTGACCAAAAGTCTACTTTAGCTGCCTCACCAGTCTCATGTTTTCTCAAAATGAATGCATACTTTTGCTTAGAGAACATTTTCGTTCAGCCCTTCAGAACAGCATACATACAATTGGGCAGTGGGTCAGCCACCCTTTAGCCATTGGCTTTGTTGCTAATGTTTGGCTCTACCTAGTAGACTGCCACTGGCCTTTAGGATGTCCGTTAGTCTGAGAAACAGTATTGTGCCTTCTTACTTTTGTTTCTCTGCAACCAGAGGAGTCTAACCTCAGGAGATATTTCTTTTAGTTCATCCCCAGCAGCACACCTGCAAATGCAGACTAGAGTTAAGTGAGTAATAGGAGTAGCTGCAGCTCCGCTGCCATTGCTATTGGACCACAAGTTTCTTATGCAGAGTGCCAGGTATCACTGCTGCAAGCTTCAAAACCATGCTACATCTTGAAATGGTATTCTGCATGCTCTATCATTTTTTACTGTTCCAAGATGGCAAACCAGTGCAAAACTTTACTTTTTATTTTTTCATTGAACCACATGCAACCACATTTTATGTTTTCTTTTATTTTTCTTTATGTGTTTCTTTATTTATTTTAGCATTTTATTGCACTACAAAGAACATCACCACCTTGATTTTTAAAAGGCAGGTAGGACTGTATTTTTGATGCCAAGACTCTTCCTCGCAAATGTCCACAAAAAACAGACTCACATAGTCTGCAGTGCTGGTCCAAGTGTGGCTGATGGAAGATTAGATACCATCGGTGGACATTCAGTTTTCAGTGAAGCTTACCTCAACAGCTTTGAATTGCACCAGTGGACCGATGCACTAGATACTCAATCTGTGCCTCCTATAGCACCATCTGTCCTAACTCTGTTCCTTCTTAGTGAGTAGTGTACCAGTGTGAGAAGTGAGCTAGTGTGAGTGCAGGATAGCCACCCTGTTTTGTGAGTATATTGTGAGTGTTGTGCCTCTGTGAATGCAGGATTAGCGTTGTCTTTTGTGAGTGCACAGTAAGTGGTCTTCATGTTGAAAGTTGTGTCCGTGTCAGTGCAGAGTGAGGCATAAGCCTGTGCGAGTGCAGCATGAGGGGTGTGCCTATGTTACATCAGTAGTGTCAGTGTGGGGTATCAGCATGTGAATAGCACTCGTTACAATGCATGCGTTTTCTACGCATGCCATTACAACGCAAGTTGTTACAATGACGTGTTGTTACATCACATGCCATTACAACGCAAGTCGTTACAACGACTTGCTGTAGGGGGGGGCGCTGGAGTTTGGAATAGTATAATTTACTATTTCAACTCCAGTGTCTGCAACAGTAGGGAAGGTGTTGAATTGAAAATCCAACAAGTCCAACACCTTCTGCCCCCTATAGCAAGTCGTTGTAACGACTTGCATTATAATGGCATGCGATGTAACAACGCGTCGTTGTAACGACTTGCGTTGTAATGGCATGCGATGTATCGCATGCGTTGTAAACGATGTTTCCCTCAGTGAGTTATGTTGTTGTGTGCATGCACATTACAGGGGGCACACCTATAGGCTTTGGTAAAGATTTTCTATGGTTATCGCTTTTACTTGCAATAACATTTTCATATAAAATTAGTGAAAATTATTTTTATATATGAATTAGTGCCCTCTTTGCACTTTCACAAGAACTAGGGAGTTGGGCAGTTCAAGGCCATTTTACAAATGCATGTAAGTGTATGTATGAAAGAATACTCCTGCTGTATTCCTTACCATACTCATAAAGGTTTCCGTTACTGAGCCCCTGTGATGTCTGTACTGTGGCCTAGGATTTAAAATGCCTTTCTAATTGACTAGATAATCTTGGTTACCATAGACGGAACTATGTCCTCTAACTTTTATATGTATTTCTCTTTATGAGCAAGAGATTTGAGTACATGTTGAATGATTAAAAATAAAGTCTTTATCAGTTGTGACCTTTAGAAGACGCACCATGAGGGCCTGATTTAGAGTTCAGTGGATTACTGTCAGAAATGTGACGGATATCCCATCTGCCGTATTATCACATTTGTGATTGAGTAATCCATCCGCCGAACTCTAAATCAAAGTCAGAGTCATGTAACGCGGAGTCCCCGCTAAATTCTGACATCCAGGGCGTGGCAAAATTATTTTTCTGTTGGTGCGTGCAAGACTTGCTTTGGCGCGTGCTGGTGAGTGTGATGAGATTTGCTGGCCGCTAGCAAGCACACAAGAGATTTGCCCTTTCGCCAGCACAGCTTCCAGTCGCCACAGAACCTTCAGGCGCCCTTTTTGTGACGCTAGCGAGCATGAGCCACCGTGACTGGAACACAAGCAGATTTTCTACTCGAGAAGCAGCTAAATCTACTTGAAAAGACATTTTCGAGTTAATATTCTACGCCAACGAACCATTCAGGTTGTTTTTTAGAGCAAGAAGCATTTTTTCTTAAATTTTTTTTCAACAAGAAGGAAGTACCCCAGAGATTCCAACTTCCTCTTCCTGTCCAGCAGGCCCCTCCTCATTTGGATTTTGAGGTGGAAGGATCACTCTCTTTGTCTGCTGCATATATACCATTGGATTTAAGGAGTTTGTATTTGTAATATCAAGTAAGTTGGAAAACCTTTGTATAAGGGTGTTGTTTGTTTGATAGAAGGAATACACCAATATTTATTTGCACTTTTGTTCAATTTTTAAATTTGATTGTGGTGGGTGGCCTGGAGTTTCAGTAGGGGTCTAATAATTTTATTGCATTTAAATTTTTATCTTTTGTTAGGGAAAAAGGTTGCACAGTTCAGTACATTTTCTCCATGCTTGTTAAATTTGCACTTTTCATTTATTTTACTATGTGACCCAGTCTGCACACAGGCCATCTAGCCAGTATGCCAGCACTAGTCATGGGTACATGAAACAACTGTTTCTGTGGAATATGTTGTTTTAAAACATCATTTAGGGTAGGGAGTGCATTGGATTGCATTAAAAATGCCGCTTTTCTTTGTATTTCAATTTTTTTTCTGCAAAAAGTGCATATTGATGGGTCAATATTTGATGCCTTGGGAGGAAGTGTGTTGTTTAAAAAAGTTTACACCACACTATTGCTGAATAAATGGTAGTGGTTTCTTCAGCGTTACCATTCCTCCTTTGTCTGGACATTGTGGTGTGTGTGTTTGCAATAGGCCACCATTTGTCTTTGTTCTCCAAGCCATGTGGCCGGGGGCCATTTTGTGTGGTCAGTGTGCACAGATCTTACAGCCAGCCAGGGTGCTTTTGCCATAGGCCTGAATGTGTTATTTGTTGTGTCCACCATGCCTCCTTGCTTGTTGATGTTTGACCATGTGGCACGTGTCCATTATGTGTAGCCAGCCAGTGTGTTTTTTCCAAAGGCCTGCATGTGTTCTTTATTGTCTATGCCTCCTTGCTTGGTGTTGTTGGTTGACCATATAGCCAGCGTACATTTTGTGCTGCCAACCACTGTGTAAATCCTTTTTTTCCAGTTTTCAAAGCCATTTTCTAGAGAGATTGATATCAGTTTAATATATTTGAGGATCATTGTAGTATATGTATATATGAACAATGTTTAATATTATATGCATTTTTTTTCATTTTTCTCCTGCACCTCTTTGCCTCCCAATGGGTTTCTCATAGTCCCCTAGTACACCAGCAAATAACTGTTTTTATGTATTTATTTAAATTTTTTCTTTTTACAATTTCCCTCCATCCAGCCGTGCCTGCCGTAGGTGCCTGCCACACACCACCATTCTTTTTGTAAGGATTGTCATTACTCATTTTCCCTTAGACTCCCTGCCTGCCATAGATGCACAGCCGCACACCAGCAATCATTTATTAAGGATTATTCAATTTTCCCCTGGACCCTCTGTCTGGCATAGGCACACCAGAATTCTTTTTTTAAGGATTATTACATTTTCCCCTGGACTCCCTTGCCTGCCACAGGTGCCCACCAGCATTATTTTTTTGAGGATTATTCCATTTCCCCTGCACCTCTCTGACTGCCACAGGTGTCTCCCGTTAAATGCACATAAAGCAAACAGTTACATCAGTGTGTTGGGATCCTGATTGAAAATGAAATATCATGTTATGGTGGTGTGGTTTGACTTTGGAATGCATACATTATTGTTGTTAATTATTTATGTTAATAAGTAACCACACTAAATTATATTGTCTGTACTTTCAATAATTCAAAACTGCAAAAATGTCACATTTCACTAAATGTCTTTCTTGCTTGTTTGCTTTTAGTTGCACAAGAGACATCAATCGCAGTATTGCCAACCAGAAGGCCGGCACAAAGTGACGTGACCACAACATGTGAGCCCCCCAGTCTCTTATGCTTGTGCAGCTAAGTACCACTGCCAACTGACAGAGCTTCAAGATGGCCTCAAAGAAAGATGCTGCCAAGAAAGTGGCCAGTGAGGAAGAAAAGAAGACGCAGATTTCCACCACAGGCGTGCCTCCCCAAACCATTTTCAGGAGACGTGTGCCCGCCACACCATCCTCCGGGCAGGAAGTTGGGAGCAGCAGTCCGCATCAACGGCACCATCCCAATTGAAGTCCAAAGTCATGAGTCTCAGCGAGGCAGCCACTGCAATCATGGCGACGAGCAGTGAGTCTGAATTGGATTTGTCTCAGCCACAAACTAGTACCCAATCATTGCAGGAAACTGAGCAAAGTGGACAACAGAAGCCGCAGCCAGCAATAGTAGATCTTCTTGAAGTAGGAGCAGAACAGGAGGTTAAGCTTCCTGCTGAGCAGGATGTACCTCTTCTTGAACCATTGGCTTCCACATCTCTAGCAAGAAAAAGGAAGGGTACTCCACCATCTTCTTCAAGCCCCTCTTCTGATAATCTGGACATGGATTGGACCCCAGCTGAGTCCGAGACCCAACAGGAGAGACAAGGGGGAAAGGAAAGTTCCTGAAAGCCTTATAATTATAGAAGGGGATGAGGAGGGTGAGCCAGTCATTGTCATGGAAGCTGGCTTAGAGGACACCGGCATTAGCCCTCCTAGTTAACCTGCTCCGAGGGATGTGGCACTGGTTCCACCACCACCACCACCAGATTCCATATCTGTAAGGCCCCCACTGAGAACTGCATCCACCACTACCTCAGTTGAAGTACTCACTGCAGAGAGGCAGTTGACTAAACACCCACCTACCTCCAGTTCTTCTTCAGGCATTGGCAGTGGCATACTAAGAAAGTTATCCTCCCCAGTGTGGGGCTTCTTTATGATTAGCAAGCAGGAGAATCACACTGCAATATGCTCCATTTGCCATGCGAGTGTTCATCCAGGCACAAGAGTCAAATAGAGACACCACATCATACAGTGACTGCACCAAGACGCACATTGAGTCTCCCACCACCTGGTTCTTCTCCCTGGAAGCTGCCTGCGTCAGTGGCACCAGAAAAGAAAAAAATGGCAAGCTACTATTATGGGCATGTTTAGGCAGGAGGGGCTCTAGAAACGCAAGAGCATGTTTGTACAGTGGGAAGCTGGCTAAAATGTTAATGCTGGACCTCCTCCCTTTTTCTTTTGTGGAAGGAGTGGGATTTTTAGAATTTGTGGCTTCATCTGCCCGATGAGTGCTGTTCTAGCACTCATCATGATTTGCTGCAATTGATTGGACAAGCTCTTCAGCAGAGTGCTGTGTACATTATTCACCTGACAACAGATATGTGGACCAGCTGTCAAGCCACTGATTACATGAGTATCATGGCACACTGAGGGGGATATTCTCAAGAACGTGTGTTAACTATCGCCAAATTTGCTTAACAAAACTTCTCACATTGCGGGAAAATAACACCGTGTTAACGCAGTATTCTCAACCCGGCGGCACCATGCGATAGTCTCACGATAACGCGACCAATGCCCGCGTTAAAATTAACGCGCCGCCGAAAAAATGCGAAACACGAACGCAAAAAAAGTGGCGATGTCCCCAATGGCGATACAAAAATCAGCAATAACCAGCGACAGGCCTGCGATTCCCACGTGTCATGCATGAGAATGCACTACAAAAAGCAGAGAAAAAAATGTAACTGCGTAGCACCATGGACGCACCCGGACCGAGTGCAGAGGACAACGCGAACCCCACAAGCCCCACAGACGACCAGCCAGGAACCCCGGGGCCAGGGAAGGGCAAGGAGAAGAGGAAGACGGGGTTCAGTCCGCAGGAAAACCGGATCATCGTCACTGAGGTGACAGAACTCTACCAACAACTGTTTGTCACCTCCACTGTGTCATCGGCAACACAAACGGAAATATGGCAGTACATCGTGAACAACGTGAATGCAGTCGCAGTGTTGAGGAGGTCAATGGAGGAGGTCAAGAGGCGCTGGAATGATGTGAAGGGCAAAACCAAGAAGAAACTCGATGCCAACATGAAAGCAGCAACGCAGATTGGAGGTGGGGGACCAGCGGCACACCAGGAGCTGGATGACATGGAGAAAATGGTGGCCACAGTCATCAGTCGGGATACGGTGCCAGGAGTTGTGGATCGGGACACTGCTCAACATGACCTGACACAACATCAACAGGGTGAGTACCGACCAGGGACTGGGGGGACGGGGGGAGATGGGCACAATGGCACACATGCACAATTAAGTAGAGCACACTGCACACCCACAATGACTCTGGATCATGTCCCTGATCCCTGTGCCACACTGCAGCACACATACAGAAACTCAGGGAATGTGTGTTGTAATGAATTTATTCGCACATGCTGTGCCTGTGGTCATTTTGTACTGTCTCATGATTGCTAAGGACTGTCACAATGTGACGTCCTCATGTGAAGAAATTGTCAATGATGTTGTTCCTACGGGCTATTCCTGCTGCAGCTGCAGTGGGGTGTGGTCCACCTGCCTCATCTTCCTCATCATCGTCCGGTGCATCTGGCACTTGTAACCATGGGGCATTGGTGCGTACACATATGTTGTGCAACACACAACATGCAACGATCATCTTGCACACGATGTCTGGACTGTACAGGAGCCTTCCACCCATGATGTCCAGGCACCTGAAACGTGACTTTAACATGCCAAATGTGCGTTCCACGATGCCCCTGGTGCGTTTGTGGGCCGCATTGTACTGCCTCTGGGCCTGTGTGTTCGGGGCTCGGAGGGGTGTCATCATCCAAGGGCAGAGTGCATATCCTTGATCACCTGTGACAGTGAAGAGAGACATGAGTCAATAGTTGGTTCTGCATGATGTGTTGGCAGGCTCACTAGTTTATTGGCGATTGATATGTGTGTCATAGTGAATCCTGTTTGACAGGTACTGCTTGTAGCAAATGAGCGCCATCAATGTGTATTACGTAGCCTCACTGCTGCTCCTCCCTCCCCCGAGCCTATTTACTTGTGTGCGCTGCACGGTTGCATCACCTGCACTCCTACGGCACACCATTGTCATGCCTGTCTGCGCATGTCCACAAGCCTGACAACGACACTGTGATGTTGTGCGTTGAAGGTGGGCGGCCACATGTGTGTAGGCCTATGGTAAGGATAGGGCGGACACAGATGTAGAGTCCATGGCTGGCTGAACTCGCGATGCGGTCGAGGCAAGACCTTTGGCTTATGCTGCGGTAATAGCGATACACACACAACAGTTGGCATGTATGATCCCGGACCCCGAGCGGGCTTACGCTCATTCATTTATCCCTTCGGCCGAGCCCACACTCCGGGGGCATGTTACATTGCAACTTTGTCCATTGCGGGACGGGTGGCGCCGACACTACAACAGAGACACACGCATTAGGTACTACATTGGCAAGCCCAACACTTAACCACGCCCAGAGCCCCGGGGTGATTACCCACACCCCTACGCTGGACCGTCGTACGCCAGCCCACAACGGCAACGCCTACAGGGGGGTACGACACAGCTATATGTCCCAGGTCTTCCCCACTGCCTGAGGTGACATGGTTGCGTCCGCTGTACACAGCACAATGCAATGTGGTAGGGCCCGGGGCCCTCATGCATACACAATGACCACATGGACACACTTAGTTTGTGGAACTGGCTACGGGCCCCTTTTATTGCCAGGGTCACATGTCCAGTGACGCCTGTGCTGGATGGGTGTGGGGTGAGTGTGAGCCAGCCCTCAAGGAGTGGTTGGTGCTGGCAACAACTACAACAGTGATCAGACAATCAGAAGTTCACAGTTCAAACAGCAAGGGTTCATGACTTGAGCTGCACAGAGTTAGTGGCCCCAGACGTGGGTCCCGTGCTCACTACACCACTGGATTCAAGCTAGCCTGGCTGATGAAGGGTGATGCCATGAAACCGGTCCCAGGATGCTTGTTTCCGGTCCAGGGAGGACCTGGCTTGGCAGTTCGGGCTGGACTGTTCCCACAAGGAACAGGGTCAAGACTGATTTGCATATGGCTGGGTCCAAACTGGGGTGGTGTGGTGAGCAAAAGAATGATGGATTTAACCCAGATCCTTGTGACTGGGGGTGAATGTTTGCATTGTCCAGCATTCTGTCCATCAATTGTTTCTTTTGCACAGCGGCTGGCACATGGAACACCGCCACGGGACGGTGACTACCGGTGCACTGAGGTAGGGCCACGAGAGCTGAGCAGGTCCTCGTCGATGTCCAAGGTGAATGTTGCGGAGGGTTTTGGTGGACAGTGGAAGGTGTTCTTCCAGGGCATGATACAGAGGGCAGTACCAAGCAGACACAGGCAATATGGAGGAGATGAATGCTACAGACTCATTTTTGACACCAAGTCAGTATCAGCTACATGATGATGAAGACAACACCCAGGCCATAGACTCAGATGCCACCAAAGTTTAACCAGAGTGTCCATGAATTTCGGGGCACGGAGTCAGTGGCACCAGAGCTGAAAGGGGATGCAGTCTGCGATGAGGCCTGTACAATGGTATAAACTCTGCCATAAATAAATCAAGACTCAGTTCCAAATGTGTGACCTACTTGACCGTAGTGTAGGCCGGAGGCAGCGGTCAGCAGGGGCCCCCAGCACATGTCCTTGGCTTGCGATGCACAGAGTTAGTGGCACCAGAGCAGTTGTTAGTAGTGTTCGGTGACCTCCGTAACGAGGATCCTTTTTTCATCCGGACTGAACCGCGTCTTCCTCTTACTCCTCTCCTTGCGTACAATGATATGGACTCTGCCATTGAAAAATCAAGACTCAGTTCCAAATGTGTGACCTACTGGACCGCAGTGTAGGCCGGAGGCAGCGGTGGAGTACGTCAACGAGAAAGGAGTACTGGGGGCCTGTGTCGCGGAGGCCGTGATGGTCTGAGGAGGCTGCCAAGGTCGCGGGCCTCGGGCTTGGAGCTTGCACCGGCACATGGTGGGCCCTCTTTGACACACGCCGGTGTCGGCAGCTGAGCAGTGAGGCCTGGGTGCGCTGGGGTGGGCAAGATGGGTCTTGGGACCAGCGGCCTGGGGTGCAGCAGGCACACAGGATCGCAGGCACCGCCGCTCACGGCGTCGGCCTCGTGGCAGGGTGAGAGGCGCTGCCCTGGCAGACACGTTGGCCATTCCGGAAGAGAACCACGCCCAGAGTAACGGGCTTTTTATTCACACCCCTACGCTGGCCTGGTGTACGCCGGGCCAGCCCACTCCGCTCACGCTTACAGGGGGGGACGTAACAAGCTACATTTCCGCGATCTTCCCCACTGGCTGCGGTAACATGGTTGCGTCCACTGTCCAGTACACTCCAGACACCAGCAGTGTATGTCGACATGGAAATGTCTGTGGTCTGCATAATCAAGTCTGTCCAGCACATCCACGCCACACTTGGCATTGTGTACTTTCACATTCATGGGTCACTTGCCTCCTTCGCACATGCCTGGTTCCCACCTCTCCCCACATTCTGCTATTGTGTGGCTGAGGTGCCATGCCGTTGATGGCTTGTGTACATGGCTATCCCAGTTTGCCACGGTAAGTTGTGTTGTCGTGTCTGGAATGTGGGAATGTTGGTTGTCAGGTTGTATGTGATGTTGTGACATGTGCATTCCCAGAGTTGTGAGTTGTATGTTGGTGGAGTTGAGGTGTGTGGTGTGTTCAGTTGTTACTTACCGACGAGCAGTGCATTTCCATAGGTGCCATCCTGAAAGGGCTGATTGATGATGGACTGTCGGAAGATGAAGGAATTATGCACACTGCCTGGGTAGTTGGCGACGACATTGGTGAAGAGTCCCCGGTAGTCCACTATTGCCTGCACATTGATGGAATGCGTGTGTTTCCTGTTGCGGTAATTGTGTGCAGTGGTGGCAGGGGGCACGAGGAGTACATGTGTGCAGTCGATTGCCCCCAACATGTGCGGGAAGCCAGCTATGGCATAGAAGCCTTGCTTGATCTCCAGCTGTTCCTGCGCAGTGTGTGGGAAGTAAAGCTGCTGGGGTACCAAGCTGATGATGGCATCCAAGACAGGTGTGAGGAACTTTGACGGGGCTGGCTGTGAGACTCCTCCGACTCTGGCAGTTGTTGGTTGGAAGGTCCCAGAGGCCAACAGGTGCAGCACAGCCAGCAGCTTTGACTGCGGAGGGATGTTGGTTCTCCGCTGTGTTGGTACCTTCAGCCTGTGGGCAATGAGGGTCAGGATGCGGAGGATGGTTGTCCTTTCGAGCCTGTAGTGGGCAATGATTTCCTCTGGCGTTAAGTCTCCGAGGCTGGTGTGTTTTCGGAAGGTCCGGTATCTTCGTCTGCGCTGCCTCTGTGGTAGTCCGTGGGGGGGGTGGGTCCTGGGGGGTTGGGGGTCCTGGCGGTGGTGGCGGTGGGTGTTGTGGCCCTCTTGGGGCTCCGAGCTGCATGATCAGTAGCTCCATGGCATCTGTTGTTCTTCTGGTGTGGCTGTGGGCTGGGCTCCCTTTTATGGTGCAGGTTGTCGTCCGACTTAACACCAGGTAGGAGCAGGTGTTAAATCCATGCTGCTAACGCGCCTTAGCACATGTTTTTTGGATCTTATCGCCGATCTGGCTGGTCGTTGAGAATGTTGCGGAGTGGTGTTTTTGCGGGTTTTTGCACGGGAACGCCTACTCTGCATCTCATTAGCGTTAGTTGCCGGTGTCATCCGTGGCGATCTTTTATGCGGCTGCTATCGGGGGTAAACTGGTGATATCGGCTGTTAGCACCTGCTTGTGAATGGTGCGATTAATTTATCGCCACTTTGGCTGCGATAAAGTGCCGCTAACTCGGCGATGAGTCCTTGAGAATATGCCCCTGAATCTCTTTTGTAGGGGTTATGCAACAGCTATCTACAGGTCTCAGCCCTGAAGAAACTTTTAAGGGCGTTCGGCGGCATGCAACAGTAGCCCTGTTCGCCCTGGAGAAATCCCATACAGCTGCAAACATCTTGGAAGACTTTAACAGCAAGGTGTTTGAATGACTGCGACACAGAAGTCTCAGAATTGAATTTGATGCAACGAACAACAGCAGTTATATAGTTAAGGCCATGGTAGATGGTGGCTATTTCAGGGTCCTGTGTTAGGCGCATTGCATCAACCTGATTGTGCAGGACTTTCTAAAAAAAAGAAGACATAGCAACATACTGACCACCTGTTGAAGATTCTGCACTCATTTCAGCCATTCTTCCAAAGCCTGAGAGCAGCTGAGGATCATTCAGAGTGCCTATAGAGTACCAGCTAAAGCTCTCATACAGGAGGTGCCAACACATTGGAACTCGACCTATTACATGTTGCAACATCTATTTGAGCAGTACAAACCGATCAATGACTATGTCATTCAAAGAGGAGCGGATGCCACTGGGAAAAGCATGACCAAGGAGGAGGACAATTTGGGCCAGTCAAATGCCTGACACAGATGCTACTTCTTTTTGAGGTTTTCACATGGGAGGTCAGCAAGGAGGACAGTACGATGAGCCAAGCAATCCCGTTGGTGCATCTGCTATAGGACTGATTAAAAAAGGTATTGCAAAGGTTCGCAGGTGTGAATGGCAATGGAGAAGCGCATGGTTTGTTTGAGAGCTTGGCTGTTAATCCAAGGCTGTAAAGAGACATTGTATTGTTCAAAGAGTACATATGTGCCACAATACTTGATCCAAGGTACAGAAAAATACTGTCCACTTTCATTCCTTATTCAGAAATGGATTTTTCAGTATGCAGGCTGTGTCATGCATATTGAGGAGTGACTTATGAATTTACACCATAACTGGATCACACACTTGGTGGGGCGGATGTGGTGAAAGCAACACCAACTCACTGCAGGATCTTCTATTACCTGAGCAATGACCCATACCAGCCCCACTTACCCACCTACGCTTAAAAGGGATCTGTAATTCAGATATATAACATAATTCATCAACAACATCATTCACGCCTTGTGTTAAGCATAAACGCTTAACCTTATCCACTCCCGGGTCCAATTTTCCTGACTCAAGGATTTCGCAAGTTTAGTTTTAATGGACAAGTTACTTTCTTTCGGTAATGCCTTATCTGGTAGAGACATGATCTAGCCGCAGATTGCTTACATTTGAATTTCCCAGGTGTCAGACTGGGTCCGGAAGATGTTTCTTCGAGCAATACCCCTGCGCGACTGTAGGTGCCATTGGTCGGCTCCATGTGATGTTGTCTACGTCGTCTGTATCGTTGTGACGTCTGCTTCACTTATATAGGCACCACCTCGGTGTGCTGGCGTCAGTTACTTTTCACAACTTTTCACTCCTGAAACGTGAAACCATGAAGTGTATTGCCATGGTGTCTTTCTGAACAGCTAGGGCCCTGAAGATTGATCAGCCCTGACCCTAGAAACCTGTCCGCCATGTGGGGAGGATGGGTGGGTGGGTCGGTAAGGAATCTGTGGCTAGATCATGTCTCTACCAGATAAGGCGTTACCGAAGGTAAGTAACTTGTCCATCTGATAGAGACATCTATGCTCAGATTCCTTTCCTTTGAATAGATACCTAACAAATACCATCCCCGGAGGAGGGACTGTGGACAAGTTTAGACCAGGAAATTCTGCAGGACAGAGCGGTCAAAAAGGCAGTCCCTGCAGACTTGACTGTCCAGGCAGTAGTGCTTGGTAAATGTGTGCAGGGAGGCCCACACTGCTGCCTGACAAATGTTGAGGACTGGAACTCCATGTTGCAACACTGTGGTAGCAGCCTTAGCTCTGGTGGAGTGAGCCCTTAAGCCTTCAAGAGGCTGCTTTTTGGCAAGAGCGTAGCACATTTTGATTGAGAGGGTGACCCATCGCCAGATAGTTCTCTTCTGCACAGCACGACCTTTCTTCGTGCTCACGTACCCCACGAAAAGTTCGTTGTCCACCCAGAACTCTTTAGTGCGCTCAAAGTAGAACAACAATGCTCTTTTTGGGTCCAGACGGTGGAGTTGCTCCTCTTGTTTAGAGCAGTATGGAGGAGCGTAGAAAGTGGGCGAGATGACAGACTGCCCCACATGGAATGGTGTTGCCACTTTCGGGAGGAAAGCAGCCCTAGTGCAAAGCACCAATTTGTCAGGAAATATTATCAGGTAAGGAGGCCTGGATGATAAAGCCTGCATTTCTCTCAGCCTCCTTGCAGATGTGATTGCCACTAAAAAGGCTGTTTTTATAGTAAGCAGCTGGTGGGGGCAAGTGTGCAGAGGCTCGAATGGAGCACACATCAGGAAGGTAAGAACCAAATTAAGGTAATGAAAGGGGAAGATGGGAACATATGTACAAGGCCTTTGAGGAATCTAGTTACAATAGGAGATTTAAATAATGAGGATTGATCTGGCAACCTCAGGAAGGCAGACAGGGCTGAAAGGTACCCTTTGAGAGTGCCAAGTGAAGAGTCCTGCTGGACAAGGGTACATAAAAAGCAAAACTTGAGAGAGAGAAGCAGAAAGTGGATCAATAGACATTTCTGTACAATATTTTACAAATTTGTTCCACCGGCATGCGTACACAGTCTTGGTAGGGAGCCTTCTGGCCGCCAAAAAAACATTGCAAACTTCGGGAGGAAGGTCGAATGCAATCAACTGCCGCTGTTCAATCTCCTACTAAGAAATTAAAGAGTTGACAGGTTCGGACCCTCCCCTGCTACTGTGAAAGAAGATCCTCCTGAATTGGCAGTCTGATCGGAGGATCGATACTCAATTGAACAAGCCTGGGATACCAGATTCTCCGTGCCCAGTCTGGAGCCACAAGAATGACTTGGACCCAGTCGCTTCTGATCTTCTTGAGCATTCTGGACAGGAGTGGTATGGGCATAAAGACATATAGGAGGCCTCACCTCCACTCGATACAGAAGCATCTCCAAGCGAGAGTCGCCTTGGAAACTCCAGTGCGCAAAAGATTGCTCATTCTCGGCGGAGGCAAACAAATCTAACCAAGGCTCTACCCATTGTTGAAGGAGACCTTGCACTACCTCTGGCTGAAGATGCCATTTGTGATCTGCTAGGCATTAATGGCTGAGTTCGTCCACCCTGGCATTCAGAGAACCTGCCAGGTGTTGAACCACCAGGGATATGCCCTGTTGTTCCAGCCATGTCCGGAGATGCATGGCCTCTTGACAAAGGGTCCATGACCCCACCCGTCCTGTTTGTTGCAGTACCACACAGTGGTGGTGTTGTAAATGAACACTTGAACCAGCTTTCCCTTGATTGAAGGAAGTCTTTCAATGCCATACAAATCGTTCAAAGTTCTCCCCCAGATGGCTTCCCCATCCGAGGAGTGACGCATCTGTCCCGGATCCCTGTTCTCCAGCGTGCAGCTCCGTGGATCACTCGGGCAGTGCTCTGCCTCTACAGCCAGTTCAGACCACAGTTCTAGCCCCCAGACTGCTCTCACTTCCTGCTGTCAGTCTTATTCTTCTCGTAAACCAGGCTTTGCCAGGTTGATTTAGCTTTTTATTTGTTTGGGATAGGGCTCCTTTTACTTTGTTCTGGTTTAGGGCAGTGTGTCTGCCTACCCCTGTGCAGCCTTCAGCTCTTAGCCTCCCACCGCTTTCCTGCTGCTGCTGCCCCCGCGGCCCCTCCCGCTTCCGCATTCTCTGTCCCGCTCCCGTTCCTGCCTCCCAGCTGCCCTGCCCTCCCCCGGCCTCTACTTAATGGAGGCCGATGTGCGGCTGCGCGCTGCGGGCGTGCCGCCGGTGCGCCAAAGGTAAGCCAGTCTGCGCCCATCCGTGACGCGACAAGCGCTAGGGACCCTGGATCTCCGACCTTCCACCGCTACGACTCAGCTGCCCTCCTCGCACTCAACCCCGGAAGGAACAACTACTGCCAGCTGTCTATGCCGAACACCACCCACGGCCAGTTTTCCTGCCGCCACTGCGCCAGACCTTCACCACCGCCCCCGCTGCCAACACCGTCGATGCCCTGAGTTGCATTCTCCTCAATGTGCGCTCCCTGCACAGACACTACAAAAGAGAATGGTCACAGTGAAAATCAATTTTACAAAAGATAGAGCTGAATCATTCAAACATCGCCATGATAGATTCAAATGAATGTGATTTTATCTATATCACATGATTATCGCAAACAGCAAGAAATATTTGTCTGTACATTCAGTTAAAATGGTGGATAATCATGTGATATAAATAAAATCACATTCATTTGAATCTATCATGGTGATGTTTGAATGATTCAACTCTATCTTTTGTAAAATTGATTTCCACTGTGACCATTCTCTTTTGTACTGTATGCTACCCGGGTCCAGTGGTATTTCGGGTTACCCCATTGTTACATAACTCTCCTAGAATAGGTTCTCACCTGCGAGGGTATTTTTTGCAAAATTGAATGTCCAATATGTCAGAGAACAAGACACTTTCCTACACAGAGGATTACATTAATAGGCTCATCCAGGGACAATCAAACACTAGTTTCCTATCATCTAACACTCCCAGCATAGATTTCTCATTGAACGAGAAAATCAGTAAATTAGAAAGGTTAGAAAAGAAACTAGTACGGACACGACTACACGGCCACCTTCTCACAAAATACTTACAGGCAAATATCATACCAGTAGGATTACAAGTAAAGAATGAACCTGCAATTTTAGTAGACAACCCAAAGTTTAAAGAAGGTTTTAGTTACGTGGCAAACAATTGCTCTCGCCATTGGATGGTACTAGGAATAGAATCCGCCATTGAGCAAGTTGAGAAATTACTTAAGGGGATCACGGACCTCAAACGTGAGACTGCTGAAGACAACGCTCTGACCAATGCAAAAGAGGCTCTAGAACGCTTAGAGAAAACAATCAAGGAGTTCGACACCAAAACACAGGCCAAGAAGCTGGACAAACTGTCAAAGGACATTCGTTTTTCTGATAAAAAACTGACTTACCCATACCTTCAAGAAGACTACTACAAGCAAGACACACAAGGTCGCTTTTTCAATAGGGGCAGAGGTGGATACAGAGGCAACAGACTTTTCACGACTTTTTCTGAATCATCAGGATCCAACAGTGCTGGAAGTGAAAGCGGCCAACCGGGCCCAAGTTCAGGATACCAATACCAAGACAACTGGTACCAGCCATCCCCAGGACTGTCTTTTTAGAAGACGCTCAATGGAGACCATCCAGAGGGAGGAGCTACAATTGGAATAGGGGCTCACAGCGGGGCCCTCACCTGCAAGGCCAGAACTGGGAAAGCGGGAGACAACGAGGCCAGAACCAGAAGCAGGTGCGATTTCCCCAGGAGAGCCATGGGGAGATCCAGAGACGACGACGGGTTTACAGGTGGTGACCAGACCCGATCATTAACTTATCATCCTATGAACTCACCAGTGACGAGACAAGGGTCTTGAGTAAGGGGCTATCTTTTGTGCCCACCGCACACCCCAACCAATTCAATATCAAAGCAGAGCTGCATCGGTTCTTTCGCAAAGTAAGACTGAGATATTACTTCAGACATTCACCACCGACACCCTTGGCATCACATACAGGCCTGAGGGTTCCATCCACATTCATGCCACCAACTCATATGATGTCACACAAGATCTTAACATACGAAAGCATGGTGCTAAAAGATGTTTTGAAGATATGTTCTACAAGACAGTGTGTCAAACACAACGTCACCAAGGGTGAGCGCGAGGCACTGAACTCACTCAAGAACAACAAGTCGATTGTGGTTAAGCCGAACGATAAAGGCGGGGCCATCGTTGTGCAGAATACCCTGGATTACAAGAACAAGATCTATTCCCAACTGAGGGACAGGGGCATAAACACACACGGCTTAATGCAGACCCTACCAAAGATATCAGTAAATTGATTCTACACATTACTGAGGAAGGAAGAGAACTTGGCTTTTTATCTGACTTGGAATTCAGCTACCTCAACCAGAAGCAACCTCGCCTACCCACCATTTACACCCTACCAAAGGTACACAAAAACCTGGAACATCCACCCGGACGACCCATTGTGTCCGGTTGTGGTTCTTTGCTTGAACCTCTCTGCAAATTTGTAGATTTCTTTCTAAAACCTTTGGCAGAAACAACCAGATCTTATCTCCGTGACACAATGGAAGTCATCAACCTGGTTGATAACTTGCCTTTTGACCCAGAATCCCAAATATTGGTCACCAGGAACATCGTCTCGCTGTACATCAGTATCCCTCAACGGCCTGCCCTGAAAGTCATCATCCAACTGTTAGAAATAGCAATGATGAAGAACTTCTTTTTCTTCCAAGGCGAATATCGTCTGCAGACCAAGGGAGTGGCAATGGGTGCCAGCTTTGCCCCAGATTTGGCTATACTGTAAATGGACAACTTTGAGGATGAGTTAATTTACACGAGACTAACCCATTAAAGGACAATGTGACGAACTGGAAACGGTATATAGATGATGTGCTGCTCATCTGGACAGGCAGTCCGACGGAGCTACAAACATTCTTTGATTGGATCAATGAGAAATCCAATGATATCAAGTTTACCATTCATTGGAACAAATATACAATCGACTTTCTGGATGTATCCATCAAAGTTGACAATAAGCTTCTGTATACAACATTGTACAGAAAACCAACCGAGAGGAACACGTTGCTGAGGTATGGGAGCTATCATCCGAGGGGCCTACGGGACAATCTACCCTTCGGCCAGTTCCTGAGGATCCGGAGACACTGCTCTCAGAAGGAAGATTACTTCAGTGAATCTGATGATCTCATCAATCGACTTGTGGAACGGGGTTACCCCAGAAGGATGGTTAAACGCACTAGGAAGAGAGCCTGGTTTAACCCGAGGGAATCCTTGTTGACACCTAAACAACGCCCAACGGACGCTTTGGACAGTATGATATGCGTTACAACCTACAGTACTCGTAGCAATGAGATAAAGCAAATCATCAACAAGCACTGGAAACTCGTCTCCGATGATCTGGAGATACCAAACCCTCCGATGCACTCCTTCAAAAAAAGGCAAGAATGTTAGGGACAACGTTGTACGATCACTCTTGGAAGTACCTCCTCAACCCACAATTCAAACAATGTGGCACCTACCGGAGATTGTCACCCACTACAAGTGTGGCAAGTGCAAAGCCTGTAAATGGACCATTGAAACAAAAGTTTTTCTATAAACAACACAAGGTCAACTTTCAGATACACACCAACTGTAACACCACAGACGTAATTTACACAATTCTATGCCCGTATGAAGATATACATTGGCCAGACACGACAGAAGGTAAAGGCACGGATCTTACAGCATTGTAGTAGGATCAGGTGTGGTACTGCCGGGGCACCCTTGGTAGATCACTTCCAGACACTAGGTCACCAACCCGAATCAATCAAGTGGGTCGTATTAGAGAAGGTCACCCTGGGTGTCAGAGTGGGCGATCTGAACTCTGTTCTCAATGTACGAGAGTGCAAATGGATGCACAACATGGACACTGTCCATAGTGGCCTGAATGAACTAGATGCCACAAATGCACAACTATCATGTCTGGGTAATGAATGACTCCTATGTATATTACTTGCTCTGCTATCGTGCACCATCAGGCACTATAACAGTGATACGTAAACTCTGTAATAACACAATGCCCACAAAATTGTCTTGATATACCTACCTGCATTACACCAACTTTCAACAAGACATTGGGCTACCATGGTCCTATATAATGTATTTACATATACACTATGGTGTTTCTCCATTTTTTTCCCCAGCTGTAACTAGGAATGCATTCTACCAGCATCATATGTATGAAATGTTTTCCATACCAACTTAGATGTGGCTTGTTTCCATCATGACATCGAGCTGACATGTAAAAAGTCTCTTTACAAAGCATTTTGTATATGCTATCATTCATTAAGTATGCAAATTCATTTTTTTTAAATGCAGCAACCGTATATGGATTGTGCACTGGCAAGTTCACGCTGCTGGACAGGCATTTTATTTTATACATGCACAACGTAACCGTCGCTATCTTTATGTTGCCGTCTTTCATGGTGTCATGGTAACGATGCTCAAAGTATGTAACTCTATCCTAACTCTTTTCCACCTATAGAAATATCCTAGGTGGCGAGTTTTTTATTATATTTGATGTCACAGGTCCGTAATCTCACGTTCTTGGATCTGTGGCCCTATCACGCCTTTTTCGGCAATCGACCTCTTATCCCATAACAGAGCTCTCTTTGATCTCACTAAATGAGCCCCGTTTACATAAGATGCAGGCATTTAGCGACTTCTCCACACGCGTGAGACGCGTGCACGCCACTGAACGCGTCCATATAATTGCCGCGTTACCAAGTCCGGCTGTCAGTCTATCTCAGTCGGAAGCCAGGGACAGGTACGTTATGCATCTAATGCGGTCTCAGTGTACGAGTGTAATCCTTTGAGACTGTCTTCCCTTTAGAATATTATCGGTACCTTTAGCTTTTTCTCCTGTGTTCGGTTTTTTAGATTTGATCGTCCACTCTGCAGAATAAATTCAAACATACTTGCCATTTTTTAAGGTATGATATCTGGGTACTACGTGTTCCCCCAACAGCGGGCGGATCTACAAAAGTTTTTTGTTATGTATAAGCAGGATACGTTCCCCAGTCACCGCGGGGACATTGACACACATGTTAAACTTACGGGATACTGTATAGCGTTCAATGTGCCAACACTTTTTAGATGGGGCCTCTTTACCCTTGCGCAGGATGTGTCATTATGCAGTGTATTATCACCTTGAGGAGACCAACGATATAGCTTTCAATGTACCCTAACCATTTTCCAATGGGGTTTCTTTAGCCTTGCACATGATGTGTCATTCTGCCGCGCATTATTGCCATTACGGGCCCACCTTACAAATTCTTGTAGGGACTCTAGCCTAATGTATTTTCCTTCTTCTCATCGTCTCTGGCGTAGAAGCCTCCGGGCCCATCTTCTCCAAGTTTGCGGCCAGATTTTTCGCGCTGCTGTTATTCAGTAAACAACCCTTGTCATTTCTCTTCATTTTATGACTGGCATCCCACATCACCAGACTAATGTACATTATTTGATTGTTTCTAGGTGCTCCCCCTTCACCTCCCTCCAACCTTTGGTCCTGATGAAGACCCCAGGATAAGGCTCAATTAACCTTTTTGTATATAGGGGTCGAAACGTCGACGGTCTTTTTGCTACCTGTCAAACATAGACGACAGAGATTTATTATCTTTGCCTATAATTTGTTATGTTTTGTTTTGTAATAATCTGCCATCATTAGGCTGGATAGGTTTCAGCTTTATCTGATGTATATATTGCACATTGCCTTTTCTTTTCTTTTACTTTCACCAACACACATTCCTTCCTGAGCACTCTATTCCCTTCTCTGAGCACCATTTTAACTGAATGTACAGACAAAAATTTCTTGCTGTTTGCGATAATCATGTGATATAAATAAAATCACATTCATTTGAATCTATCATGGTGATGTTTGAGTGATTCAACTCTATCTTTTGTAAAATTGATTTCCACTGTGAACATTCTCTTTTGTACTGTATGCTACCCGGGTCCAGTGGTATTTCGGGTTACCCCATTGTTACATAACTCTCCCTGCACAGACACGCCGTAGAGATCTGGAACCTCCTTGACACCCTCTCACCTGATGTCACCTTCTTTACAGAAACCTGGACCAACGCCTCCTCCGTCCCCGACATCGCCATCCCGGATGAAAACAAGATCCAAAGGAAGGACCGCCCCAACCACCCAGGAGGAGGACTTGCCATCGAACACAAAAGCTCCCTCTGCCTCTCCACCTCGAGCGACGCCTTCTCCGCCATCAAACACCTGCACTTCCAGGTCCAGACAAGCCCTAGAACCACGCTTCGTGGCAACCTTGCCTACAGATCCCCCGGTCCCCGCGCCCCATTTGCCACCACCATCACTGACCTCATCACACCCCACGCCATCGCCTCCATGGACTACATACTCACCGGAGACCTGAACTTCCACCTTGACAACCCCAGCGACCCCAACTCCACCACCCTCCTGGACAACCTCGCCAACATCAGACTGAAACAGCTCATCACCACGCCTACCCACAAGGCAGGATACACCCTCGACCCCATCTTCGCAGGAGGCAACAACATCCACTTCAGCCACACCACGCAACCCCCAAGGACCCACCACTGCGTACACTTCCTCGTCGACAAACCCAAGCCGCCCAAGCCTGCTCCACGCCCTCTGCGAAGGAACTGGAGCAAAGTCACTGAGGATCAGCTCAACCCCACCCTCAACCGCGACATCCCCACTACAGCGACTGACGCCAACGTCGCAGCCAGGGAACTGCACAAATGGATCCTCAACTGAGCAGACAAGCTCGCACCCCTACATCACTCCGACAGAGAGCGCCCCAGGAAGGCCACCTGGTTCACCACTGACCTCCAAGAAGCAAGACGCACCTGCAGACGTCTCGAGAAGAACTGGAGAAACAGCAAAACGCCTGAAGACCACACCACCTACAAGAACACCATGACGGAATACCACCAACGCATCAGATAAAGCTGGTCTTGTTAAGGGTCCAGCGACCCCTCCCAATCATCCTTCATTTCTAGCCCTTCAGAATTAGGGTGAATATCCGACCAGGGACCTAAGGGTTCTGTTGTCACTAATATTGGCGTCGGTAGGCGCCAATTTGGCTCCGGGTCATCGGGGATGAGAATTGGGTTGGTGCCGCTGGTGGGCGCCGGTGGTGTCGGGAGTATCGGTGTTAGAGCCAGCGCCAGGGAAAGTCGCTATGGTACGATCGTCATTGGTCCGGATCCATCATCGGATCCATGGATGAGTCATGAGAGCCCGGGCTGGAGCCGCTGGCGTGGAACCTGGTGGAGCCCCCTCTGAGCCTCCAGAGCTCGAAGGCGCACCAGTAGAGTCAAGCTGCCCAAATAGGATGCACATGGCATCATAAAATTATTTGAGCTGTGTGGGGGTCGTTCTGGCTCCCGGGAAGGAGGGGAAGCGTGGAGCCGACCCAGGTGCAGGTTCAGAGGTACGAGACTTAGAACACCGAGACTCCTCTGTCTCATCGATTTACGGATGGGGAGGAGTTAAAGCACAGTTCAACTTCTTATGTTTTTTGTGCTTCTTACTTGACCGACTCAATGACTGCGAGTGGGAGGACGAAGACTTAGGACTCCCAAAGCGGTGCCCGGACCTTCCTTCCGACTGGGACCAGGAGCGAGACCTCCATGGAGAATGACATGGTGCCAAGCGCCAGGAGCAAGCAGCTGTAGGGACCGCTCCCTCAAAGCTTTTGGAGCCATGGTCCAGCAGTCGCACCATGACTTTGAGTTGTGGTTGCGCTCCAGGCACTAGAGACAAACTAAGTGTGGGTCCGTCACTGACATGGCACGGTGGCAGATGCCACATGGTTTGAACCCAGAAGTCTTCTTGGACATGAGGAAAAACCTACACACTAAAAAAGGGGTTGACAAAATATCAAAAAAAGCCTATCAAAAAGTGACAGAGGGTAGCTCTCTTCACGAATCTGTGCTGACTGGCACAGAAAGAAAAGAACTGATGTCATCGTGCCGAGGTGGTGCCTATATTGGTGACACCGACGTCACAACGGTGCAGACAATGCCCACCACTTCACACGGAGCTGATCGACACCACCTACCGGCATGCAGGGGTATTGCTCGAAGAAAAATCTTTCCAGATCCAGTCTGGCGCCAGGGAAATTCATATGAAGGAATCTGCGGCTTGATGTCTCTATCAGATTAAATACTAGCTCCCCATTGCACAGAAGAAATTACTATTGCTAATTTGCGTTGTAATATCAGGGCTTTGTGTCATGGTGGTATTCTGGTCTCAGTCTTTGTAAAGTTATGATATAAATAAATAAATAACCCACTAACTTTGTGTTTTCTTTCAATCTGGTTGCCTGTGATGGATAATCCTTCTCACTAATCCTACAGTTGGAGTTCACTTAGGAGGGAGTGGAGCCTCGCTTGTGATGTCTTCCCTGTTAGCACACTAGCCTGCTATTACTACCACCACCATTATAAAAGCACCTTGGGAAACCCTGCAGTAAGTTTTTGGAAGACTGAGAGAGGTAGCAGCCATCGCTTCATCTATTCAGATAGAACTATGGAGAGAGAACTAGTTTAGTTAGTAACTAACTTCTACTGAAGATTAAGATGTTTATAGGTTGTTGTAAGCAATGGCATACACCCCTAGTGGTCAATATTGTTACAGAGGGTAGTAGAACAAGGGTTTCACTAAGTGGTATACACATTCATAAGCAGATTAAAAAAGGCTGCACTAAAAGGCAGCAGCGCAGAGTAAAACCCAAAAAAGATTTCAGGCATAAAGTAAGTGAATTTCCCTTCAATTTTTCTTAACAATGAAAAAACACCCTCTCCACCCACGACAAGCCCACCCCTCTCCCCCAAAAAATCTGTATCTCCCCTTTCCCAACCAATGTCCAAAAGAATGTCCAAACAAAATCCAGCTTCCTGTTACCTTCACAATTTCCAGCCTCTCCACCCACAACAAAAGCCCCTCCCACAAGGCAAAACTAAAAAAGGGCATTGTCAATAAGGCTGCAAAGTCTTGCCACCTCTCGGCGAAGCAGTGCCAGCTCACAAACGACGCATCGTTGGAAGCAATCTGGGTATGGGGTAGCAGTGGTGGATCTAGAAAATCCTAGCTGCCAGCGGCGCTGCTGATGTTGTGACTTGGATGGAGGTGCTACTGGCTCGCTGGAGGTAACTGGGGCTCGGGGCAGTGCAGATGCCTTCTCCTCTGCCTTCTCCTCTTCCTCCTCCTCCTCCTCCTCCTCCAGAGCCCCCAGCCAAGCATATTCTGTCTGGATGGCCTCCATCCAGTGCCGCCGCAACCAGGCTGCCATCTCCTGCTGAGACAGTGGACCAGCAGGAGAAGCTATATCAAGAAAGAAAAAAAAAGACAAATTGTAAATAATGCTCAGTGCAAACACTTAATTATATAGTGGCACAGTAGCAGTACATTGCTGGTCCCCTATGGCTGCTGGAATGTTTGATGTGATTATTAGTCACAGGGCCAAGTTTTCCCCACACATGCCTCACATAAAAGCACTAACTGGCTGCAAGGAATTAAGCCAGAATACCACCAGATTAAAACTAGGTGATTTTTTTTTTACAGGATTTCCTAATACAAAAACTAAATAGACACTTTGTATGTAAAAAGAAAAAGAAATGACCTGAGTAAGGCATTGTGCAGTATATTTTTGTAAAAGGGGGGACCCCTACAAATACAATATGCTTGCTAGTCGCAGGGGAAAAGCTATTAGGTACAGGAAACAGTAGCAAGCTTTCAATTTATTATGGGGTTAAGGCATTCTAGGCATCATAAAACCAAATGTAACCACACAACTAACCATTGATAACAATTGACTGAGACAAGTTCTTATTTTTTATATTATGAAAATATTTTTATTTTACTATTCAGTCTCTTTTGGTCATATATTTTACATGCTGAATCATTTGTTTAAATATACATAAATACAAAAGAAATACACACATACAATATATACATAAAGGACAAAAATCAGTCCATTAAAACAATCAATACTTGTGTCTTTCATACCGCTACCGCTAGCCTTCATCAAAATTGCCAAGTCTTTATGAAAGACACAAGTATTGATTGTTTTAATGGACTGATTTTTGTCCTTTATGTATATATTGTATGTGTGTATTTCTTTTGTATTTATGTATATTTAAACAATTGATTCAGCATGTAAAATATATGACCAAAAGAGACTGAATAGTAAAATAAAAATATTTTCATAATATAAAAAATAAGAACTTGTCTCAGTCAGTTGTTATCAATGGTTAGTTGTGTGGTTACATTTGGTTTTATGATGCCTAGAATGCCTTAACCCCATAATAAATTGAAAGCTTGCTACTGTTTCCTTTACCTAAAGGCATTGTGCACTATGCAGCACAAAATCAATAGTATTCTTGCTGTGCTAAATTAATGGAGGCATGCTAGTGTATCGGGTAGTTTGCTACTCTCTGCAGTCTGCAACTGGGCCAGCTGTAATGGATAATTTATTATCTTACTTTAATTCCAATGGCCCTGATTTTCTCTGACTGCCCTTCCATTGTACCCTGATTCCACAGAGGCAGATGAATAATAATAATACTACGTCACACATATCACATATAAAATGCGGATATACTGTCTGCCGTAAATAGACGCTGGAAAAAATGATGAACTGCAGTACAGGGAAAGGAATGGAATATAGATTTTGTTTGGCATGTTTATCACAGAGTATCCCATCCCCAAAATCTAAATCAGGCACTTAGTCCTACTTTACTACCTGGCCTCACCCTCCACCACAAATTACTTTCAACAAATACCTATGCTTGGCAGGAAGGAAACTTACTTTACAGCAGGGTACGTTAGAGAGATTAGGGTAGGTAGAGGTTTTGCTATAGAATAGTGGGGTGTCACTGATCATCATGGGCTGAGCTTTAGCATAGTCATTCACTGTAGTTGACGAATGACGAAAGAGAAACATTTGAACAGGTGTCAATCCGTTATGGAAGCCATGAAATATATATACATAAATCACTTGGCCAGAAAAATGTGGCACATGCCAAGAATGGATTTTTCAATTTTTATGGCAGGCTGGGACAGAACTTAGGAAAGAATAAAGGAGTGAAGTACTAGTAGAAGGTGACTGATGGGTACTGGGAAGCACACCTTGTTTTTGGTTTGTGATGCACTGAAAACTTTGTAAATGCTGCATTAACTAAAGCAGACATACATTACACAGCCAACACTACAGTGTTGAATTAAACCACGCTGCATTTAGGTCACCCATGGCGAAATGCCATGGGAAGGGAGGTAATGAATGATGATGGGTGGGATATCTGCCTGGTTTAACAAATACAGTGAGTATACTTAAATTGCCAATTAGCAAGCAAAGTGACTTACCACCAACCGTCCCTGCCACCGATGGGACTACCCCTCCAACCACCTCCTTGGCAGCCTCCGGCACACCAGCACTACCGCTGGCCCCGGCACTCGTGGTCTGTGCGGCCAGAAAAAAATTACACATTTTAGATGCCAGATAGACCTCTTAAGTAATTATTATTTTATTTAACAAAGAACAACCGCAATACCTCACCATAGTTCAGTTAGCAGTATCTTCTATCAAAACTATCACTTTGGGTGGTTTGTTGGTTGACAGTGTTAGAAAAGCCAGGTAGTCAAGCCAACCAAAACCTTTTCGGAATGGATGGGCACAGCTATGATGACTCTGAGTCATTGAAGCGCAATGAAGGGGTAGAATAATGGTCAATGAAGGACATATGGTCTTGGTTGGCGAATGCAATGGGATCTCATACTTTCCAAGCAATGCTGCACTGTCATGGAAACTGCAGGTATACTGTATAAATGAATGAAAACACAACATTGGTGGGATCCCCCATGACCATGACCACTCTCTCGTTTTGACTGTTTGAGCATGAGCACAAAAAAGGAAGCCTTCTCAACAAACATGCATGGTGAATAATAGCCTACTTACGCCTGCAATCTTCACAGTAGAGTACCAAAAATCTGTTCTCTTAGTCTTACAGCACTACACAATATATAAAGGGAGAGGGAATGCTTATTAGCAAAGCAGAAAAAAGCTAAAGGCTAGTACAGACAGGAGGCAGCCAGCTACAGAAACATGAAATATAGAATAAAAGAACAATGCAGGGATAAAAAGAATTTAACAAAGATTAGATAGAGTAGGTGGGAAAAATGGAGACAGTATAAAAGAATAAACAAGGCAAAATTATTCTAATAGTGGAGAGAGGTAAAGGTTAGGGAAATAACAATAATAACAGGACTTACTGGGGCCAGCAGAACCATTTGCTGCGTCGCTGGTAGTGGTGATTCCACCTGCCGTGGCCCTGGTGGTATATTGTAAATAGACAAGGGAACCCAAGAAATGGTCAGGGACCTTGGGTACAAACTATTTTAAGGAACAGTGGTCCCTAACGAAACAGTTTTTAAGACAGAACACATGAACATAGAAATACAGTGATATCTACTTTATTTGTCCAAGTGGACATGATCACTTAATGTGAATGATTTAAGACAGAACATACACGTGGGAACAAAAAGTTCAGGCAAACAGAAAAATAAAGAGTTGTGGCCAAACAATTTACAACAATAAGGCCACAAATTAATCCATTAGCGCACCCTAGCACATGTTAATAACATTTGTACAGTCATGTCAGGGTGCGTGAAGTCAACGACGTTTCGATCCCTTTACATAAATTCAGGGATCATCTTCATGACAAAAGAATAGATGCCTGAGGCAATTGCCTAGGATCTGATAATAGGGGCGCGGGTCACGGAGGTGTGGTCCTGGCAAAACTAGCCATCACGGGTGGCCACTGAACAGATAGCAGAGGGCCATCAGGACAATGTGGATCCATGAGTGATAGACTTCCCAAATTGAGGCGAGGCGATGTGTCCCAGAGTTGCCCGATATTTTGGGAGGATGAAATCCAGCGAGGGCATCCAGTGCGGGTGCCACTGACGGGAAGGATTATGTGACCGGAGTTCCAGGAGGTGACTGGCAACCGAAGTGAATGTGGCTCTGGTGGTGGCAGCCCCTGCATCTGCCTTAGATGCCCTCTTGCCCTTGGGTGCTGGTGTAAGAAATGAAAAAGATTTACAAAAATAGATTAGTGGTACAGTTAATCTCCCCAAAAATATTTTGACAGGCAAACACAGTAGCATTGTACTTTTCTAAATAAGATCATCTATAGTACTAGTATTGAGTTGACCTATTCCTAATTTTCTAAAGCTAAACCCTATTCCTAATTTCCCTAAACCCAAACTTCATTTGGAACTACTAATGCATTGCAACAAATGATCTTTGCTTCTCAACTCCCTTTTTATGGGTCAACTCAGTCACTCTTTTCAATGCAGAGGTGCATACTACAAATCACTGGGAGACTGGGACTGTATGAGCTATATAAAGAAAGGCAAAGAGAACGCTAACTATAGCACTATTATAGAGACAGATCAGAGGAGTCTGCAAGACTTCTTAAATAATCATCCCAAGTGATCGCCGATGAGTACAATTAGGTAGTGCCGAGAACCTGGCTAGCTCAAGCTGGGTCACATAATATTCGTAACGTACACTTAACTTACCTCTGAGTGTGAGCCGCATGCTATTTGAAAAAAAATGTATTAGCATTTTAAAACCCAAAAAATAAATAATGAGTCACCGAGCCCCGCTACCTCGACAAACAGCAGGTCCTGTTCCCTATCCATGCTGTGCGTCAACTGCTGCGTTGAGTGCTGAACCCCAGTGCTCCAGCGCACGCACTGGCGCACTCTCCCCCATAGCAGCCGACACTCCAGCAGGGCATACACTCTCCCAGGCCTGCCGCCTGCTGCCAGCATGGAGCGGAGGTGGCGCTGCACATAAAAACAAGTGCGGCCACCTTCGCCTTCGAAAAAATGGGGCGAGGCTGCACCCCTTGGTGGTGCCGGTGACCGCAAGGTGTGCACCTTGTTGCAGCCACACTGGTGCCACCAATTGCTGCCTGTTGCTCCGACATGGTGCAGGGGGTCAGAAAGAAAAAAGGAAGAAAAAAAAGCAGAAAGTAAGAACTAAAAGAAGCTGTAAGGCAAAACAAAAAAAAGTCAGTTCGTGGAGTTTTGCGGAATATTGCTGAGTTTTTTTGGAACTCCGCAGAATTCCACAGAGCAAAACTCCACGAGTTCCACCCAGGTCTAGTGTTCAGTCTGCAGAAATTATGTACACGCTTCAGTTTATTACTGGCATCCAGCACAATCGAGCATTGGCAAGATTGTATCTGTTATTTACAGGTCTAGCTTTATAGAGGTAATATATGCAAATATGAGCATTAACATGTGCGTACATGCTATTTGTAACATGACTCTGGCAACCTGCATCTTGGTGTGCCCTTTTTTATTCCACCAGCTTGAAGTGTCATACAGCAAGTTACTCAGTTCCACGGAACAAGTAGCCTCTGTAAATATGTACATATGTGTTTGCAAGTGTTAAAACAAAAAGCAAGACCTACTGGTTTACCAATATGTGATTCTTCTATGCCTGAATTGGCAAGTAAAGTTAACTTTTTTCTGATTACTCTGTTCAATGCGTATTACATATTCCACTGCGTTTGTGTTTTTGCTCTTGTGTTTTCCCCAAATGTTACATAACAAACTAGCTGGGCATGAAAAGAGACAGAAACTTGAGCTCCTTAATATAACCACAGAGAGTTTTCATTGTTGACATCTATTTTAAAATGGTGACGGAGAAGGTCAGTGAAAGAGGAGCGAATGGGGCTGGGGCTTGAAGTAGTAAGTGCAGTTGAATTGGTTGAGATGACCCATACATCTGTAAACGCCTGGCTGGAGGCAGAAGTGCGTTCACTGTGACAAACGGCCCCACAAAATGATTTACAGGATTCGGGTAGTGATCTTTATAGCTCTCTGAAATAGATGTGACATAGCCAACAGCAAACAAAAGACAGCAACAACACAAATAAACTATAAAACGTCTATATGAGAAGTGTTAGTCTTGCAGCTATGGACTGAGTTAACACACAAAGCTGCGTTTTTATATTTGATCATAAGTACTTCAATCTGAAGCTGAAATGTTTGCTTCCAGCAGAATGCTCTCTTTCAGAATACAAATGAGGGGCCTACATTGCTTTTACACTTTGAAGCACAGTGAAAGTAGCACCACATAAGGTCCGATTTCCAAGTTTTAATTCACTAAGCTGACATAACGATTGTAGACCAATGTAATTAATGTCTTTCGTGAAATTATCTGATCAATGAAAAACAAAAATGTCATGTCACTGACTTCAACTCTATTGTGTCTTTTTCCATGCCAAGTGGCAAACAATAAATTGGTTGCACCTACTCAGCTAAATAAACGGTGGGAAGGTGAAGGATGGTAGCAGATAACGATAATTCCAGTTGACTACTTGCAAATGGTTTCTACTGGATCCAATTGCAGCACACCGGTGCATGGACACGGTACTCATTATGGAGAGTAGGTCAAACAAAGGACAGACTGGTGATTAAATAAAATACCAGTTAATACCAACAAGCATCGTTCGGCACCAATACCCAGTTCCCAAATGGTGCTGGAATACTAAATGCCATATATCGAACAGCAGTCATGAGAATACACACTTGTATGCGGAAAAGAAATCACTGCCGATCGTTCAAATAAAAGTACAATGCATTAGCACACCAGTACCGCTCCACGGAAAGTTAGAATGAAGAGTATCAAGATATTAAAAAAAAGATGTGTTATGTATGACAAAGGAAAACGTTTTCTGTTGTATGGAGGCCTTTCTCTTAAATACAATCAAGTATCTAGCTATTTTATGCATTTGTGTTTCCATATTTTCTCATAAAATTAATTCAGATTGCCCATGAAACTGCGCTAAGGGGAGAAAAACAGAACAGCCAGCTGCCCAAAACCATCAACTATCATAGGCAGTCCCTTATGCACTATTACTTTTACGATTTAAAACTAATAGCCAATATTATACACTAATTACCAGTTCCAAGATCCAACTGAAACCAACGGGTATTTTTCAAAACGAGTTTATCAGATGCCTAATCCCTTGTGCCAGTAACTGAATTCAACTGAAACCAATTTGAAGTAATAATCAACCATCAAACACAATAAGAGTGAAAGGCAGAGAGTGGAAGTTCATAGAGGCCGCTGCCCACTCGCCCTTCGCTCCCCTCCATCTTGGAGCCGCCTCTCAGCACCACTGTTTCACTCAATGTGTGTTTGCAACAACATTTTATGAACAGGTTGATTACATATTTTCATTCAAAGGGGAATCCAATTTCTAATTATTATTCATTGAGTTCCTTTACTGCACTATCTCCAATTCAATTTCAATTCATTTTATTGTATAGTTAATTAAAGCTATAACAAACGAAACCATCTCATTAGTATAAACAACAGGAGTTAAAATCAGAAACAATTTTTTTTTTTTAAACTAGGCAGATTGGTTAAAATGTCAATATCAAATAATCATTTTTTGGTAAGTGACAATTTATATCAACATCATTATAGTGCCAAAGAGAAAGAGCATAATGCAAAAAAAATCATTAGAGGGATACCCCGAAATTAATTCAATTGTAATTAGTTGGATTCCAGCATAAAGGGGATTTATGGTATGACAGCAAGGAACCAATAACATATATAAAATATAAGATCTCTTCAGATCGATCCAAGTGTTAAAAAGTATTTTGTATCCCTTACAGTCATATGCACTATATTCAATTCGAAGCAGCCTAATCTCCAGATATATTATACAGTCACTGGTACCAACGAGTAGTCCGTTAGGCAGAATGATAACTTTTTCCCAGCCAGATTTAAAAATTTCGTATATAGACAGCTGACCTTTGGGTCTGTGGATCGCAAGCATGCAATGATAGCTTGCCTACAGGTGTGAATTCCCTGGTCATTAAAAAAAGTTTTCAAAAATGTTCTTCTTTTATCAATCCTGGACATACACACACAATGTGGACAGTATTCTCAACCCCATTATTGCAAAGTCTGCAGGATGTTCTTGCTTTAGTCCATTCATTTTATTCGCCTGGACTTTTGCCGTAACGGTAGTGCATAAAGTCAATTTTCAACTTTCAAGACCAGCAAGATTCTAAATATGGTTGAATTTTATGGGTTTTTGTATTCATTAATTACTGACCAGGCATGGGCTCTAACGGGTAATTTCTCCTTATCCTTTAACATAGATACTTCCTTTGTTATCTTATTAATTAATTTTCTTAAAAGCGGTATGTGGGAGAGATTTTGCCCATACTGATTGGATACCTAATTCATTTATTGCTGTGTGTAAGAAAATGCTGGCTGGAATTTTCTCGTTCCATTGCAACTCTTGCCACAAGGCTTTACACAGATGATTTTCAGAGGCACTTCTTATTCTATTCCACGTTTTCACGTATGTCCCCATCCTTGCTATTGTTTGATTAGTGAGACCAAATTCCAGCCTTATTTGGGCTGGCGATGCTTTCAGAGGTAGATGGAAAAGTGATCTAAATACTTTGGAGAGGATCAAGTTTAGAAGAGCTGCATCCCTGTAACGGAGGACTTCACTACCATATGAAATCGCTGGTAACAGCCTTTCTGAAATCACTTTCAGTAATGGTACATAAGTGGGACCTTCTAGAGTTCTTTGTAAAGGCGAAAAGCCTGAGTTAAGGAAGTAGCCTTTCTTTTGAGACCCATTTTATGTGGTTTAAAGGACACCCGTTGATCAAAAAGAACCCCTAGATATTTATATGTAGTTGTCTGTTCCACCTGGTTGTTTCCTAAATACCATTTGTACTTCTTTATTTTCCTGCTAACTTCCATAATTTTTTTTCTTTAAGTTGACTGTCAAACCACTTCTTGTGGAATATATAAAAAGTTGGTTTATGAGTCTCTGTAAGCCAATTTTTGTCTGACTTAATAGTATGACATCATCTGATTATAAAAGATTAGATTAGAGCCCAAATTTGGGTGATGGGAATTTACTTTATCTATATCTGTCGAGAGATCCTCTAGAAATAGATTGAATAGGTATGGTGCAAGGACACAGCCCTGCTTTAGGCCCCACTGTGTCTCTATTTTCTTTGATAGGCTAGTTACATCTCCTATTCTTACCCTCACCCAGGTATCTGTATATAGTAGCTGTATTGCCTTTAAAAGAGAAGGCGGTATACCCCAAAGGGATAGCTTGTGCCATAGGAGATTTTGATTCACGGAGTCAAAAGCAGCCTTGTAATCCACATAGCACAGATAAAGTGGCTGATTCTTGTTTTTCATTATATCCATTATTATTGATACCGCCAGTAAATTGGTTTCCGTACCTTGAGATTTGGAAAACCCTGTTTGGTTAGGGGGGACAATGTTATTATCATTTGACCATTCTAGTAACTCAGTAAGAAGCAAATTGGCAAAATATTTAGCCTCAACATCTTGCAGAGTAATTAGGTGATAATTCTCCAGCTGCTGCCCATTACCCTCCTTAAAAATTGGGTTTATTATCGCTCCCCTCCATGAGTCAGGAACCATCTCTTGCTGCAATGCGTAGTTGTGCATGAGGCAGCCCATTCAGTCCAGGCGCCCCATCATCCCTACTTATTTGTATTGCTTTATCGATTTGATCCTCCGTAACTTGAGAAGGAACAGAAATTTGTATATTCTGTTGTATTATTTTCTCATTAGATTGCTGTATAGAAATAGGAGAGCGTTTGAAATGATCCGCCACATATTTTGCCCACTAATTTCTGGAAGATCTGAGCTGGTTGCTCGACATGATGATCGGTTTAAGCTGTTAATTAATGGCCAGAAATCTCTTATATTTCTTTTCTTGGAAAGAAATAGAACTTGCGCCTAAAACGTTTCTTTTTCCTCATTCTTTCTTCCCATACTGACTTTCTGTAGCTTTTATTTATAACATTAAATGTTCTATAATATTTTTGATCTCCTACCTAATCTTCTTAGTCGATTCCGCTATGTTTTAATTGCACGGCAATAAGCAGATATTTTGATTTTCCTTTGGTCATGCAAGTTGTATTTATTGCCTCTCAACTTTACGTTTACTGCACTATCTCTGCAAGGCATATTTAGGGACATTCATTTTGTATCTGAAACAAACTGTGTAGTGTGCTACATCCGTGAAAACACCACTCATTCACAAATGTCTCACTGCTTCATTGCATTTTTGTTGCGAATAAGGTAACATCTAACTTGAACCTTAAAGCGCTAAGGATGTGTGGCACATATCTTTCCACAAAAATACAGCATAAATACATGGTATACACAGACAACACATACAGAAATGCACATGCATACATGCTGGTACCAAATAGAGCAACACACCCAGGCGCCCATGCACAGAGGTTGCGTGGGTTTATACAAGGATGAATGAATTATTTTGACGAAAGGATGGATGGACAGCAGTGCATAAATGGATGGATGAAAACGTGTTTGAGTGGATGGTTTGAACTGTTTAAGCAAGAGAAGAAAATGTTACTTACTTGTACTCCTGGTTCTGCATCGTTGGAATCTTTATTGTAGTCTTATACACAGAATAATTCTGCACTGCCTGCATGGGCCCCAGAACACTGCTTTATATATACTGTCCATTTTAAAATTCTATGAGATGTTAATGTCTATTTGATTTGTTGATGATAAAACAACCCGTGGTTGCCTAGCAGATGCTCAATTTCATTTTCTGGGAGAATACCATTACTCTGAATACCAACTTCAAACTGGTATTACTGTTCAGAAATGTGAAACTGTATGAAGAAGGGAAAAAGCTTGATAGCCGTACATTGCAGTGGTGGCTGCCTCAGAACAGGGATGGTGCGGCGGGGGAAGGGATGAAAAAAATAAAAAATAAACTTACCTTCTTCAGCGCGCTGCTCGTCTCTTCTCCGTCCTCACTCTGCAGCACCGGAAGCACTGAGGCTCCCGGACTCTCCCAGCCAATCATGACGTGGCATGAGCAGCATCATGTTTGGTTTGAGCGGCCTGTTTGGCCGCTCAGGCAGTACCTGGGAGGCTGGGCATGTTCTCCACTGGGCTGTGCAACATAGCCTAGTGGAGAACATGCTAAGTGCGCATGACTGTTTGGCCGGCCCCAGAGGGCTGGCCAATCCAGCATGCGGACTTAGGGAATGCAAACCACTCCTGCTCCCTCTGACGGTGGGGAGCCCAGCCCCGCACCCGTACCTAACATGGTTTTGAGTGGCACAGAAAAATAAAATGATAATAGCTTCTTGTTATTATCATTTTATATTCCTTTTGCACTGCTCAACGAGCAGTGGGGTGACGCATCTCCACCTTAGCAGTTGAGCCGCCCCTGGTATATTGTAAAGTGATGAAAAAAAGGTACAGCCCTTTTAAAAATCCATGAGACTTACATGCCCACAGTGCACCCTGCTGGCAGTTTACATCAGAGAGCCAGTTCTTTTTTTCAGCTTATGTGAGCAGGATATTGAGACCTAAAACTAAGGTAGAGTTTTACCAAACTCTATTTCTATATGCAGAATATTGTCAGATCCTCACCCTTTGCAATTTAGGCCACTAAAGTCAATAATTCCCTTTGAGGATCCACTACACGAGCCTCTGCAACCATTAAATCTCTCACCAAGAATGGTCTCAAAACAAACATGTTTGTCTCCAATAGGAAAGAGGAGACCAACTCCTACTCCTTCTCCTAGTCACTCACCAGACAGATCTCCACAAAATCAGGAACTCTGTCTACAACTACAGATACCAAGCTGGATTTAGAATAAAAACTAGCACAATAGACCATGTTTTTAGATTATTATGTATAGCCTGGAAAAACACTATCTTAAAGGGAGGACACTTGTACATAGCTATTATAGATCTGAAGGCTGCTTTTGATCTTATTCCCAGAAATTCTTTGTCGGACTGCTTAAAAACCCAGGGAGTCCCCAACGATCTCTTGATACAGATCGTGAGGCTTCACAAAGATAATTATGCAAAAGTTAGATGGGGACCCGGGGTGAACTTACGGATGCAATCCCGATAAAAAGAGGAGTAAGGCAGGGATACGTGTTGGCACCAACCCTCTTTTCTTTATATGTGAACGATGTCGTGCAACATCTCCAGGGTTGTAACCATGACTCTCCGAAGCTGGGAAGGGGGCCAGTCCCAGCATTACTTTTTGCCGATGATACGATCCTAATATCACAAACACCTAAGGGTTTACAAAACCTTCTAGACAGTTTTAACGATTTCTGTATGTCACAGGGCCTCGAAATAAACTCAAACAAAACCAAATACATGGCCATAAATCCACATGAATCTTTTAAGAAAAACATCCTTGTCCAGAAACAAAAATTGAAATATGTGGCCAACTTTAACTATCTTGGTATCACACTGGACACGAAACTGTCATGGAAACCACACATTCAAAAATCTAAGCTAGTTTTGCTACAAAAAGCCATGGCAATTGTGAAAAAACAACAGAACAGTGTATCAAAGGCAGAGTCACCTGCCCTAGAAGTTTATAAGTATAGGGCACAATCTGCAACCCTTTATGGTGCAGAACTTTGGGGGATTAAGAGCCAGAATATGCTTGCTAGAGAGGAAAACAAATGTTTAAGAATGTTATTAAAATTACCAATACGTACACCTATGATTCCCATTTTCCATCACACAAATATTAGGCGAATTGAACATCAAGCCGCGTTAAGACCCATGTTGTTCTGGGTCTGCTTGTGGCCATGCAGGAACTTAAAAATTATAAAGATGGGCTAAATGAGTTATTGAAAATTGATCAAAACATTGGGCTTCCTTGGGCCCGATATATTCGAATCTGGGTCTATAAATTAGGCTTGAATAGTTATTGGGATGCCCCCCACTCTCTTACACGATTGTCAAAAACAGTTTTAAAAAGCACATAGGACATAGGAAACAGTATACATCACTCCCCAAAAACAGAAAGGCTGACGTTGCAGTTTCTATCCATAAAACCTTCCCCTGCCCTTGAGGAATATTTAGATGAAATACAACCCCCGCTGGCCAAATCTTTAAACATTAAGTTCCACTTTGATGTCCTGCAGATAAAATGCAACACATCCAAGTGGACGGGTAGCAAAACAGATGACAGGGACGGTCTCTGTTCCCTATGCTCCCAAAATGCTGCTGAAAATGATTATATTATTTTTTGTCCTATCTATACCATCTCTAGGAAAAAATGGATCAAACCAATATGTCGGAATATGGGATTTGGGTCATACGTAGAAGCATTGAGAATTTAAAAAACTGACACATCCCAGAGAATAGTTTTCAGTTTAAGCAGATATTTATTTGCAGTAAACCTTATACTTAAGGGAAAGAGTTTGAAATTTTAATGTCCTTCGGTTTATGACATGTATGCCAGCTTCAGCAGACAGAAACTGAAGTGCTTGTAGCACTTGTGTTGGACTTGGCCCTTTTTGGCTAAAGTTCCTTAAACTTTTTGCTTTCCCCCTAGACCTTTTTTCTGACATGGTGTTGCCGACTTAGATGCTTTGGGCACTTTGCCACTGCTGATCAGTGTCAAAGTGCAAGTGCTCCCTGTGTAAAGTGTAATGGTAATTGGTTGTCCATGATTGGTATGTTTGCCTTACTAGTAAAGTCCCTAGTAAAGGGCACTATGTGTGCCAGGGCTAGTAATGCAACTGCTACTAGTGGGCCTGCAGCACTAATTGTGCCACCCACACAAGTAGCCTTAAAGAGGGAACTCAGGCCTGCCACTGCAGTGCCTGCGCGCAGCTTGTTAAGCTGCCTTGTTGTCCTGACAAGTGCACCCACTTGCCAGGCCTTACCCTTCCCTTTCTATGCACATCAGACACCCCTATGGTGGGCGCAAGGTACCCCCCTGGGCAGGGTGCAGTGTATGTGAAAGGTAGGACATGTACTGAGGTGTGTACCATGTCCTAACAGTGAAATACTCTCCATTTCGTTTTTCAATGTTGAAAGGCCATCTTGCCCATAGGACAGAATGGGGAAGGCTGTGTAATGTGTTTCCAGCCTATCTTCCCAAAGTCTTAAGATGGAGAGGTGAAGTTTAGTGTGCCTGAACTCACAATTTAATAACACATCTTTTTGTGAAGGTGGTTTTTGAATTGCGTGTTTAGAAACCACTCTTCCAGAAGTGGCTGGGTTTTTGTGCTCTAACATTTCTGTGTGTCTCTGCCTGGTTGTGGATTGACTGTCTGGATTTAAATGTGATAGGCTCTGGGGAATGTCTTGTTCCAGGGGAGGAGGTGAGACAGCAACAGGCTGACCTGCATCTGGAGTGTAGGGGGGAGGAGTAGCCCCTGGAGGTGAAGAGGCCTGGGTTGCTGCCATAAAACAATGGCTCCATCTCCTGCTGAGTGATTAAGGAGCCAGACCCCAACTATCAAAGGCAGAAGGTGTCACTGGCAGGGAGACACCCAGAACTGGTTTAGACAGGTGTCAGTGCCCCCCTGAACACAAAAACTTCAAAGACATTTAGGGGTATAACTATGAGAGCTGAAACCCCTGGACTTTGGATTGGAACTGTTCAAGACTGTAAAGGATTGAACCTACTTTGTGGTCAAGAGGAACCTCTGCCAAGGAAGAAACAGCTGAATAGATTGAAGGAAAGGACTGACCCTTACTGTGTGCTCTGGGGCTGGCCTGCAGTTTGCTGCTTTAACCAAGGAGAGGCTAAAGGGACTTTGCTGTGTGCTGTGTCCCCTTTCTTGAAAGGACTTTGCTGTGCTGTGTCCTGAAGTAACTTAACCCCAAGGGCCCGAGGATAGCTGGCTCCCTGTTGTGGAAACTCAGGAACAAAAAAGTTTCCAGAAGTGTCTCAGCGACGCTGTGTGCGTGTGCTTTTTGCAGCCTGAGCTCTTCGTAAGAATTGCCCTGTGATCGTGGACACCTGGAGTCCAAGCGAGTCTCAGCGACGCTGTGTGCGTGTGCTTTTTGCAGCCTGAGCCCTTCGTGAGGATTGTCCTGTGATCGTGTGCACCTGGAGTCCAAGTGAGTCTCAGCGACGCTGTGTGCGTGTGCTTTGTGCAGCCTGAGACCTTTGTGAGGATTGCCCTGTGATCGTGCACACCGGAAAGTCAAGTGTGTCTCAGCGACGCTGTGTGTGTGTGCTTTTTGCAGCCTGAGACCCTCGCAAGAAGTGCCCTGTGATCATGGGCACCAGGAGTCCAAGTGAGTCTCAGCGACGCTGTGTGCGTGTGCTTCGTGCAGCCTGAGACCTTCGTGAGGATTGCCCTGTGATCGTGTGCGCCCGGAGCTCGAGAGAGTCTCAGTGACGCTGTGTGCGTGTGCTTCATGCAGCCTGAGACCTTCGTGAAGATTGCCCTGTGACCGTGCACACCTGAAGCTCAAGGGAGTCTCAGCGACGCTGTGTGCGTGTGCCCTGTTGCAGCCTGAGATCTTCGATATCGCCATCAGCCCGGAATCAACCAAGTCGCGAGAGGAGGAGAGGAGAGCGAGGTCGCACCCCCCAGGTAACGTGTGTCGCCGCCTGGGGCGGGGTGCGGGCTCGGAGAGGGACGCTCTCGGCCTCTCCCCTTCTTGCAGCATGAGCCTCTGCTCAAGCTCGTATCATGGCCTGTACGTGCCAAGGAGTGTCAGTACCGGGGCCGGAGTGTTGAGCTGTACTTTGGTTTACACCATACCCGTGTTGGGGGCTTATGTTGGCGGAAGCTGACCGCGAGTCAGTACGAGAGGCAGAGAGACCGTCTAAAGCACCGTGATCGGTGCCGAAGTGCCTTGCGCATTGCATTGTTTCTGCATTACGAACTACCTGATTGTTACATTGCGCATTGCATTGTGTTTGCATAACGAACTGCCTGATTGTTGCATTACGCATCGCATTAGTTTGCATTACGAACTGCCTGATCGTTACATTGCGCATTGCATTGTGGTTGCATTACGAACTACCTGATTGTTGTATTACGCATCGCATTCGTTTGCATTACGACCTACCTGATTGTTACATTGCACATTGCATTGTATTTGCATAACGAACTGCCTGATTGTTGTATTACGCATTGCATTAGTTTTGCATAACAAACTGCCTGATTGTTGCATTACGCATCACATTAGTTTGCATTACGAACTGCCTGATTGTTGCATTACGCATTGCAGTATTTTGGCATTACGAACTGCTGGATTTTTGCATAATGAACTGCATTATTTTTACATTGCAAAGTGCCTGATTCTTGCTTTACGAACTGCATAGCATTGCACTAGAATTGCATTGGATCACCTAGAATTGCTCATTAATACCGTCAGACCCTACAAGGGCTGGCTGGCCTAATAACCGGCCAGGAGGAACTTTACAAATACGCATATGTTGGATTTTTATCGTGTGGACTCATCGTATATCTTTTTATATAAACATATACTTGTTTTTCTATGAAACTCGTGTGGAGTCCTATTGTGGTGTCATCATTGGGTCACTGAGAGCGTGGTTGCAAATACTTTACACATTAGCCTTGAAGATAAGCCTGGCGGCTCGTGCCAAGCTACCAAGGGGGTGAGCAGGGGCTATCTGATAAGGTGTCCGTCCTTTCCCTTACGTGGAAGCGAGGTGTCCCTACTTGGCCTAAGGTACTACCTCAGCCAACTAGGGAATCCCGGTTCTAACAACTTGCATCCTGTTATTTCCTAAATTGTATAAACATCGGACTTATTATATCAGGAAGAGAATACTGTGGCTGCTGCACTCGTACTTTAGTAACCTTAGTGGTTACAATTTGCACTTTATTTATAATTGAATTGCCATTACAGCACTACTTCTGGATGTACTTTCCTTTTGGATGCACGCACTAGTATTTAGTTACTCCATGAATTAAATATGCATCCCATTCGTTATGCCAGAAATTGAATATTGTGGCAGCTGTATTTGTCTCTTGCTAACCTTATGGCATATATTTGAATCTTATTTCTAAACTGGTTTTATAGTATTATTAGATGTATTTTAGATGACAATTATTTTATCTATGGTAATGTATTTAAATGTTATCCTATTTATTCGTTAAGTTTCAAGTATATAAATTGTATCATTTATGGTTTGTTAAACCGAATAAAGATTATTACTACTACTAACTACAGATACTACTCCATGCACACCACCTTCGCCTGCGGCTTCGCCCGCTAGAGCTTCTCGGATGGACAACATTATCACCTTCCTAGAGGTTTTAGTTAGAGAGGCTACTATAGCTTTATAGCCCGCCGTAGCAGGCTATCCCGACCATTAAACGCCCGCTCAAGCATTAACAAGGGAGCTGGCCTTTTATGGCCAGTATAGCCCAGCTACGGCTGGCTATAAAGCTATTAGAATATTCCATCCCATCAGAGCAGAATGTTCTAATTAGTAATACAAACGCCTCACTGAGCCAGATGGGGGTTGAAATTCCTTTGGGCTCCGTGAGGCCTTTGTTCACAGCTGTTACTGTGAATGTTCTACAGCTAACTGCTGTGCAGGGCAATGGCAGTTGGCATTTGAACATTCACAGCAAGAGCTGTGAAAATGGGCTGAAGTTAGCTCCTGATTCTACCCGGGTTGGCTGAACTGCTTTTTGTAGGTAAGCCAAGTTAGGTAGACCCAGGAGCTGAGCAGCGTTCCCCATCCCTCCTTCTGATGCTCAAGTGACACTGAGCTATGGAGGAGGGAGGGGGAAGGCTCCGGTGTGCTCTGCAGCACAGCCTCAGCCTTTCACTTTCCCCTACAAACTCCATGCATTTTGGAGAGGCAGGGAAAGAGAAAGCCAGAGGCTGTTTGTTAGATCTTTGAAATGTTGAGTGCAGCAGGCCTATACCACTTTATATAGGCTGCTGCTGCTCCATTTTCTTCAATGTCTTCAACTACTCTCTTCCTAGCCTGTTAGAGATAGCTCAAAAATGTTTTAACAACTGCCACAGTAAAGCTACAAGAAAGTGATTTTCTAAAAGGCTATTACAGGTTGTTTATCATTAGGAAATCAATTGGACATTAACACCTTATGGAATTTTAAAATGGATTGCAAATTTAAATAAGTGCTTGGAGGTCCGTGGATCAGTGAAGATCCTACAATGAAAAGTACAATTAACTGCTGTGAAAAATTGGGTAGTTGGTTGAGGGGAAATGAAAACCTACTCAAGCAACAGCCACAATCACTGTCAGGGTGAACCACAAAAAGTAATTAAATTAACCTGTGCTTAACCCACTGGTAGGTTAGCACAAAAGCAGTCAGGCTTAACTTTGAGGCGATGTGTAAAGTGTTTATGTAGCACTTAAACAGTGATAAAGTGAGTGAAAACACAACACAAGAAGAAATCCACATCAATTTACAAGCATTTTAACAGTACATTTTAATAAAGCATTTGACATCAAAATGACAACAATCCAATCAGCAGAGCAAGAGTTGTGAATTTGTACAGTTTAAAGTAAAAAAATAGCACCTAAAATATCAAAGCGTCAACTAAGGACATCTAGGACCACATGTACGACCGTTTTACGAGTCGCAAATCAGTCGCAATCTGTTTTGCGAATACTAAAATGGCCATACGCAATGTACGGCAAGCATTCAAAAAATGAAAAACAGCGATGCGAGCTAATTGAGACTCGCAAAAAATAGCAACTTAATTTTGCGAGTCGCAATTAGAGAATTCCTAATTGGAAGTTGCAAACAGCATGTGCAAGCACGTCACAAATAGTGATTATTCGCAAAATGGCCCATTTTTCACATGCAATTTACCACCAATTCAAAACAGGTGGTAACAGGGCCCAAACTATAAAAACAGCCCCAGAATGCATAAGGGACTTCCACAATGGCTGCTCTGGGCGTGATAGTGAGGCGGATGCAGATACTGGCTGCTCAGCAGAGGAGGCAGAGACAGGGTAGGCTATTCAGAATCCGGCAGACCATGTTTGACAAGATAGAGGAAGAGATATATGAGCAATACAGGCTGACTAGCAATTTGATCTTGGAGCTAATAGCTACCTTAGAGACACAACATGAAAGCAGTATGCAGCGCAGCAATGCAATACCCACCCATGTCCAGGTGTTTGTTTGTTCTCCCTCCTCCTATTGGCCAGTTGTAGTTACCAAAATTTCATAGCAGTAGCCGCAGGGGTGACACAGAATGCGCTTTCACGTTTATTTCGCTATTTCCTAGATGCCATGCTCCTCTACATACACCAACACATCTACCTGCCCAGGGATGATGTGGAAATGCAACATACCACAATGCAATTCTACCGGATAGCTAGATTCCCACAGGACATAGGCTGAATAGATGGGACCCATGTGCCCATATATAACCCATCCCATTTGGAATATATATTTAGGAACCACAAGTAAACCCATTCCCTGAACATCAAAGTTGTCTGCAATTCACACAATGTCATCACAGACATTGTGGCCAAATAACCAGGAAGCACACATGACTCCTACATTTTCAGACACAGTGGCATATTCCAGCGACTAGAAAGAGGGGACTTTGATTAAGGATACCTACTAGGTATTGGAATGTATTGTCCAAAGTAAAATGTATGAGCACAATCATTACTCTCTGCATGTTGTCTCACCCTTATATGTGTCCCACCAGGTGACAGTGTGTATGCCCTGCGGCCATGAACCTGCACACCCTACCTGTCGCCCAACAGCCCACATGAAAGGAGTTACAACATGGCACATAGGTGCACCAGGTCTGTAATTGAGCCCATATTTAACCTCCTCAAAATTGCGCTTCCAGTGTCTTCACAAGAGTGGGGGAGCCTTGCACTATGCGCCTGAGACTGCATGCAATATTGTGGCAACCTGTGCCATACTCCACAACATTGCCTGCAGAAGAGGCTTACCCATAGAGGTGCCCAGATCAGACTCCGGGAATGAAGACCCTGGTCCACCTGACCAACAGTCAATTGAGGAAAGCAGAGCAGAAGAGGGGAGAAGGCACAGACATAAGCAGATGTTACTTTGAACGGTAAGAAATCTCCATTTACACAATACACTCCATAAATGACAAAACAACTATCTGATTTCCCAAAATATGCAACCCTTTAATGTCAAGGTTCACAAAAATATTGATGGACAACCTGTCTATCATATTAAAGATAACTTAAATAGTGGCACATGTTGTGCGATTACTCCACCGCAAACATGAAACAATAATGAAAACACCACAATGGCACACTGTCAGTGTGCAGTTATTTCTTTGATGTACATACGGCATGGGGGGTGCTGCCATTTGAAGGTGCTGGTTGCCGGCTGCTGCTGCTACACAGCACACGTGCATCTGCGGCTCACACACTACTGAGGCTTGACATCTCACTGTTCAGTTCATCACCAGTAGCCCCACTGGCAATGCTGGCTGTCTGAATTGCCTACACGGCTGCAGTGATCTGTTGCAGGCCTTGTGACACGTCACCACTGTAGTGGCCCATCTCTACCTGAAGGGTCAGGGTGCATCTGGGGTGCTGAATGGTTGCCTGTGCTAGCCTCCCATTTGCCCTGGTCAATGCCTCCAACCTGATACCTCTGCTACGCTCCCTGCGCCTTTGCTGGCTTCTGTCCTCTGCCAGTTCTGTGCAGAGTTGCCCGATTACCCCTGCAAGGGCATCAAATTTAGCATTGAGGCAGGCCTGGTTGTCAGACAACTGCTGGGTAATGGTAGTAAATCCCTTTGTAAGCTTACAGTTTATTAACCTGATCTGTTTCTGCCGCAGGCGCTGAACCTGTAGCATGGCCTCCTGCAGGCCACCATACACCGCCTGGTTGCTGGATCCTGCCTGGAAGCGAGATGCCTGCCTTGCGTGCAGGCACCTGTGTGCCTGTTTTGTTGGGCACAGCTGCCGGACCCTGGTGACAGGAATGCGCCGAGGAGGAGCAGGCTGTTGGAAACCCAGAACCTCAATTGCAGCTGGCTGTGGGGAGCAGGACGCAGCACTGGCCTGGCCATGTGAAATACTCAACAGACTTACAGGCACTTCATCCTGCACTTCCTCTATCTGGGCCTGGTCCTGGTCTTTGCCCTCATCATCAGCCCTTTCTTGTACTTCCACAGGTGTATCTATGTGACAAATAGGAAGATGAATAAAATGAACGTGTGAAACACTATCTCATTGATTGTACTATGTTATTCGGATTATGTCTGACAGTAACTGCACTATTTATGTACATGACTACATTTCCCATAATGAAACAGGTATGACATTTTGATCATTTACATGGACCATCCAGGTATTACTGGTTAAGGTTGTGTTGCATGCATGTAGACACCAGGTGTTTGACAAGAATGTTGGCATAGTAGTGGTATTGCACTTTCCTGGTGTTGGTGAAGGGGCAGACATGTCGAGGGACCCAAATCCAGCCACTGCCTCAAGTGTTGTTTACACCATTGCCTACGCAGTTGAGCATGGGGGGGATTTGATGGACCACCTCCAGTTCCCTGGGAGTCCCGCAGGTGTGCTGCCACCCTCCTTGACCTGAGAGCGCAGATCATACCAGCTCTTTTTTATCTCTTCAATTGACCAGTCAGCCACTCCCAGGACATTGATGCGCTGCTGCATTCCCGCAATATTATGTGTTTCTCCAACCCAGGGAATCTCTCAGAAGCTCTACTAAATAGCTTGTCGTGGTGGTTGCAGCATTCCTGTGTGAGGATTTCCAGTTCCGTCTTCGAGAACTTCAATTTCTGGCATCTCTCCTTCTCAGTCTGATGGCTGGTCAGTGCTGAGGTTTGTTTGGAGGCTGGAGGCACTGTAGGTATGGTCTGCAGGACTATCCAGTGCACTGTGACTGCTGTCCAGGCATCCCCAGGGCGACCACTTTCTGTTTTTGGAGTCCTTCACCTGTTTCAGGAAGTGAAAAGGCAATTCTGATATGCTCGGTCGCTAATTGTGACTGCAATCGCTAATTGCGACCACAGTCGCACTTTGCGTTCAGTTACCAACTCTCAATTTGCGAGTTCGGAAAATGTCATGCGACTCGTTAGCGAGTCACATTTTGGTCCCCGTTTTGTGCAATTTGCGAGTCGCTAAATATGATGGCCCTACAGGTGGCCCGTAGTGGCACGAGACCAGGGCAAAGTGGTAAGTTATGCCCAACCGGAATGGAGCGCGGATCGGATAGAGGAAGTGGATTGGGCCCGGCCTCCGCTTATCTTCAGACTTAGAATTTTTTTTTAAGAAAAAGGTTTGGGAAGGTAAAGTTCAGTGAGGCAAGGCAGCCAGGGTAGTCTGAGGAGGAGGCGTTGTCGTCAGGGTGTCGCTGGACGAAGTCGGGGTGAAAATTTCTACGTTCTGACATAGTCTTTTTTATGGAAGTTGAAAATCTCCAGTTGGATGAAGCTGCAGGTGTAGCCAATGAGTGCCCAATGAGGCCGGATACCCTTTCTGTGAGGAGTCGCTGAACAGGATTTGCTGTCGCAGAGAAGAATGTGGCAGGAGCAGCGGTAAATTCAGGCCAACTGGCGATGAACCTTGGGAGGATCGGTGATCAGTTAGGTCCTGGTCTCCTCTCGGTTCTCAGAGCACTGTTTGGAAAAATAAATGTTAAGTCCCAAGTTTTGGATCTGGGTTATCTGGGCACCTATATCACCACTTCCAATGGTCCAGGATTAAAGGGGCACCACTTGGAGGTTCAGGACTCATGCAGGCTGAGTCCGGATGCGATTCAAGATTGTTGGAGCCTTTTCAGTCCTTGAGCTTCTGATCAGGAGGCCATGCAACTAGCCCTTGGAGTCACTTAGGAAGTCTTGGGTTCAAGCAGGAAAACAGGTCTCAAGCAGCAGGGGAGTTCCTTGGGGGTACAGGGCAGGCTTAAGGCAGCAGGGCAGTCCTCTTGGTGCAGCAGAGCAGTCCTCTGAAGTACACAGGAGGCCACAGCCATCAGGGAAGTCCTCTGAGAGTCCTTCTGCAGGCCAAGAAGTGAACTGAAGAGTGGGTCTGAGGGTCCTGTTTACATATCTGGTGCCAGCTTTGAAGTGGCAGAAACGTCTGGAGTTTTCCCCCCACATAAGTGTCTGGGAGTTCATGCCTCCCAGCCCTGGCCCCAGTCTGTCTGCAGTCACACTAGCCTAGGGTGAAGGTCTTTGTGTGTGAATTGAGGTAGGGTCTTTGAAGTCCAAGTGGGGCTGTGCACAGATCCGCCCCTTCATCCTGCTAGGATGTCCCATCCTGCCAGCACCCAGTTCCTGTATTGTGTGGCTGTCTGTGAAGAATGAACAAAGACCAACTGCCAACTACGCCTAGTCATGTGACCCAGGAGCAGCCGGGCTGCATGCACCAAATGGTTAGGACAAGAAAATATCAACTTTCTAAATTGTGACTTAAGATCAGACTATACCATTAAAGAAGACTTTAAATTACAATTCCTTAGATGCTAAACATGACATTTCTACCTGCTCTCAAACACAAGTTATCACTTATTAAATGTAATAGGTAGTCCAATGTTATCCTATGGGTGAGGTAGGTCTCACAGTCGTGAAAAATGAATTTGTACATTTTTCACTACCAGAAAATATAAAAGTTAAAAGTAAATATCCAACTTTTTAAATACAATGCTCCCTGCCCGATGGGATATTTAGGGACTACCCTATGGATGACTTATAAGTAATAAAAAGGGAGTTTTAGTCCTGGCAAGGGGGTTATTTTGCCAAGCCTAATTGGTGTTTAACACTGCATGCAGGCTGTAATGGCAGGCCTGAGACATGTTTTCAGGGGCTACTTAAGTGGCTGACACAATAAGTGCTGCAGGCCCACTAGTAGCATTTAATTTACCAGCCCTGAGTATATGGTGTGCCCCACTTTACTTTGAACGTATCAGTAGATTAATTATGCCAATCAGGTGCAAGCCAGTTTTACCATGTTTTAGGAAGTGAGCGCAAGCACTTTAGCACTGTATCGCAGTGATAAAGTGCAGAGTCCTAAGGCCAACAAAAACAAATTCAGTAAAATAGGTTGGGAGAAGGTAAAATGTTTGTGGGAGGATCACCCTATGGCTGACAGGACTAACATCTGCTTAGAAAACAAAGAACTGTGGTTTTAGTGAAAGAACAATTGAAGATGTGGCAGATGGGTTGGGGGATGGAACAACACAGGCCACATTTTCAAGACATGGTTAGAGAGCACAGGTCCAGACAAGAACATTATTTAATAGATGCTCGGCTGATGGAGACTTATTTGATTGTTAGATATTGAAATTACACAATATTTTTTATATCCTCTGGGGGGCTGAATGAGGATGGTCTTCTCTAATCACAGAGGAGCTTGTCTTGGAGAAGTAGTACCTTGCAATCACGACTTTAGAGACAAAATAGACAGTTAACTGCATAATTAGTATGAAATAGTAATAATAGAGGAGCGACATAAAGGATTACTTAGCTAACTGACTACTTCAAATTATGGTCTTAATGCTATTGGAGGCTGAGAGATGAGATCTTAAAAGCAATGGCATCTCTTGGGATGAGAATGTCCCCTACATGGCATACTGGTGTGCTCCCCTGCCCTGGGTGCACAACTTTTACTTTGGCTCCGGTGTCACATTAATCTAGCTTGTCCACAAAAGCCTAAGCCTATCCCTGATAATGTGCCTGTACCATGACCTGGGGAGGTGCACCAAGTGCGCCCTCATTGTGGGTAGTGAGTTAAAGTCCTTGTCCAGGGTATAGTGCAAAAAGCAGTGGTAGAAGCACACCATGTTTTTTTAAGAGATCAGTAGTGTTACCATATCTTTTGATCTCTGTGGCTGGGAATGAGACTTATAACCTCTTGTGTAAGTTTCCAAAATTATATATTTGCTCTGATTCTTACGCTGGCATCCTTTGTATATTTCAAGTGTGTGCTCATGTATAGTTCATGTAACATGTGTAGTACTGAACAGTGTTGGTAAGTGAGCCTGCTTAATGGAGGCCATTGTAATCCATTTTTGGTCCCCGTGGCCTGGCATAGAATCAGCTGTAGGGTGAGGACTGTGCTCCCAGACAGAAGAAGTCTCTGCATTCCTGTAGCAGGTGGGAGGAAATCCTGACACTGAAGTGAGAAGGATGGAGATGAGGCTGCCTTTAGAAATTCCATGATGACTTTTGGTTGCAAGGAACTGACGAATAGTAGTCCTGGACAGTGCCATTTGGTGGATGGTATAGGTGTAGGTAGGACTGAATACTCTATTGTGAGAAGTGAGGAAGTTTCTAGTTCTAGGTGAGCTTGGCCTTTTGTCTGTCCCTGCTTAATCGTTTAGTTTGGATAAAAACAGCCAGACGCAGAAACCTCATACCTCATTGTGTCCTGCATGCAAATTTCTATTTACACAAAGCTAGTAAGCATTGGCTTCAGGGAAATGATCTCAGAGATTGTTAGAAACTATTAATCTAAGAACAATGCTATTAGTGGGGTGCCAGGTCCTGCTCTCAACAGTGCCATCAGAAATGGAATCTTGATCAGTCGTGGAACATGTCTGTTACTATAGCCTCAAGGTTTTGTCCAATAGATCGTGCCTACAACTGCCTACTGTTTTTAAACTTGCAAGACTGAACTAATCGACCAATATCACGCCTTGCTCATGATTCTGAGTACAGCATTGGAACTTTGTGTCATGAATACGTTTGTGTTTTTTACCTCCTCTTTCTAATTTTAGTGATGCTCAAAACGAATGCCCAAATAATTGAATATTGTGACACAGTCTATATCTGTCCCTTGGATGCATAAGTGCCTTTTTAGTTTTCAGGGTTGGCTTTAATAGCATGACCTTGGTTTTTCAAGTGTTAATTATCAAATTTATCTCTACACATTATTTAAAGAATATCCCTATTAAATTATGATCAGCATTTTCTGTGTGAGCTAATAATATGGCATCATCCGCATATAGACGTATTGGAACTTTTACATTTTATATTTTTGGTACATCAAGATTGACCTCTAATAAATAGTCTAATATATCTTTAAAATCTATGGGCAGATGTACGACCCATTTTTGCATGCGCAAACGAGTTTGCGAACCCGTTTGCGCATGCAAAAACATATTGGGCCATGTACATAGCCCATTTAGCGAGTAGCAATTTTTTTGCGACTCGCTAAATATGTTTTGCAACTTGCTATTTGGAAGGGGCGTTCCCTTCCAAATTGTGAGTCTCAAAACAATGTACTAATAGTTTGCGACCGCAATTGCGGTCGCAAACACTTGCAATTACCACCTACTTCAAGTAGGTGGTAATGCATTAGCAAATGGGAAGGGGTCCCCAGGGGACCCCTTCCCCTTTGCAAATGCATGCGTAATAATTTTTAAGGGCAGGCAGTGGTCCCAGGGACCACTGCCTGCTCTTAAAAATGAAACGAAACGTTTCATTTTTTTTTTTAAATGCATCCCGTTTTCCTTTAAGGAAAACGGGCTGCATTTTTTTTTTAAAAGCTGCTTTATTAACAAGCATTTGCAATGCAATAGGTCTCGCATTTGTTAGAGTTTGAGCTATTGGCATTGCAAATGACAATGCCTTTTATTTATGTGTTTTGAAAACCTGCAAGCGGTGCGTAAACACACAATTTGTACTTATACTTGTTGCTTACTGGAAGCAAGGCTGGCAGAAACTGTGCCTCTTTTACTGCCAGTCTTGCTTCTCGTAAGCAAGGACTATAAGTACAAAGTGCCCCCTCGGCCTCTTATGTGCAATAAAAAAAACCTTCCTAATAATAAACATAGATGCACAGATAGACACACACAAACGTGCAAGCACAGACACAAAGAAACACGCATACACAGACACAAACGCACACACAGACATGCACACATTTGGGAACACAGCCACCTGCAGCCGCATACATAGATACACACACACACATGCACATACAAACACAGACTCACACGCGCACATAGACATGCACAGAAGCAAGCATGCACATACATGTACAGCATTACCAAGAGGAAATACATTTACACACATACGCATGCACATATACAAGCACACACACACACACACACACACACAGGCACTCCTACATACGTACGCATATGTGCCCACTCAGACACACATGCATGCAGACATGCACGCGCATATATACATGCACACACTTTTGTGTCTCTTGTTTCACCCCTGTGAGGTGGCTTCAATGAAATATTTATTTTACACCTTTGAAAAATGAAAGCATTTGAAGTGCTCTGACGGGGCAGAGGGTTGGTGGAAGCAGCCTCGACGTGGGAGTAGTGTGGGAGGCGGGTGCAAGTAAGGACGGGGGAGGAGCGGAGATGGCTTGCTAGAAAATGTACTCTAATTGAGCACGACAACATTAAAAATGTAAATGAGTTCATGAGAGTCTGCAGTGACACAACATGTCAATGTTTTCCCTTGTGTCCTGTATATTGTATGAGCACCAAACTCAAATAAGACCTCGGGTGCTACACAATTGTGTAGTTGGTTGAAGTAGGGTTGAGGGGAGGTGGGCGAAGATGGCGCCTGGCTGAGGGTCGAGCGCAGTGACCTGAATTTTTAGGAGAAGGCTGCGCGTGTCACAAAGCCCGATTCACGCAAACTATGTAATGTATGGTAAAGAGTTTGAAGCACAGCTTAATCAAGAGGGGATGGGGGTGTAGAGGGGGCACTGCGTCACTGACTCCCCGCCTCACTGCCTTTTGCTTGCATCCATTTTCCCTCTAGAAAATGAACTCTCCTTAGCTGAAACTCTGCTTTTATCGCGACTCCATCTCTCATTAGTATACGTCTTTTCGTATTCTGTATACGGGAGTCTTGTGTATTATACCTTTGCATGTTGTGGATCCCCCCCCCAGTCCGGTTTTGGAAGTTCCTATGAAATAATTCCACACTACTCATCTTTGCCATGTCCACTTCTCTCACTCTTCTGCTTTTTCCCTCGCCTAGAGTATGCCACCTGCCCAAAATACGTAGGGGCAGATTTACGAGCCCCCTGCGCCACCAGTACGTCACTTTTCGTGACGTACTGGTGGCGCAGGGGGCTGCTCCATATTTACAAGGAGAGGAAAAGCCACCCTGCGTGACTTTTCCTCTCCTTGTAAATACGGCCCCTTCACACGCAGCACTTTGCGGTGAAGGGCGTTCCATGGGTGTTGCTGTGGGTGTTCCCACGCAACACTCATGGAACAAGACACATCTCCAGAATTACGAGAAATCGTAACTCTGGAGATGCGTCTGAAAGCTACGCCACCCTAGAGGTGGCGTAGCGAGCAGCACCGAGGAGAAATGTTTTCATTTCTCCTCGTTTTTTCCTCTTTCAATGCGTGCTGCATTGTGCAGCACGCACTGAAAGAGGAAAATGGTTGTAGGCATCCCTGCGCCGGCGCATGGCTGCAGTTTGTGCGCCAGTGCTGGGGGAAGCACAAAGATGCTACATATTCTTGTAAATATGTTGCATCCCTGTGCTTCAGAACTAACGCAGCGCAGCGCAGCAAAATGACTTGCTGTACCCCGCTGCGTTAGTTCAACGTAAATCTGCCCCTTAGACACCAACCGATTAACAACGCCACCCTTTTGTGAAATACACATTAATCAACTCACACAAATACTGGTAAAAGAGAGTTCCTGGGCAGTCTAGCACCACGAGTCCTGCTCCTGGCTCTACACTAGCACCACCAGACTACTCTTGAATTTTCCGGTTCCGCTGCGTGTCTGCGGGTCGTTGTAGGATTATTTAGACATGCCCAGTGGAACCTGTGATTTGATCTTGTTCAGTTGGAGCTTGCGGATGTGGTAAACGAATATGGTCATCAAATCCCACGTCTGGTTTAGCACCTAAAACATAAGTAATTTTTTTTAGGATCCGTGTGCGGGTCCAAAGTTTGACTTTTAATACGCATTTTTCGTGCTTTAACTGGAAGTTTTGCTGAGAACTCGGCTACCAAGTAACGTTTTCTTGTACTGGGCGGCTTCAAAAGGGGCGTAGGATTGAATAGAAGAAAATAGCCAGGCTTACCTGGTGCTTGGCGCGTTTGGACCGGAACGTCTTCTCCAGTGACCACGATGCCACTAAGGGCCATGAGAGGGGCAAAAGTACGCAGCTCAGCTGATGCTTCCGGGTCGGGGAAAGGCACCGCTGGAGTGCAACGTGTTACCAGAGGCACCACTGCTAACCTGGGAAGTGCCTCAGGGAAATCCGAGCCTCGCGATTATGGGAAGAAAACTGTCCTGGTGTTGTTTTCCACAAGCCAGAACAAACAAACAATGTAAAATATAAATAAATAAAGTGAGCGCGGTGTCCCTAGCGGGCGCCGCGCTCATTAAAGTAATTGAAAACATACAATTTATAAATACAAGCTGTCGCCATTGCGCGAATAAAGGGGAAAAAAAGTGCTCACTGACTAATGTAGGAGACCGTGTCAGGCCGCAAGCAAAAGATCGAGTCCGGATGGGCCATCCGAGAAGGAGACAGGGCGGTAACAAAAAAGCCTCATTTGCAATGGGAAGCCAGCGTTTAGCCTAAACGGTGACGCAAGCCAATCAGAATGACGGGCGGGGCTTCAAGTCCCCTTCTGAAATATCCTCGATTACAATAAGCCTCGCAGAGCAAGCAGCGCATGCGCGCTGCAACGCAGGTCTGCGAGACCTAAAAAGCAGTCCCAGACATGGTGGTCTGCTGAGCCCAGCAGGCCACCATCCCTGGGAGGGCTGGCATTCACAATGGGCTCGCAAATTGCGAGAGGCTCATTAATCTTAAAGAGCCTCGCAATTTGCGACCCCATTGGGAATCGCAAAACAGTGTAAACACACTGTTGTACATTTCATTTAGCGCCTCGCAATTTGCGACTCGCAATGTGTCGCAAATTGCGAGGCGCTAAATGAAAGGGTCGTACATCTGGCCCTAAGAGAACAGGGTTTGTGCATGGATGCAACCCTCTTTTGCTCCTTTGTTGACACTAAAATCATTTGCAAACTCATCAAATGGGCCATAACAGACTCTTGCAGTGTTATTTGTGTACACAATCTTTCTCACTAATATAAGTGCCAGATCAGCATTTAATTTTTCTAGGGAACACCACAATGCTGCCCGGTTAACCAGATGAAATGCAGATCTCAGATCGATTAAGGTCAAAGTCATTCAGGAAGGAAAGGATAGTTTCAGTCTATTGAAAAGCATGTAATACCACTTTGAACTATTAGCGAACATTTCTTTTGATGTTGTGAGACCAGCAGCATTAGCTAGTGCAGCTCTACTGTAGCCAGACACAATATTTAGATAAAGGATTGAAACACTAACTCAGCTCAAAGAGCTACAGCACTGAAAATGCCCTTTGAAAGTACAAGGCTTTTTGGACTGAAATTAGAGGATAAGCCACATCTCATTTTTTTTTAAAAAGAAAGCATTCTTCATCTTTCAGATGTAAATCGTCCAAGTCTTCAAAATCCTCAGAATGGAAATTTTCCTTCAGGCAACTTTCTAGGAGACAGCAAGGTCAAGAGAAATCCTTCAGAAACCAGAGAAAACTTTCATCTTTTCACTTCTTTAAGAAACAAAAATAGGATGCGAACCAGAAGAATCACTGATCCTGACTTTGCCAGAGAGAGAAGTGATGGCCAAGCATAGAGTTTCAGACCTTACCGAAATCTTCATGGATCATTTGTATGCCCATTCCCAGAAATGACTGCAAAAAGAAAGCACTTCTGCTTTATGGGGTCTCAGCACTAGTGGATATAATGAACAATTTCTCAGTTTGAAAGACGAAAATACGGATAGGAGTATACTCTATACTGTTTCAGGATCAGAAAGCAAGTAGGGTGTTTTGCCTTGTGATCATCTTGAAGAAACTGAATGTTTTTGTCTAGGATATACATTTCAAATGCATATTCTTCAATGGATCATTCCTTCTGTGCCATTAAAACATTGCCACATTACTCTAGACATTATGGATGCCTACCTGCACATTCCTATTGGGAAAGATCACTGGAAATATCTGAGGTTTTGATTAGATTTACTGCTGAATATCCTCATATGTCAGCTCCAATCTTCGAGGCATCTCTTATTTATTGGATCAGGTTTTGCCAACCAACCTGCAGAAGGTTTTCTTTAAAAAAACGCATTGTTTTTCTTAAGGCTTTGATCTGGAAATTGATGGGCAAGTAGGAAGCTCCAACTACAGAGTGAATGTAAATTCAAAGAAATAAGGTAGCTTGTGTGTGCACTGTACTATGGGCCAGATTAAATCTCCTCAATTCTGGTCCCCAGCATTGCGGCTTTTAGAGGATCCATTTGCTCAACCAATAGAGGCATTTAAGGAGCTACAATAGTGGTTGGATGTAAGGAATTTCTCCCAAGGAATAATCATGCTTCCACAAACACCATTAATTTTGGCTATGTCTGCCAGTGAAATAAGTTGGGAACTACACTAAACCAGATGCATGCCAGCTGAAGTGGTCCACAGTGTAGAGCCGGAGATCATTGAACTGGAGCGAGTTGACAATTATCTCGAGAGCTCTTCAAAAAGTCAGACATATAGTCTTTCAGAATAATGTTCTGGTCAGAACAGACAACACAGTGTCCATTATTTACATCAACCATCAGGGGAGCATTTGACCAGATACCTCAATCAGGTTGCAGCACTACTGTGTTTATGGGAAAAAAGAACAATGCCCAAACGAATCTGTTGAGCAGGACATATCCATCATCAATTAACCTAACATTATCAAAACTAAGATCCAGGGAAGTCTGTGAGAACCTCAGGATGCCTTATCTGGATATTTTGTTTCAAAACACAATTCTCTGGTACACATGTTTTGCTTCAGATTCTGGGAGAAAAGTGCTTGAGGGGTGGATGCTCTCCAGTTAAAGAGGCCTAGGAGGTTACTTTATTTACTGCCTCTGCTTACTCTGAATGTACTACTAAAATTACACTAAGAGAAAGCAGAAGTGATCATGGTGGTTCCTTATTGGCCAGAATGATCGTATTTCCCTGCTCTGAAGGCTATAGCATCTCACACTCCTTGAGTACTTCCTTTCTTTCTCTCTCCTCTAAGACCATCAACCATACCTCTATTCTTCAAACTAAATCTTTCTGTGTGGAGTTTAAAAGAATATGACTTTTAAGGAACAATCTTCCTGTGCAATTGGTAGAGGCTATTTAGAAACCACCCAGAAGTCAAGGAGACCTTCTAACTTAAAGGCTTACTCTAAATATTGGGTGGCTTTTGTTCAGTGGTATTCTTCACATGAACTTTTCACTTCATCTTGCCCTCTTTCTTCTGTATTACAGTTCTTACTGGATGGTTTTCACTTAAGCATGTATCTACCTTAAAGTCACAATGTTTTGCTATTAACGCACTCTACAAACTTTTTTAAGCCTCAATTTGAAGTTGAAGTTTTTAGTCTCAAGCATATTCAAAAGGGGTTCAGCTTCAAGACCTTGGTAGCGATGTTCCTCTTATTCTTTGTATCGTTCTTCTCTTTTAAGATCTTTACAAGTACATCCTTTAGAAACTGTAGATTTAAAATTCCTTTCCTACGAAATTTGTTTTGGGTTGCTGTGAGAAAGTGCCTCTTTCTCTTTTTTGCGTAGTCACCCCCATTTTTGGTGGATTGATGCTACAGGTTTTATAACTCTGCACACAGGGGTACTGCTGTCCAATCCCCAGTGCATGTGCTCCGATCCTTCAAACATGGTAAAATTGGTTAATCCTAAATTGGCATTTTTTTTTAAACTTTTTATTGCGATGTGCTCAGCGGGCAGTTCAACAATACAAAATATATGCAAATCTTCAAATCATGCATTACATTTCTTTACTTTCGTTGCCGGAGGGAGTAAAATTCAGATCTACATTGTCAACTGTTTTGTCTCACTCAGTCCCCTACCCCTCCCCTTGCAACCCACGGTATACCCGCCACAACCCCCAAATCTTCTCCCATTTCTTGGGGCTCCTATATATTGTGTGTTCTGCTTGTTGGCACCAGTCCAGATCTGATTCCCAGTCCGCGACTCTTAGGGGGGCAGCTATACCCCAGTTTTTTGCAACGTTACATTTAGAAATGACTGCGGCCAGTGTTAGCCAGAGCCTCATATGTCTCGGCCAATCTTCCTCTCCTGGTATTCGTAACAGGAACTATTTGGGTTCTACTGGGACCTCTGCTTCCACCACCCTGGCCATTAGTCTACCTATTTCGAGCCAATACTGTTGTATCACTGTGCAGTCCCAAAGCAAATGAAAAAAGGATCCCTCCTGCCTGCACCCTCTCTGACATGATTCATTCTTCGTTCACCCCATTCGGTGCAGCACTGTCCTAGGGTAGTATACCCAGTGCAGGATCTTTAGTTGGATCACTCTGAACCTGGAACATGTTGCTACCTCCCCCAGGTCCTGGATGGCGTCTCTCCATTCCTCATCTTCTAAGTGGCCTAGATCGCCCTCCCACGAAGTCTTTGCTGCTTCCAGGGTGTCCGGGGCATTATTTAGTATTTTCTTATATATCAATGATATTGCCTTTCCTGGCAAAGGGTCTGTCAACAGCCGGTCCTCTAGGTGGGTTGCTTCCTCCAGGGTTGCACCCTCTCGGATGTAGTTTTTCAGGGCGTGTCCCAGTTGGAGATATTTCAACCACTCCCCTTGTCCCATTTCATACTCCTGCTGTAGTGTGGCAAAGGTGATGTATGCCTGTCACCTCCATACCTCTCCCCAAATTATCTAGGCCCAGCATTTTCCATTTATCAAAGTTGCCCAATTGTCCCACCCTTGGTAGCTGATCACTGTCCCACAGTGGGGTCATCCCGGTTAGCTTCCCTTCCCAACATAGGAACCTCGTCGCCGCTCTCCAGGCATTTACCACGGTTTGTGTGTACGCCGGCAAATCTTGGATCATACTTTTGTCATATAATATTGTGCGGTGCCCTCTAGCCCCCATAGCCATTCAGTCTACTCTGTAAGCTGGTTCCGCTCTGTCACTGAAGACTCAGTCATTCACGTTCACTAGTTGGGCTGCCCAGTAGTAGGCTTTGATGTCCGGGATAGCCAATCCACCTTCATATACCACCTTTTGCAGTTTACGCAGCGCTATTCGCGGGGTACTTCCTCCCCAGAGCAGGAATCGCAGTTCGGCTTCGATTCTCTGGAAGAAGGCATTAGGAATCTCATTTGGAGTTTTTTGTATGACGTATAGTAAGCGTGGGAGCGACATCATCTTGAATAAGGCAGCGCATCCCATTAATGTGAGGGGAAGGGACTGCCAGCGGTTGGCGTCCCTCATAAATCTGATCAGTTGCGCTTATATGTTTTTGTAGTAAAACTCCTGAGGCTGTCTTGTTATATATATACCCAGGTATTTAAAGCTCTGTGTCTTGACCGGCATCTTGCATCTAGATGTTAACTTGGGTATTCCTCCCGCCAGAGGAAACATCAAAGATTTATCCCAGTTGATGCGGTAACCCGAATAGTCTCCGTCTATCCGGAAAATCTGTAACACTCAATGGATTGCTTTGGCCTTGTTACATATAACAGGATATCATCTGCATATAGGGATATGCATTCCTCCCATTCTCCCCCCACTGGGATGCCCATATCATAGGGTCTTGCCGCACCCATGTCGCCAATGGCTCTAGGGCCAAGGCGAACAGCAGGGGGGACAGTGGGCAGCTCTGTCTGGTCCCTTTCTAGAGCGCAAATGTTCAGGACGCCGTAGCATTGACTCATACTCTCGCTAGCTGGCTGCGGTAGAGAAGCTTAACCCAGCCTATGAATTTAGGTCCAAAGCCCATTCGTTCCAGTACGGCAAATAGATAGTTCCACTCCACACTGTCAAAAGCCACTTTGGCGTCTAGGGACAGGCGAGCTGCCTGGTCCGTTATATTTGCGGTTGTTATGTGCAGGACCCCAAATAGCCGGCAAATGTTTAGCCCCGTACTTCTATGTGGCATAAATCTGGATTGGTCCGGATGTATGAGAGAGGTAATTACTTTGCACAGACGTAGAGAGAGGGCATTAGCCAATACTTTGGCCTCGTGGTTGAGTAAGGATATTGGTCTGTACGACCCGCAATCGAGGGGGGATTTGCCCTCCATGGGAATTACGACAATCTTTGATCAAGGGAGAGAACCCCATCTTCACTGGCTCCTTCATACATGCTAGGCAGGTGCTCCGCCATTGTCAGGGTTGGAAAGAAAGGAGTTCATAAACTCCATTGCACCTCTACTGTCCAGAAGAAAACAATTTTGAAACGATCACCTGCTCGAAATAAATCGCGGGTGATCGTTGCGCGAAATAAGGCAACCAGTCTAGTACTCCCAACAGGGAGGAATGCTCGAGCAGTTGGTGGTCTAGTTTCTTCGGCCTGGGTCCGGGCGCGAGGTCTTGCTCAGCTGTGAAGAGTTGCGGTTGAATTCCGAACCGCGCACTTCACCAACGGAATTCCCGAGTGAGGAGTTAATCTTTGAAGCAGCGTTTAGTCAGTCAGCGTTAAGGATAGTTTTACTTGCTAGGCTTATGCGTAGGGTAGCGCGTTTCGTAGCGGCAGTAGTTAGATAGGAGTTAGCATTTAGTTAATAGTTAAGAAAGAACAAATAGGCAAAAAGGAAGATTATTCACTTACCGTTCTTCAGCTGGTCCTGGGTCTTCCAGTGGATTGACGACAGCAATCAGCACATACGCTCTCCTGTGGAAGAAAAAGACAAAAGGTTGTTACAGAAGTTAACAAGTAAGAGAGTGTGAGAGAGAGAGTAACAATAAATTAACGTTGAGTAATTACTAAGACAGAATATACTAAGTCTTGTTTGTGGTTTAGGACACCAGTTACAAATAACATTAAGAGAAGATAAGAAGAAGAGCAAAGGCCTTAAACAAATTGGGTAAGGAAGGTTTAGGCGAAAGATATCAAGGAGAGTCAGGGAGGGAATTCTAGTGAAGTAATAATTGTGTGCTTTTTATTACAGTATCTCCACATTAAGCAATAGGAAGAGAGTGAGCAAGCAAGAAAGAAAAAGTGCATTCTGAAGAAAGGAATAAGCAAGTGAGGAGATCAAAAGAAAGTAAAGGCAGTCTCTTCTCTGTCCACTTCCCCTTTTCCCCGACAGGGTTCACACGACCGCCACTAAACTTGGTGTTCGTGGGAAGGCCTGGGGTGGGAATTGAGAAAATCTCTGCATTCTGCTCCCGGGAGTTTTGGCTACAAGTGAGTACAAAGAGCCTGTGACAGAGTGAAGTGCCCACGAACTTTACTCACCCGAGCAGAATGGCTGAAGGGTTGGACTTAAAAAATTTAGGGAATGTCCTTAAGGAAATTCAACAGGAATTAATGGCAGTAACGGAGGAGAATAAGGTAATTAAATTTGAGATGGAGGCTACTAGACGTGAGACTAAAGAAATGGCTGCCCAGATTAAGCGAGAAGGGTCTGGGGATAAGTTTCATTCAATCCCTTCAGGAACGAGTATGTTTAATCAGGGTTCAGCTGCTAGTACGGGGTCCACCACTCAGGTTGTACATTTCTTGGCCCCAGTTATTCCATTGGCACCGCCAGAGCACTTCGGTGGGGATCCCCAAAAGGCCCAAATCTTTTTGACTCAGTGCTCTTTACATTTTATGTGTCGGCCCACTGTCTTCCCTGATGCACAATCTCGAATTGCCTTCATTCTGTCTTACCTCAATGGAGATGCTGCATCATGGTCTATGCCCTTGGTCACTTAAGATGCACCCATACTGTATAATTTCGAGGAATTCAAGAAGGAATTTCTACGTATTTTTGATCGACGGAAGGTCGCACAAGCTACAGATAATGAATTGCTGGAATTGAGACAAGGGAATCGCGAAGTAGTCACCTACCTTGCGCAATTCAACAAACTTGTAGTAGAAACAGATTGGCCGGAGTCCAAAAGAGCCGCCCTGTTCTATCGGGGTTTGAAAGATGACTTAAAAGATGCCTTGTCACAAATTCCGAATCGCCCTACTGAAGTGTCTGCTTTGATTGACCTGGTGTTAGAGATCGATTATAGACAAACTGAAAGAAGAGGTGAAAAAAGACGAGAATTTCAACCAAGTGTTCCGCACTTTGACCGGGCTAGGTCTGAATTTGTGAGATCAGGAGAAAAAGAACACAGCGTCGAACCTATGCAAATAGGAACCATTAGAGGCCCACTTTCTAAAGAAGAGAAAGAAAAACGAAGACAAAATAATCTATGCCTTTATTGCGGAACCAGCGGGCATTTTGTGAAAGAATGCCCCAAGAAGCCCAAAGCATTCAAGAAGGAAAACTCTCAGCACCACCAGTAGAGGGAGTTGGGCTGGTGGTTGCTAACAAGAATACAACTCCACTTTCTCATCAAATAGCTAACACATTACAGTCTTCCGCTCCACACCTCATTCTGACGATGACTCTGAAGTTCCGTGATCACATCCTATCTGGAGCAGTAGTGATGCTGGATTCGGGAGCTACTGGGAACTTTTGTGACCTTAAGTATGCCTCGCGAGTAGGACTGAAGGCGTTACCCAAGGAGAGAAGTGAAGCAGTGAGGGCTGTAGATGGTACCAATCTAGCCACCGGTCCTATTACCAGTCATACGGAAGTTGTGGAACTCATCTCGATGGAAGGTCATAGGGAGGAGATTCAATTCAATCTAATTGATGCCCCGCAGTTTGGAATCATATTGGGTCTTCCATGGTTGGCGGAACACAACCCGACAATTAACGGGAGTGAAAGAACAGTGAAGTTTAACTCCAGCTATTGTTTGGAACATTGCTGCGGAGAAAAGCTGAAGGAGCAAGAAGGAAACCCAGCAGCTTTACTATGCGAAAGAAAGATGATGGTGTGTGCAGTGCAGACTGTGAGCTTACCTGTTGAATACCAGGAGTTTGCTGAAGTGTTCAGTGAATCTGAATCGAAAAAGTTGCCCCCCCATCGATTATACGACTGCAAAATCGATCTGGAACCAGGGTCCAACCTTCCATGTAGTCGGATTTATGCGCTTACAGAAGCTGAGAACCGACATTTAAAGGATTACATTCAGAAATACTTGGAAAACGGATTCATTCGACCGTCCCAGTCCCCAGTCTCATCTCCACTGTTTTTTGTTCCAGAACGGGATGGGGATTTGAGGATGTGTATTGACTATCGCACCTTGAACAAGATTACCATTAAGAACCGCTATCCGTTGCCCCTGATTTCCATACTTCTGGATCAACTAAAAGATGCAAAAATCTTCACGAAGTTAGATTTGCAGGGAGCTTACCATTTAATAAGAGTGCAAAGTGGAGATGAATGGAAAATGCTTTTAGAACGAAAAATGGATTGTATGAGTACCAAGTCATGCCCTACGGTTTAAGTAACGCTCCTGCAGCCTTCCAGTACTTCATTAATGATGTTTTAAAAGAGTTCATTGACCAATGCGCTATCGTCTATATCGACGATATTTTGATTTACTCTTCTTCTGAAGAAGAACACCAACATCAGGTCAAAAGGGTCTTGCGCTGCCTGAAAGAAAACGATCTTTATGTAAAATTGGAAAAGTGTGCTTTTGGAGTTACTTCGGTGGATTTCTTGGGATTCGTAATTGCACCTGAAGGACTAACAATTGATGTTAAAAAAATTGAGGCGGTTTTGAATTGGCCTCCACCCACCTCTGTGAAAGAAGTACAGAGCTTCATTGTATTTGCAAATTTCTATCGTAGGTTCATTCGAGATTTTTCTTTGAAGGTGGCACCCATTACAAGATTATTACGTAAAGGAGTTCAATTTCAATGGACTACAGAGGCTGAAGATGCCTTCCAGTTTCTAAAGAAGAGTTTTACTTCCGCACCCATTTTACTACACGCTGATCCTACTCAACCATTTTACCTGGAGACCGATGCTTCTGAACAGGCCATTGGAGGGGTGCTTTCACAGAGGCACAAAGAAACTGGCCAGTTGCACCCGGTTGCGTACCATTCCAGGAAGCTACAACCGGCAGAGATAAACTATACCATTTCTGATAAGGAGCTCCTCGCCATCAAAGACGCCTTCCAAGAGTGGCGACATTACCTTCTCGGAGCCAGGCATGTGGTCACAGTATTCACAGATCACAGGAATCTTCAGTTCCTAAAATCAGCCAGAACACTCACGCCACGTCAACTTAGGTGGTCCCTGTACTTCGCCGACTACGATTTTGTAATAACTTATCGACCAGGGAAAAATAATGGGAAGGCTGATGCCTTGTCACGAATTGACACGGATGGAAAAAAGAATCTTATTTGTGAACAAAAAATAATTCCTGAAACAAAAATCGTTGGAGCAACAGTTGAGAAAACTCTGGAAGACAAGGTCAAAGAAGCTTTGTCTTCAGAAGAAATGCGAAAATGGGCTCTGGAAAATCCAGCTCGAGAAATTCACCATGGTTTACCGTTCCATTCCAAGGCCTTGTTTATACCTACTCAAGAACTCCAGCAACAAGTGCTAACTGAGTGCCATAACAGTCCTATGGCTGGACATCCTGCAATCCATCGAACAGAAGAGTTGCTTAAAAGACAGTTCTGGTGGCCAGGGCTATCTAAAGCTGTTCAAGTTCACGTAGAATCCTGTGAGATTTGTGCAATGAGAAAGACGGATAAACAGGCACCCCAAGGGTTGTTGAGACCATTGCCCACACCCCCATACCCCTGGCACACAGTTACGCTCAATTTAATTGTGGAATTGCCCTCTAGTCAGGGATTCAATTCAAATTTAGTAATGGTGGACGCCTTCTCTAAGATGACGCACTTTGTCGCCCTGAAGGGAAATGCATCAGCAAAACTAATAGCCACACAACTCAATCAAAGTTTGATTAAAATACATGGCATCCCTAATGTTTTGATTACAGCTCGAGGGTCTCAGTTTCTATCCCATTTCTGGAAGGCCTATACTAAGAAACTGGGCATTGAGACACGATATTCAACTAGCTTTCATCCACAGACAGATGGGCAAACTGAAAGGGCCAATCAGGAGCTAGAGAAGTATCTTAGATTGTTTCTTTTAGATCAAGAGGGTGAGTGGCCTGATTTTCTTTGGACCGCAGAATTTGCGCATAATAATGCGAAGAATGCCTCCACTGGGTATTCTCCTTTTTACTTGAATTACGGTAGACATCCAAATTCTGTGGTTTCCACCCAAGAAGTGTTGGTGCTTGCAGCACAGGATTTAGTTCAACACCTTAGTGAGGTACATCAGTCTGCCACCAGGAATTTAGCGCTAGCCAAGGAACGTTATAAGCAGAGTGCTGACAAAAAGAGAAGACCAGAACCAGATTTGCGTGAGGGAGACAGGGTTTGGTTGAATACAAGAAATCTAAAGTTAAAAGGAAATAGAAAATTCCAACCACGTTTCGTAGGTCTATTTCCAGTGGAACAAGTAGTGAATCCAGTCACCTTCAAGTTAAAACTTCCCCCACAGTTAAAGATACATCCAGTGTTTCATGTTTCTCTGCTTAAAAGGTCTCACCACATCTGAAAGAGTTGAAGAATCTAAAACCCCTTTTAATCGAAGGACAAGAAGAATTTGAAGTTAAGAGAATCTTAGACTCAAAGTCAGTTTGAGGTAAAAAATGTTATCTCGTGGACTGGAAGGGTTATGGCCCTGAGGATAGGTCCTGGGTGGAACAATCTGATGTTCATGCACCCCGATTAATCAAGATTTTTCACTTGCAATATCCTCACAAACCTCAGCCCGGAGGCTTGACCTTGCGGGGGGTACTGTCAGGGCTGGAAAGAAAGGAGTTCATAAACTCCACTGCGCCTCTACTGTCCAGAAGAAAACAATTTTGAAACGATCACCCGCTCGAAATAAATCGCGGGTGATCGTTGCGCGAAATAAGGCAACCAGTCTAGTACTCCCAACAGGGAGGAATGCTCGAGCAGTTGGTGGTCTAGTTTCTCGCGCCTGGGTCCGGGCGTGAGGTCTTGCTCAGCTGTGAAGTGTTGCGGTTGAATTCCGAACCGCGCACTTCACCAACGGAATTCCCGAGTGAGGAGTTAATCTTTGAAGCAGCGTTTAGTCAGTCAGAGTTAAGGATAGTTTTACTTGCTAGGCTTATGCGTAGGGTAGCGCGTTTCGTAGCGGCGGTAGTTAGATAGGAGTTAGCATTTAGTTAATAGTTAAGAAAGAACAAATAGGCAAAAAGGAAGATTATTCACTTACCGTTCTTCAGCTGGTCCTGGGTCTTCCAGTGGATTGACGACAGCAATCAGCACATACGCTCTCCTGTGGAAGAAAAAGACAAAAGGTTGTTACAGAAGTTAACAAGTAAGAGAGTGTGTGAGAGAGAGAGTAACAATAAATTAACGTTGAGTAATTACTAAGACAGAATATACTAAGTCTTGTTTGTGGTTTAGGACACCAGTTACAAATAACATTAAGAGAAGATAAGAAGAGGAGCAAAGGCCTTAAACAAATTGGGTAAGGAAGGTTTAGGCGAAAGATATCAAGGAGAGTCAGGGAGGGAATTCTAGTGAAGTAATAATTGTGTGCTTTTTATTACAGTATCTCCACATTAAGCAATAGGAAGAGAGTGAGCAAGCAAGAAAGAAAAAGTGCATTCTGAAGAAAGGAAAAAGCGAGTGAGGAGATCAAAAGAAAGTAAAGGCAGTCTCTTCTCTGTCCACTTCCCCTTTCCCCCGACAGGGTTCACACGACCGCCAGTAAACTTGGTGTTCGTGGGAAGGCCTGGGGTGGGAATTGAGAAAATCTCTGCATTCTGCTCCCGGGAGTTTTGGCTACAAGTGAGTACAAAGAGCCTGTGACAGCCATTTTATCCAGCATGCATTTAAATAGCTCTACTGGTAGCCCATTTGGCCCCACTGCCTTACCAGATTGGAGTGCGCGGGTTGCGGTTTTAATCTCTTCCACTGAAAGGTTGTCCTCCAGCATATTTCTCTCTATTATTGACAACGTTGGTGTCTTTATGTTATGGAGGAATTCTACGCAATCTATCTCCGTCCTCCCGGATATGCTAAATTGGCATTTTAATTTTCCAGTAAGACCACAGTATATGGTGCAAGAAAATACACCAGTGGTACAGACAGTTAAATGTCACCTGTGGACTGCACCGCCTATTTTGCCATTCTCTAGGCTGACAAACACAACATAGTTTCAGGCTTACATGCGTAGCCTGACTTGTGCAGCCTGCAGAGAGACCTGTCTAAATAAATCAATTTAAAAGTGGAATATGTAAGAATGTAATGTTTGCATGTCCCTAAAGTGACTTACCCATAAAAGCTATTTATCTGTTAGGGCTGTAGCTGATTCTATGAAGAAAAGCTATAGTAGAGTTAATATGTTAATTCTGTTTATTGGGCTTGGAATAAGCTACAGAGATGGCTCAGCCACTGTTTTAAATATCTATTAAAAATCAAATTCAAAGGTGAATTAATATTTTTGATAAACATGCAGTAAAAGTAAGAGTAAAAAAGTTATACTTTCCCTGCCTAAAGTTCCTGCATGTTAATTAGCATCAACCTGTCTGCAGCTGGCCCATCAGTGCAGCTTTGATGAGGTATGAAATTCTGCTCTCATAGCAGGGATAATGGCTTAAGCCTGGCAGGATGGCTTAGAGGGCGAATGTGAACCAGAGCCAGCCAATTTAGGAGTTCCCAGGAATTTCACTGATTTAAAAATGGGCAGGGGTAGACCTGTACTTTTATAGTTTAGTGATAAGGAAAGCCTGGAGGAAAAGGGACTTCTGACCCCAAAACACACTTTAGTCTCCTGACTTCAGATTCAGTGAGCTGGCCCCAAGGCCAGTTTAGAGGGGTTGAATGGGAAGGGACTGCTTAAAACACACCTAGGTGTGCCACAAGCTCCCTCCCAGGGCAGAAAGCTTTTGCCATGTTAGATTTTACTGAAAATAGTGCACTGTGGGATCATTTGCAGTGAAGCAAAGAGGATGTGCTACAAAAGTGTAAAGGGTTTCCCTTGCACATTGGTCAGTGAGTGTCCAGGAATCACCCCCACCCACTGACTAGTGAATTGAACAATAGGGACATTTCACCTAGAGCTCCTCAGAACATTTTTCTGGATCTTTGGCAGAACAGAAGACAACTTAGGTCAACTTAGGTCTAAGAAGTGGACTCCAAGTGTCAGTTAGGTGATCTTCTCTGTGGCTACAGAGACAAAAAAGAAAGCTACAAGAGGCCTTATTCCTGGAGTGACCAGTGGACCAGTTAAAACTGAAACTGGACTGGACCTTACTGGTGGCCTCTGCTGGAGTGTGCCCTGGACCCTAAGTGGTGTCCTTGTAGTCCTGGGAGCCCTAGACCAAAGAGGAACTGCCCCAGAAAGTCTGAAAAGTTTGGACTTGGAAACATTTTGGACTTCAAAGATCCTTGGCGCTTCAGTGGGACCTCGCAGCAAAGGTGTCTTATTTCAATGAGAGTTTCTCAAATACACTTTCAGGCCTGCCCCTATGGAGGATTTTGAGCTTATAAAAAAAGACGGGCCTAATTTAGATCTTGGCGGTAATGGTCTCATTGTCATTTTTCTATCGGAATCCTCGTCTGCCTACTACGCGGTTCCCCTGTTCTATTTAGATGCTGGCTGGTGCATGGACGAAAGACCGTCAGACCGCTACTGTCTCCGTCAGAATTTATCACTCGCGTCCACTGTGCTATAGGCAAAAGCAGTTGTCGGAGTGAGTACAGCCACTTTATCCGCCAGGCCAATCACGATATGCCTTCCCGCCGACGTGACTGTGGTGGGAAAACCTCCACACTTGAGTTGGCAGTTTGGAAGGGATATAAGGCAGAGACTCACATTTTTTCACTTTCACACTTCCTTTTTCGCCATGAGCTCGATCTTCCAAGTCGTGCCTCTGCTGCTGCAGCTGCTTGATAACGACCAAAAATCAACACCACCGTAGATGGAATCAACAGTAAGCTCCACTTTTTCCTGTTACCTTTTGACATGTCTGTAAACATTTGCACGGGACTCGTGCATTTTTAAATCTCTCTTACAAGCAATAGCATAACAATGTGCAATGCATATGTTTGCAATGTTGACGTTTAAGAAATGTTATGTTTTATCACATTGTATGTATAAATTTGGTGCAAGCTGTCTTTATAAAAATGGACACTTGAACCAAAAAGGAAATCAATCAAAAAATCAAAAAGTCAACATACAGGTGTGTAGAAATAAATTTCGAAAATTGTCAAATTAAAAATATATGCATTACACATCATTGGGATAAGAGCAATGTAACATGATGTAGAAATTGCACTAGACAAGGTGTAACTTTTACCTTATTAAATTACCTCCTGTCAAATCAATGTCAGTTCCAAATTTGAATCATTCAACATATTCATCCATGTAACACTTCCCCTTGTCTTGTGCAAGTCCTGTATTGTATCCAATTTCAATTGTTACATTATTTTATAAGGTGTAATGCATATGTGTTCATTCTTCAAAAATAACTTTAAACAACTATTTGTTGTTGCAGGTGTCCATTATCATGACGTATGTCTGCACCTAAATTCAAATGACCATCACATACTATTTTAACCAGTGTATGCATTTAACAAAGCAGAAATTTAAAAAAGTTGTTTTTCCTGACATAAGGGTAAATCAAAATATATACCTCACATTTTAGTCAGAAACATTTCTAGGAGTCAAAGAGTTGCAAAGGAAAATCAATGCCAGGACAAACTTTGTGAAAATAAAAATATAGATTTATTCAAACAGAATTAACAAGCGAGTCCCTACTAGATACTATGTACCGTAAAGAAGTTTTTCTAAGTACCAAAAAAATATATATATATATTGTGCCGGTATTAAAAGAATAACATAAAAATAATAATAATTATATCATCACAGTGAGTCAGAATCAACATACAAAAAATACAATTAAAGTGTGTAAATAACTAAAATTCACATGAACATATGTCAAAATAAATATTTATTAACATTATTATACATAGTACATTTGCATAAAAAGCTTAAAAAACATTTCATTGCTATATACAATCATTCTAAAAACAAATAACTTGAAAACAGAGTTGTCGACGCTGCGTTTCGGTGAGTAGATATATAGACACCTTCCTCAGGACAGTTTTCTAGATAGTAAGAACATTATGACATAATCAGAAATCACACAGTTAAAACGTTATACAAACATATTTTGCTGACTTCACTGTAGTATTGCTATAAAAAATTTTACCAAAAGATCTTATCAGAACAATTTTTTAAGACAATTTTTTATACATCAGCTAATAGCTGCACACTAATTATTCTATTCATTACCAGCACATATACATGTCTCTTTTCTATACATATAACATTTTACAAAACAAATAGACTACTAAGCACCATAATCATAAGCAATATAAATAACCACATACCTAAAAAGTGTAAAAAACAGGACTAGAATGTAATACTTCTAGATCTTTGTATGTCACAATTGGTTGAGGTGAGGGAGTAAGAATGATCACCTCATCAAAATTCCTTAGATACCAAAAGAAAGGGAAATTTTTTCTAATTAATTAATGATAATAATTAATCCACGGTATATCCCACTTAAATTTTGAACCAATGTCAAACAACGTACCTTGTGATAATGAGTTAAATCAGTATAAGTATGTACATTGATGCCACCGTGTATTTCTCATGCACTGGAATCCCCAAATGCTGAAAAATAGATATATAAAGGTATTAATACCCATGATCTACAGGCTGGCAGACTGATGCACGGCCGGTACTAAAACAATGTCTTACCAGAATTTTGAAAAAAACTGGAACCAATCATAAGGTAAGGGGTACGTCGTGATATCGATCCCCAAGATTGACAAGAGTGCCACTAATTTCAATCAATTCCTAGGGCAACAGTTGTTCAGGCAGATATGCAGCCGAAGTGATAAGTACCTATGGTCAAAGAAGATATACCAATCAAAGTGAAACATGTACTCTAATCTATTTTATAGTCGTTCTTAGATATTTTAATTGACAGATAGCTACATGTAAAGTATCCATTCCTAAAACAATTTTTAGGGCATCTACTAATAGATTTAAATGTTATTAATTAACATTTTTATTTATAATAAAATGGTATTATTTTTATATTCTAATAAGTCGTGTTATTTTTTATAAGCTATGTTGTTTACGTCTACTACAAACTCACAGCTTATATTGTAAGGCATGATAAGTATTAAGGTAGAAAAGGGATCTATTTAGTTAATCATCATTATTTTTCTTAATCAATAGTAACCCTTATGCCGCTGAGAGTGAATGTACCCGGCGTAACCAACCTATAACTTCTTTGTATATAGGCCATACTACTATCCAAGGTGATTATACTTACATCTATAAAGACAGAACACGGCATATAATCACAGCATTATACTAATTACGCCGTTCAGCTACCTAGACATAAAATAGGGACTATGCTGAGAACAGATTGTTCCTTACATGATCGTGACATCTATCCATGCGGCACTGGAAACCTCTAAAACTACAGCTATTAATAGAGTACGGCATCCAGTTACCGCATGGCACACATCGCAGCGTTCGACCCAAGCAAGAGCAAGAACTGAAATCGGCGGGGCCACAACTATTCTCTATATGGCCCCGGATACAACTACATGCCTCGAGCTCCAGATGGTAAAAACCACTAGGAACTGCTTAATAATATAAGGACACTCAATCGATGAACCTCCTGCTTACCTCATCGAGGAAATCCGGCCTCCTTGCAAACAATGTACAGCTTCCGGGTCACATCCTATAGAGGTGTTCGACCCGAGGCTGCTTTTAAATGGATTCTGATGCAATCACGTGATCGGGATAATTACGAACACGCGATGGTTTTTGAAATATTTATTTCTTATTTTTATTATATTGGCGGCCTAAAGCAGAACATATTTTTATTCAGAACATGTTTAACATGGGGAAAACCGAATGGTATTAACAGTTTAATACTGACTTACTACTCCTGGGCATATCGCATAATCGTGTCAAACAGATGGCGGCCATCTTTAAGTAGGAAGGATATAATATGCCTCATGTACTTTAACAGCGACTACAGTTACTGTTAGTCCCTCAATTTGTTCTAATGGATTTTAATGATTTTAAATGGACGTTTGAGACCAGACCACATGATAATTTAGAAAATTTCAAAAAATCTAAAAAACTTTAAATTTTTTTTATATATTTTTATTATATTTTAATGATGGCATATTTTCATTGAACACAGGGCAATCCGTATATTATTTGACATTTGATATTAACGTCCTAATACTGAGCATGTCACATAGAACGTGTCGGATATGCAGCGGCCATCTTAAAACGGGAAGGCTGTAGTATGCCTCATATGCAATAACAGTGTCCTAAATTACTTTTAGTACCTCAATTTGTTATAGTGATTCTAACACCCGTTTATTAAACGATTGGGCAAAAGGTAAAAACGGCCATTTAATAGTGGGGGATAACCGTCACATATTTGCTGGTCCTTTAAGATGTATATACATTATTAGTGACCTACATCCTTGGCCAAACCCATAGCAAAAGTGTATCAACCACAAATGGTATGCGGAATTAACACGGATTGCTCAATCTTAAAGACGATTGAGTAAACAACCAGGAAATACCTGTGCTCAAAATATTGAAAATATTAAATTTATCACGAAATAAGGAAATCATAAACATACTGTTCTTACAGAAGCACCATGAAATAAATAAATAAGGTAAAACTGTATCTATATGTAAGTGACACATAGGATCAAATCAGTCTCTCCCAGTCTTCCTTGCTATTTAATCCTATCCTAAATGTGTTAAGACGTGACATATAGAATTGTTCGCGTTTCTTTCTTTTGGTTGTAACGTCACCGCCTCTAAAATTCATATGAATAACTTCTATTCCGCACCATTGCAGATCTTCAATTTTATGTTTTTCTTTCATCCAGTGTTCTACTAAAGGAGCAGTTCTTTTGTTTGTTCTAATTGCTGATTTATGTTCATTTATTCTTATTCTGATTTCTCTCGACGTCTCACCTACATATCCAAGATGGCATGGACACGTGATAAAATATATCAGATTTTTAGTGCGGCAGTTAATAAAGTTATTGATTTTAACAGTAGCACCATTATGCAGAATAGAGGGTCCTTTTATGATATTGTTGCAATTATTGCATCCACTACATGCAAAAGTGCCTGTCGGTAATGGGGTATTAGTTATACAGGTTTGTTTCTTCACGTTCGTGTCTCTATATGTATGCACCAGACAGTTCCTGATGGTGCGGTTTCGATCTAAATGAAAACATAGGTTTTGGCAACTCCTCTTTTTCTGATTTGTGATTAAATGCCAGTTTCTATTTATGATATTCTTGATTTTATTGCTCATATTACTATAATTAGTAACAAAAATCACTGGCATGCTGTCTGTAGAGGATATTTTAGGCGTTTTATCAAAAAGTGAGTCCCTGTTAAAGTATTTAGCTCTTTTATACGCATGTCTAATCAACCTTTTTGGATAGCCTCTATCTAGAAATTTTTTGGTGAGATTATCAGAATGTTTATCATAGTCTTTAATGTTTGTACAATTACGTTTTAGTCGCAAAAATTGTCCAAAAGGAATATTGTCTCTTTGGCAAGCTGGGTGATTGCTATTATAATGGAGCATAGTGTTCCTATCAGTAGCTTTAGTAAAAAGTTCTACATTCAATACCCCCTCTACATGTTTAATCTTGATGTCTAAAAACGCACATTCAATTTTGCTCATATTGAAAGTAAATTTCAGATTATCATCTCCCAAATTAATCCACTGTACGAACTCTAACAAATTTTCTGATGTGCCTGTCCAAATAAAGAACACATCATCTATGTATCGGGACCAGTTTGTAATATTTTCAAAAAAGGGGCCAAATTATTAAAAATATGTTTCTCCTCAAACTGTGCTACATAAAGACAAGCCAGACTAGGAGCGCAGGTAGCTCCCATACTGGTGCCTTTGATCTGTTTGTAAAATTCTTTGCCAAATAAGAAAATATTATTTTTTAAATAATCTCCACACATTCAACTATGAAAGTCGCATGGGGGGATAGATCAGCATCATCAACGTTAAGCAGGTCCTTGACCATCTGAATAGTATTATTTTGTGGAATATTAGTATACAATGCCTCAATGTCTAATGTCACAAGGCATTGTATCTCAGGATTAAAATTTAAGTGTTCTATCTTCTGGATCATGTCAGTAGTGTCTTTAATATACGCTTTTTGTTTTATTACTAGTGGTTGTAGGAAGATATCTACATACTTGCTAAGGGGCTCAGTTAGGGAGTTAATACTCGAGACAATTGGTCTCATTGGTGGGTCCTCTATATTCTTATGTACCTTAGGGAGGCCATATAGTGCTGGGATGGTCGGGTTATTATTACTCAAGTAATTAAATTCGTCGCTGCAGATAATGCCGTCTTCTTTGGCAAAATTTAATAAATCAGTGATGTTTCTTGTTAGGGCATTCCACTCTTCTTTACTTGATTTTTGGTAATGAAGGCTATTATTCAAAAGTATATGTATTCTCTTATTATAATCGTCAGTTTGCATTACCACAATGCTACCCCCTTTGTCCGCTGGTTTTATGGTCAATTCATGGCATTGTTCCAGTGTCTTAAGAGCCAACCTTTCACGGGCATTAAGATTATTATTCACCCAAATTTTTTTGTCCAATAGGTCACTAATACTCTTTTCCACAACTCGCTCAAATACTTCTATATCTTTATTAACTAAGTTTATTTGGGGTGTCCAAGTGGATTTAGGCTTGAGGCCCGATTTATTGTCGGATTGTAATTTCTCTTTTCCTTCAAAAAAGGCATTTAATCTAATCTTTCTAAAAAAAACTTTGTAAATCTCTATCCAGATTGTATCTGTCCACCGGGGAAGTAATAGCATAACCTAACCCTTTCTCTAACACATATATTTCTTCTTGTGTCAGAGTCCTGCGTGAGAGATTTATAATGGGAGCCTTATCCATTAATCCCACTTCTTCTGGCTCCTGGTGTTGGGCCGATTTTGAAACTGGTTTTGTGGGTGGAAATTGCCTCTCCCCCTTCCCTTCCCTCTTATTTGTCCAAAGTTCTTGTGACGTTTTTCTAAAAAAGATAATGTCTCTCTACTAGAGCTGGGAGTTGGTTCTTTTTCCTTGTCATTCCGATAATCTTGTTGGATTTCATTTTCAGAATCTGAACTTGTATAAGAGGTGTCGAAAAATCTGACATTCTTTTTGGGGAAGTTTTTATTTGGTTGTTGCCAAGGTCTCCTATGAGAGAAATCCTCCCTAGATCTATCATAAAAGTCTTTCTGGAGATTCGGATAGACATGTTCCAAATTGTATTTGGAAATATCTTTCCGTAATTTATTAGATTTCTTATTGACGAGATATTCTTTATATCCCGAGATATCCATCTGAATCTCCTCAAGTTTCTTTTTAGCTTCTTCAAGTGCTGTATTTTCCATGAGTCTCAACTCCATTGCTTCTATTTCTACTCTCTCTATTATCAATACTTCATGGGCAGTTTCTATGATTAGTAACATCCAATCGCGACTACATCGATTGGCTATGAAAGTCCAATTTTCAAGAAATTTCTGGTTTTTAATGAAAACACCCGGTTCATTATTAACCTGTAGACCTCTGGGTATGATACCTTTCTTACAATACTCAATAAGAAAATCAGCATGTAATTCAGTTCTTATAATTTTCTTTTTAAGGTTCCATAGAAATCTCCACTGTTCCTCGTCACTCTTATCTAAGGTAACGGTAGAAATATTCTTAGTTGTACCATTAATGATCTTATTAAATTGATCCTCTGAAAAACCATAGGTTTTAAGTCCTTCCATACTGCTCTAATGATAATGAGCAGAAGGTGGAGAAGAAACTCCCCAGCTAACAAGCTGTATGTAAAATCAATAAACACAAGGGAGACACCCTACAAGTCCAATCAGGGACAGGGAAAGTTCAAACAGAATTAACAAGTGAGTCCCTACTAGATACTATGTACCGTAAAGAAGTTTTTCTAAGTACCAAAAAAATATATATATATATTGTGCCGGTATTAAAAGAATAACATAAAAATAATAATAATTATATCATCACAGTGAGTCAGAATCAACATACAAAAAATACAATTAAAGTGTGTAAATAACTAAAATTCACATGAACATATGTCAAAATAAATATTTATTAACATTATTATACATAGTACATTTGCATAAAAAGCTTAAAAAACATTTCATTGCTATATACAATCATTCTAAAAACAAATAACTTGAAAACAGAGTTGTCGACGCTGCGTTTCGGTGAGTAGATATATAGACACCTTCCTCAGGACAGTTTTCTAGATAGTAAGAACATTATGACATAATCAGAAATCACACAGTTAAAACGTTATACAAACATATTTTGCTGACTTCACTGTAGTATTGCTATAAAAAATTTTACCAAAAGATCTTATCAGAACAATTTTTTAAGACAATTTTTTATACATCAGCTAATAGCTGCACACTAATTATTCTATTCATTACCAGCACATATACATGTCTCTTTTCTATACATATAACATTTTACAAAACAAATAGACTACTAAGCACCATAATCATAAGCAATATAAATAACCACATACCTAAAAAGTGTAAAAAACAGGACTAGAATGTAATACTTCTAGATCTTTGTATGTCACAATTGGTTGAGGTGAGGGAGTAAGAATGATCACCTCATCAAAATTCCTTAGATACCAAAAGAAAGGGAAATTTTTTCTAATTAATTAATGATAATAATTAATCCACGGTATATCCCACTTAAATTTTGAACCAATGTCAAACAACGTACCTTGTGATAATGAGTTAAATCAGTATATGTATGTACATTGATGCCACCGTGTATTTCTCATGCACTGGAATCCCCAAATGCTGAAAAATAGATATATAAAGGTATTAATACCCATGATCTACAGGCTGGCAGACTGATGCACGGCCGGTACTAAAACAATGTCTTACCAGAATTTTGAAAAAAACTGGAACCAATCATAAGGTAAGGGGTACGTCGTGATATCGATCCCCAAGATTGACAAGAGTGCCACTAATTTCAATCAATTCCTAGGGCAACAGTTGTTCAGGCAGATATGCAGCCGAAGTGATAAGTACCTATGGTCAAAGAAGATATACCAATCAAAGTGAAACATGTACTCTAATCTATTTTATAGTCGTTCTTAGATATTTTAATTGACAGATAGCTACATGTAAAGTATCCATTCCTAAAACAATTTTTAGGGCATCTACTAATAGATTTAAATGTTATTAATTAACATTTTTATTTATAATAAAATGGTATTATTTTTATATTCTAATAAGTCGTGTTATTTTTTATAAGCTATGTTGTTTACGTCTACTACAAACTCACAGCTTATATTGTAAGGCATGATAAGTATTAAGGTAGAAAAGGGATCTATTTAGTTAATCATCATTATTTTTCTTAATCAATAGTAACCCTTATGCCGCTGAGAGTGAATGTACCCGGCGTAACCAACCTATAACTTCTTTGTATATAGGCCATACTACTATCCAAGGTGATTATACTTACATCTATAAAGACAGAACACGGCATATAATCACAGCATTATACTAATTACGCCGTTCAGCTACCTAGACATAAAATAGGGACTATGCTGAGAACAGATTGTTCCTTACATGATCGTGACATCTATCCATGCGGCACTGGAAACCTCTAAAACTACAGCTATTAATAGAGTACGGCATCCAGTTACCGCATGGCACACATCGCAGCGTTCGACCCAAGCAAGAGCAAGAACTGAAATCGGCGGGGCCACAACTATTCTCTATATGGCCCCGGATACAACTACATGCCTCGAGCTCCAGATGGTAAAAACCACTAGGAACTGCTTAATAATATAAGGACACTCAATCGATGAACCTCCTGCTTACCTCATCGAGGAAATCCGGCCTCCTTGCAAACAATGTACAGCTTCCGGGTCACATCCTATAGAGGTGTTCGACCCGAGGCTGCTTTTAAATGGATTCTGATGCAATCACGTGATCGGGATAATTACGAACACGCGATGGTTTTTGAAATATTTATTTCTTATTTTTATTATATTGGCGGCCTAAAGCAGAACATATTTTTATTCAGAACATGTTTAACATGGGGAAAACCGAATGGTATTAACAGTTTAATACTGACTTACTACTCCTGGGCATATCGCATAATCGTGTCAAACAGATGGCGGCCATCTTTAAGTAGGAAGGATATAATATGCCTCATGTACTTTAACAGCGACTACAGTTACTGTTAGTCCCTCAATTTGTTCTAATGGATTTTAATGATTTTAAATGGACGTTTGAGACCAGACCACATGATAATTTAGAAAATTTCAAAAAATCTAAAAAACTTTTAAATTTTTTTTTATATATTTTTATTATATTTTAATGATGGCATATTTTCATTGAACACAGGGCAATCCGTATATTATTTGACATTTGATATTAACGTCCTACTACTGAGCATGTCACATAGAACGTGTCGGATATGCAGCGGCCATCTTAAAACGGGAAGGCTGTAGTATGCCTCATATGCAATAACAGTGTCCTAAATTACTTTTAGTACCTCAATTTGTTATAGTGATTCTAACACCCGTTTATTAAACGATTGGGCAAAAGGTAAAAACGGCCATTTAATAGTGGGGGATAACCGTCACATATTTGCTGGTCCTTTAAGATGTATATACATTATTAGTGACCTACATCCTTGGCCAAACCCATAGCAAAAGTGTATCAACCACAAATGGTATGCGGAATTAACACGGATTGCTCAATCTTAAAGACGATTGAGTAAACAACCAGGAAATACCTGTGCTCAAAATATTGAAAATATTAAATTTATCACGAAATAAGGAAATCATAAACATACTGTTCTTACAGAAGCACCATGAAATAAATAAATAAGGTAAAACTGTATCTATATGTAAGTGACACATAGGATCAAATCAGTCTCTCCCAGTCTTCCTTGCTATTTAATCCTATCCTAAATGTGTTAAGACGTGACATATAGAATTGTTCGCGTTTCTTTCTTTTGGTTGTAACGTCACCGCCTCTAAAATTCATATGAATAACTTCTATTCCGCACCATTGCAGATCTTCAATTTTATGTTTTTCTTTCATCCAGTGTTCTACTAAAGGAGCAGTTCTTTTGTTTGTTCTAATTGCTGATTTATGTTCATTTATTCTTATTCTGATTTCTCTCGACGTCTCACCTACATATCCAAGATGGCATGGACACGTGATAAAATATATCAGATTTTTAGTGCGGCAGTTAATAAAGTTATTGATTTTAACAGTAGCACCATTATGCAGAATAGAGGGTCCTTTTATGATATTGTTGCAATTATTGCATCCACTACATGCAAAAGTGCCTGTCGGTAATGGGGTATTAGTTATACAGGTTTGTTTCTTCACGTTCGTGTCTCTATATGTATGCACCAGACAGTTCCTGATGGTGCGGTTTCGTCTAAATGAAAACATAGGTTTTGGCAACTCCTCTTTTTTCTGATTTGTGATTAAATGCCAGTTTCTATTTATGATATTCTTGATTTTATTGCTCATATTACTATAATTAGTAACAAAAATCACTGGCATGCTGTCTGTAGAGGATATTTTAGGCGTTTTATCAAAAAGTGAGTCCCTGTTAAAGTATTTAGCTCTTTTATACGCATGTCTAATCAACCTTTTTGGATAGCCTCTATCTAGAAATTTTTGGTGAGATTATCAGAATGTTTATCATAGTCTTTAATGTTTGTACAATTACGTTTTAGTCGCAAAAATTGTCCAAAAGGAATATTGTCTCTTTGGCAAGCTGGGTGATTGCTATTATAATGGAGCATAGTGTTCCTATCAGTAGCTTTAGTAAAAAGTTCTACATTCAATACCCCCTCTACATGTTTAATCTTGATGTCTAAAAACGCACATTCAATTTTGCTCATATTGAAAGTAAATTTCAGATTATCATCTCCCAAATTAATCCACTGTACGAACTCTAACAAATTTTCTGATGTGCCTGTCCAAATAAAGAACACATCATCTATGTATCGGGACCAGTTTGTAATATTTTCAAAAAAGGTGCCAAATTATTAAAAATATGTTTCTCCTCAAACTGTGCTACATAAAGACAAGCCAGACTAGGAGCGCAGGTAGCTCCCATACTGGTGCCTTTGATCTGTTTGTAAAATTCTTTGCCAAATAAGAAAATATTATTTTTTTAAATAATCTCCACACATTCAACTATGAAAGTCGCATGGGGGGATAGATCAGCATCATCAACGTTAAGCAGGTCCTTGACCATCTGAATAGTATTATTTTGTGGAATATTAGTATACAATGCCTCAATGTCTAATGTCACAAGGCATTGTATCTCAGGACTAAAATTTAAGTGTTCTATCTTCTGGATCATGTCAGTAGTGTCTTTAATATACGCTTTTTGTTTTATTACTAGTGGTTGTAGGAAGATATCTACATACTTGCTAAGGGGCTCAGTTAGGGAGTTAATACTCGAGACAATTGGTCTCATTGGTGGGTCCTCTATATTCTTATGTACCTTAGGGAGGCCATATAGTGCTGGGATGGTCGGGTTATTATTACTCAAGTAATTAAATTCGTCGCTGCAGATAATGCCGTCTTCTTTGGCAAAATTTAATAAATCAGTGATGTTTCTTGTTAGGGCATTCCACTCTTCTTTACTTGATTTTTGGTAATGAAGGCTATTATTCAAAAGTATATGTATTCTCTTATTATAATCGTCAGTTTGCATTACCACAATGCTACCCCCTTTGTCCGCTGGTTTTATGGTCAATTCATGGCATTGTTCCAGTGTCTTAAGAGCCAACCTTTCACGGGCATTAAGATTATTATTCACCCAAATTTTTTTGTCCAATAGGTCACTAATACTCTTTTCCACAACTCGCTCAAATACTTCTATATCTTTATTAACTAAGTTTATTTGGGGTGTCCAAGTGGATTTAGGCTTGAGGCCCGATTTATTGTCGGATTGTAATTTCTCTTTTCCTTCAAAAAAGGCATTTAATCTAATCTTTCTAAAAAAACTTTGTAAATCTCTATCCAGATTGTATCTGTCCACCGGGAAGTAATAGCATAACCTAACCCTTTCTCTAACACATATATTTCTTCTTGTGTCAGAGTCCTGCGTGAGAGATTTATAATGGGAGCCTTATCCATTAATCCCACTTCTTCTGGCTCCTGGTGTTGGGCCGATTTTGAAACTGGTTTTGTGGGTGGAAATTGCCTCTCCCCTTCCCCTCCCTCTTATTTGTCCAAAGTTCTTGTGACGTTTTTCTAAAAAGATAATGTCTCTCTACTAGAGCTGGGAGTTGGTTCTTTTTCCTTGTCATTCCGATAATCTTGTTGGATTTCATTTTCAGAATCTGAACTTGTATAAGAGGTGTCGAAAAATCTGACATTCTTTTTGGGGAAGTTTTTATTTGGTTGTTGCCAAGGTCTCCTATGAGAGAAATCCTCCCTAGATCTATCATAAAAGTCTTTCTGGAGATACGGATAGACATGTTCCAAATTGTATTTGGAAATATCTTTCCGTAATTTATTAGATTTCTTATTGACGAGATATTCTTTATATCCCGAGATATCCATCTGAATCTCCTCAAGTTTCTTTTTAGCTTCTTCAAGTGCTGTATTTTCCATGAGTCTCAACTCCATTGCTTCTATTTCTACTCTCTCTATTATCAATACTTCATGGGCAGTTTCTATGATTAGTAACATCCAATCGCGACTACATCGATTGGCTATGAAAGTCCAATTTTCAAGAAATTTCTGGTTTTTAATGAAAACACCCGGTTCATTATTAACCTGTAGACCTCTGGGTATGATACCTTTCTTACAATACTCAATAAGAAAATCAGCATGTAATTCAGTTCTTATAATTTTCTTTTTAAGGTTCCATAGAAATCTCCACTGTTCCTCGTCACTCTTATCTAAGGTAACGGTAGAAATATTCTTAGTTGTACCATTAATGATCTTATTAAATTGATCCTCTGAAAAACCATAGGTTTTAAGTCCTTCCATACTGCTCTAATGATAATGAGCAGAAGGTGGAGAAGAAACTCCCCAGCTAACAAGCTGTATGTAAAATCAATAAACACAAGGGAGACACCCTACAAGTCCAATCAGGGACAGGGAAAGTTCAAACAGAATTAACAAGTGAGTCCCTACTAGATACTATGTACCGTAAAGAAGTTTTTCTAAGTACCAAAAAAAATATATATATATATTGTGCCGGTATTAAAAGAATAACATAAAAATAATAATAATTATATCATCACAGTGAGTCAGAATCAACATACAAAAATACAATTAAAGTGTGTAAATAACTAAAATTCACATGAACATATGTCAAAATAAATATTTATTAACATTATTATACATAGTACATTTGCATAAAAAGCTTAAAAAACATTTCATTGCTATATACAATCATTCTAAAAACAAATAACTTGAAAACAGAGTTGTCGACGCTGCGTTTCGGTGAGTAGATATATAGACACCTTCCTCAGGACAGTTTTCTAGATAGTAAGAACATTATGACATAATCAGAAATCACACAGTTAAAACGTTATACAAACATATTTTGCTGACTTCACTGTAGTATTGCTATAAAAAATTTTACCAAAAGATCTTATCAGAACAATTTTTTAAGACAATTTTTTATACATCAGCTAATAGCTGCACACTAATTATTCTATTCATTACCAGCACATATACATGTCTCTTTTCTATACATATAACATTTTACAAAACAAATAGACTACTAAGCACCATAATCATAAGCAATATAAATAACCACATACCTAAAAAGTGTAAAAAACAGGACTAGAATGTAATACTTCTAGATCTTTGTATGTCACAATTGGTTGAGGTGAGGGAGTAAGAATGATCACCTCATCAAAATTCCTTAGATACCAAAAGAAAGGGAATTTTTTCTAATTAATTAATGATAATAATTAATCCACGGTATATCCCACTTAAATTTTGAACCAATGTCAAACAACGTACCTTGTGATAATGAGTTAAATCAGTATATGTATGTACATTGATGCCACCGTGTATTTCTCATGCACTGGAATCCCCAAATGCTGAAAAATAGATATATAAAGGTATTAATACCCATGATCTACAGGCTGGCAGACTGATGCACGGCCGGTACTAAAACAATGTCTTACCAGAATTTTGAAAAAACTGGAACCAATCATAAGGTAAGGGGTACGTCGTGATATCGATCCCCAAGATTGACAAGAGTGCCACTAATTTCAATCAATTCCTAGGGCAACAGTTGTTCAGGCAGATATGCAGCCGAAGTGATAAGTACCTATGGTCAAAGAAGATATACCAATCAAAGTGAAACATGTACTCTAATCTATTTTATAGTCGTTCTTAGATATTTTAATTGACAGATAGCTACATGTAAAGTAAAGTATCCATTCCTAAAACAATTTTTTAGGGCATCTACTAATAGATTTAAATGTTATTAATTAACATTTTTATTTATAATAAAATGGTATTATTTTTATATTCTAATAAGTCGTGTTATTTTTTATAAGCTATGTTGTTTACGTCTACTACAAACTCACAGCTTATATTGTAAGGCATGATAAGTATTAAGGTAGAAAAGGGATCTATTTAGTTAATCATCATTATTTTTCTTAATCAATAGTAACCCTTATGCCGCTGAGAGTGAATGTACCCGGCGTAACCAACCTATAACTTCTTTGTATATAGGCCATACTACTATCCAAGGTGATTATACTTACATCTATAAAGACAGAACACGGCATATAATCACAGCATTATACTAATTACGCCGTTCAGCTACCTAGACATAAAATAGGGACTATGCTGAGAACAGATTGTTCCTTACATGATCGTGACATCTATCCATGCGGCACTGGATACCTCTAAAACTACAGCTATTAATAGAGTACGGCATCCAGTTACCGCATGGCACACATCGCAGCGTTCGACCCAAGCAAGAGCAAGAACTGAAATCGGCGGGGCCACAACTATTCTCTATATGGCCCCGGATACAACTACATGCCTCGAGCTCCAGATGGTAAAAACCACTAGGAACTGCTTAATAATATAAGGACACTCAATCGATGAACCTCCTGCTTACCTCATCGAGGAAATCCGGCCTCCTTGCAAACAATGTACAGCTTCCGGGTCACATCCTATAGAGGTGTTCGACCCGAGGCTGCTTTTAAATGGATTCTGATGCAATCACGTGATCGGGATAATTACGAACACGCGATGGTTTTTGAAATATTTATTTCTTATTTTTATTATATTGGCGGCCTAAAGCAGAACATATTTTTATTCAGAACATGTTTAACATGGGGAAAACCGAATGGTATTAACAGTTTAATACTGACTTACTACTCCTGGGCATATCGCATAATCGTGTCAAACAGATGGCGGCCATCTTTAAGTAGGAAGGATATAATATGCCTCATGTACTTTAACAGCGACTACAGTTACTGTTAGTCCCTCAATTTGTTCTAATGGATTTTAATGATTTTAAATGGACGTTTGAGACCAGACCACATGATAATTTAGAAACATTCAAAAAAATCTAAAAAAATTAAATTTTTTAAATATATTTTTATTATATTTTAATGATGGCATATTTTCATTGAACACAGGGCAATCCGTATATTATTTGAAATTTGATATTAACGTCCTACTACTGAGCATGTCACATAGAACGTGTCGGATAAGCAGCGGCCATCTTAAAACGGGAAGGCTGTAGTATGCCTCATATGCAATAACAGTGTCCTAAATTACTGTTAGTACCTCAATTTGTTATAGTGATTCTAACACCCGTTTATTAAACGATTGGGCAAAAGGTAAAAACGGCCATTTAATAGTGGGGGATAACCGTCACATATTTGCTGGTCCTTTAAGATGTATATACATTATTAGTGACCTACATCCTTGGCCAAACCCATAGCAAAAGTGTATCAACCACAAATGGTATGCGGAATTAACACGGATTGCTCAATCTTAAAGACGATTGAGTAAACAACCAGGAAATACCTGTGCTCAAAATATTGAAAATATTAAATTTATCACGAAATAAGGGAAATCATAAACATACTGAGGCATACTACAGCCTTCCCGTTTTAAGATGGCCGCTGCATATCCGACACGTTCTATGTGACATGCTCAGTAGTAGGACGTTAATATCAAATTTCAAATAATATACGGATTGCCCTGTGTTCAATGAAAATATGCCATCATTAAAATATAATAAAAATATATTTAAAAAAGTAATTTTTTTAGATTTTTGAAATTTTCTAAATTATCATGTGGTCTGGTCTCAAACGTCCATTTAAAATCATTAAAATCCATTAGAACAAATTGAGGGACTAACAGTAACTGTAGTCGCTGTTAAAGTACATGAGGCATATTATATCCTTCCTACTTAAAGATGGCCGCCATCTGTTTGACACGATTATGCGATATGCCCAGGAGTAGTAAGTCAGTATTAAACTGATAATACCATTCGGTTTTCCCCATGTTAAACATGTTCTGAATAAAAATATGTTCTGCTTTAGGCCGCCAATATAATAAAAATAAGAAATAAATATTTCAAAAACCATCGCGTGTTCGTAATTATCCCGATCACGTGATTGCATCAGAATCCATTTAAAAGCAGCCTCGGGTCGAACACCTCTATAGGATGTGACCCGGAAGCTGTACATTGTTTGCAAGGAGGCCGGATTTCCTCGATGAGGTAAGCAGGAGGTTCATCGATTGAGTGTCCTTATATTATTAAGCAGTTCCTAGTGGTTTTTACCATCTGGAGCTCGAGGCATGTAGTTGTATCCGGGGCCATATAGAGAATAGTTGTGGCCCCGCCGATTTCAGTTCTTGCTTGGGTCGAACGCTGCGATGTGTGCCATGCGGTAACTGGATGCCGTACTCTATTAATAGCTGTAGTTTTAGAGGTATCCAGTGCCGCATGGATAGATGTCACGATCATGTAAGGAACAATCTGTTCTCAGCATAGTCCCTATTTTATGTCTAGGTAGCTGAACGGCGTAATTAGTATAAGGCTGTGATTATATGCTGTGTTCTGTCTTTATAGATGTAAGTATAATCACCTTGGATAGTAGTATGGCCTATATACAAAGAAGTTATAGGTTGGTTACGCCGGGTACATTCACTCTCAGCGGCATAAGGGTTACTATTGATTAAGAAAAATAATGATGATTAACTAAATAGATCCCTTTTCTACCTTAATACTTATCATGCCTTACAATATAAGCTGTGAGTTTGTAGTAGACGTAAACAACATAGCTTATAAAAAATAACACGACTTATTAGAATATAAAAATAATACCATTTTATTATAAATAAAAATGTTAATTAATAACATTTAAATCTATTAGTAGATGCCCTAAAAATTGTTTTAGGAATGGATACTTTACATGTAGCTATCTGTCAATTAAAATATCTAAGAACGACTATAAAATAGATTAGAGTACATGTTTCACTTTGATTGGTATATCTTCTTTGACCATAGGTACTTATCACTTCGGCTGCATATCTGCCTGAACAACTGTTGCCCTAGGAATTGATTGAAATTAGTGGCACTCTTGTCAATCTTGGGGATCGATATCACAGCGTACCCCTTACCTTATGATTGGTTCCAGTTTTTTCAAAATTCTGGTAAGACATTGTTTTAGTACCGGCCGTGCATTAGTCTGCCAGCCTGTAGATCATGGGTATTAATACCTTTATATATCTATTTTTCAGCATTTGGGGATTCCAGTGCATGAGAAATACACGGTGGCATCAATGTACATACATATACTGATTTAACTCATTATCACAAGGTACGTTGTTTGACATTGGTTCAAAATTTAAGTGGGATATACCGTGGATTAATTATTATCATTAATTAATTAGAAAAAATGTTCCCTTTCTTTTGGTATCTAAGGAATTTTGATGAGGTGATCATTCTTACTCCCTCACCTCAACCAATTGTGACATACAAAGATCTAGAAGTATTACATTCTAGTCCTGTTTTTACACTTTTTAGGTATGTGGTTATTTATATTGCTTATGATTATGGTGCTTAGTAGTCTATTTGTTTTGTAAAATGTTATATGGATAGAAAAGAGACATGTATATGTGCTGGTAATGAATAGAATAATTAGTGTGCAGCTATTAGCTGATGTATAAAAAATTGTCTTAAAAAATTGTTCTGATAAGATCTTTTGGTAAAAATTTTTATAGCAATACTACAGTGAAGTCAGCAAAATATGTTTGTATAACGTTTTAACTGTGTGATTTCTGATTATGTCATAATGTTCTTACTATCTAGAAAACTGTCCTGAGGAAGGTGTCTATATATCTACTCACCGAAACGCAGCGTCGACAACTCTGTTTTCAAGTTATTTGTTTTTAGAATGATTGTATATAGCAATGAAATGTTTTTAAGCTTTTTATGCAAATGTACTATGTATAATAATGTTAATAAATATTTATTTTGACATATGTTCATGTGAATTTTAGTTATTTACACACTTTAATTGTATTTTTGTATGTTGATTCTGACTCACTGTGATGATATAATTATTATTATTTTTATGTTATTCTTTTAATACCGGCACAATATATATATATATTTTTTGGTACTTAGAAAAACTTCTTTACGGTACATAGTATCTAGTAGGGACTCACTTGTTAATTCTGTTTGAACTTTCCCTGTCCCTGATTGGACTTGTAGGGTGTCTCCCTTGTGTTTATTGATTTTACGTACAGCTTGTTAGCTGGGGAGTTTCTTCTCCACCTTCTGCTCATTATCATTAGAGCAGTATGGAAGGACTTAAAACCTATGGTTTTTCAGAGGATCAATTTAATAAGATCATTAATGGTACAACTAAGAATATTTCTACCGTTACCTTAGATAAGAGTGACGAGGAACAGTGGAGATTTCTATGGAACCTTAAAAAGAAAATTATAAGAACTGAATTACATGCTGATTTTCTTATTGAGTATTGTAAGAAAGGTATCATACCCAGAGGTCTACAGGTTAATAATGAACCGGGTGTTTTCATTAAAAACCAGAAATTTCTTGAAAATTGGACTTTCATAGCCAATCGATGTAGTCGCGATTGGATGTTACTAATCATAGAAACTGCCCATGAAGTATTGATAATAGAGAGAGTAGAAATAGAAGCAATGGAGTTGAGACTCATGGAAAATACAGCACTTGAAGAAGCTAAAAAGAAACTTGAGGAGATTCAGATGGATATCTCGGGATATAAAGAATATCTCGTCAATAAGAAATCTAATAAATTACGGAAAGATATTTCCAAATACAATTTGGAACATGTCTATCCGTATCTCCAGAAAGACTTTTATGATAGACCTAGGGAGGATTTCTCTCATAGGAGACCTTGGCAACAACCAAATAAAAACTTCCCCAAAAGAATGTCAGATTTTTCGACACCTCTTATACAAGTTCAGATTCTGAAAATGAAATCCAACAAGATTATCGGAATGACAAGGAAAAAGAACCAACTCCCAGCTCTAGTAGAGAGACATTATCTTTTTTAGAAAAACGTCACAAGAACTTTGGACAAATAAGAGGGAGGGGAAGGGGAGAGGCAATTTCCACCCACAAAACCAGTTTCAAAATCGGCCCAACACCAGGAGCCAGAAGAAGTGGGATTAATGGATAAGGCTCCCATTATAAATCTCTCACGCAGGACTCTGACACAAGAAGAAATATATGTGTTAGAGAAAGGGTTAGGTTATGCTATTACTTCCCCGGTGGACAGATACAATCTGGAGAGAGATTTACAAAGTTTTTTAGAAAGATTAGATTAAATGCCTTTTTTGAAGGAAAAGAGAAATTACAATCCGACAATAAATCGGGCCTCAAGCCTAAATCCACTTGGACACCCCAAATAAACTTAGTTAATAAAGATATAGAAGTATTTGAGCGAGTTGTGGAAAAGAGTATTAGTGACCTATTGGACAAAAAATGTGGGTGAATAATAATCTTAATGCCCGTGAAAGGTTGGCTCTTAAGACACTGGAACAATGCCATGAATTGACCATAAAACCAGCGGACAAAGGGGTAGCATTGTGGTAATGCAAACTGACGATTATAATAAGAGAATACATATACTTTTGAATAATAGCCTTCATTACCAAAAATCAAGTAAAGAAGAGTGGAATGCCCTAACAAGAAACATCACTGATTTATTAAATTTTGCCAAAGAAGACGGCATTATCTGCAGCGGCGAATTTAATTACTTGAGTAATAATAACCCGACCATCCCAGCACTATATGGCCTCCCTAAGGTACATAAGAATATAGAGGACCCACCAATGAGACCAATTGTCTCGAGTATTAACTCCCTAACTGAGCCCCTTAGCAAGTATGTAGATATCTTCCTACAACCACTAGTAATAAAACAAAAAGCGTATATTAAAGACACTACTGACATGATCCAGAAGATAGAACACTTAAATTTTAGTCCTGAGATACAATGCCTTGTGACATTAGACATTGAGGCATTGTATACTAATATTCCACAAAATAATACTATTCAGATGGTCAAGGACCTGCTTAACGTTGATGATGCTGATCTATCCCCCATGCGACTTTCATAGTTGAATGTGTGGAGATTATTTAAAAAATAATATTTTCTTATTTGGCAAAGAATTTTACAAACAGATCAAAGGCACCAGTATGGGAGCTACCTGCGCTCCTAGTCTGGCTTGTCTTTATGTAGCACAGTTTGAGGAGAAACATATTTTTAATAATTTGGCACCTTTTTTGAAAATATTACAAACTGGTCCCGATACATAGATGATGTGTTCTTTATTTGGACAGGCACATCAGAAAATTTGTTAGAGTTCGTACAGTGGATTAATTTGGGAGATGATAATCTGAAATTTACTTTCAATATGAGCAAAATTGAATGTGCGTTTTTAGACATCAAGATTAAACATGTAGAGGGGGTATTGAATGTAGAACTTTTACTAAAGCTACTGATAGGAACAATATGCTCCATTATAATAGCAATCACCCAGCTTGCCAAAGAGACAATATTCCTTTTGGACAATTTTTGCGACTAAAACGTAATTGTACAAACATTAAAGATTATGATAAACATTCTGATAATCTCACCAAAAATTTCTAGATAGAGGCTATCCAAAAAGGTTGATTAGACATGCGTATAAAAGAGCTAAATACTTTAACAGGGACTCACTTTTTGATAAAACGCCTAAAATATCCTCTACAGACAGCATGCCAGTGATTTTTGTTACTAATTATAGTAATATGAGCAATAAAATCAAGAATATCATAAATAGAAACTGGCATTTAATCACAAATCAGAAAAAGAGGAGTTGCCAAAACCTATGTTTTCATTTAGACGAAACCGCACCATCAGGAACTGTCTGGTGCATACATATAAAGACACGAACGTGAAGAAACAAACCTGTATAACTAATACCCCATTACCGACAGGCACTTTTGCATGTAGTGGATGCAATAATTGCAACAATATCATAAAAGGACCCTCTATTCTGCATAATGGTGCTACTGTTAAAATCAATAACTTTATTAACTGCCGCACTAAAAATCTGATATATTTTATCACGTGTCCATGCCATCTTGGATATGTAGGTGAGACGTCGAGAGAAATCAGAATAAGAATAAATGAACATAAATCAGCAATTAGAACAAACAAAAGAACTGCTCCTTTAGTAGAACACTGGATGAAAGAAAAACATAAAATTGAAGATCTGCAATGGTGCGGAATAGAAGTTATTCATATGAATTTTAGAGGCGGTGACGTTACAACCAAAAGAAAGAACGCGAACAATTCTATATGTCACGTCTTAACACATTTAGGATAGGATTAAATAGCAAGGAAGACTTGGAGAGACTGATTTGATCCTATGTGTCACTTACATATAGATACAGTTTTACCTTATTTATTTATTTCATGGTGCTTCTGTAAGAACAGTATGTTTATGATTTCCCTTATTTCGTGATAAATTTAATATTTTCAATATTTTGAGCACAGGTATTTCCTGGTTGTTTACTCAATCGTCTTTAAGATTGAGCAATCCGTGTTAATTCCGCATACCATTTGTGGTTGATACACTTTTGCTATGGGTTTGGCCAAGGATGTAGGTCACTAATAATGTATATACATCTTAAAGGACCAGCAAATATGTGACGGTTATCCCCCACTATTAAATGGCCGTTTTTACCTTTTGCCCAATCGTTTAATAAACGGGTGTTAGAATCACTATAACAAATTGAGGTACTAACTGTAATTTAGGACACTGTTATTGCATATGAGGCATACTACAGCCTTCCCGTTTTAAGATGGCCGCTGCATATCCGACACGTTCTATGTGACATGCTCAGTAGTAGGACGTTAATATCAAATTTCAAATAATATACGGATTGCCCTGTGTTCAATGAAAATATGCCATCATTAAAATATAATAAAAATATATTAAAAAAAATTAAATTTTTTTTTAGATTTTTTTGAAATTTTCTAAATTATCATGTGGTCTGGTCTCAAACGTCCATTTAAAATCATTAAAATCCATTAGAACAAATTGAGGGACTAACAGTAACTGTAGTCGCTGTTAAAGTACATGAGGCATATTATATCCTTCCTACTTCAAGATGGCCGCCATCTGTTTGACACGATTATGCGATATGCCCAGGAGTAGTAAGTCAGTATTAAACTGTTAATACCATTCGGTTTTCCCCATGTTAAACATGTTCTGAATAAAAATATGTTCTGCTTTAGGCCGCCAATATAATAAAAATAAGAAATAAATATTTCAAAAAACCATCGCGTGTTCGTAATTATCCCGATCACGTGATTGCATCAGAATCCATTTATAAGCAGCCTCGGGTCGAACACCTCTATAGGATGTGACCCGGAAGCTGTACATTGTTTGCAAGGAGGCCGGATTTCCTCGATGAGGTAAGCAGGAGGTTCATCGATTGAGTGTCCTTATATTATTAAGCAGTTCCTAGTGGTTTTTACCATCTGGAGCTCGAGGCATGTAGTTGTATCCGGGGCCATATAGAGAATAGCTGTGGCCCCACCGATTTCAGTTCTTGCTCTTGCTTGGGTCGAACGCTGCGATGTGTGCCATGCGGTAACTGGATGCCGTACTCTATTAATAGCTGTAGTTTTAGAGGTTTCCAGTGCCGCATGGATAGATGTCACGATCATGTAAGGAACAATCTGTTCTCAGCATAGTCCCTATTTTATGTCTAGGTAGCTGAACGGCGTAATTAGTATAATGCTGTGATTATATGCCGTGTTCTGTCTTTATAGATGTAAGTATAATCACCTTGGATAGTAGTATGGCCTATATACAAAGAAGTTATAGGTTGGTTACGCCGGGTACATTCACTCTCAGCGGCATAAGGGTTACTATTGATTAAGAAAAATAATGATGATTAACTAAATAGATCCCTTTTCTACCTTAATACTTATCATGCCTTACAATATAAGCTGTGAGTTTGTAGTAGACGTAAACAACATAGCTTATAAAAAATAACACGACTTATTAGAATATAAAAATAATACCATTTTATTATAAATAAAAATGTTAATTAATAACATTTAAATCTATTAGTAGATGCCCTAAAAATTGTTTTAGGAATGGATACTTTACATGTAGCTATCTGTCAATTAAAATATCTAAGAACGACTATAAAATAGATTAGAGTACATGTTTCACTTTGATTGGTATATCTTCTTTGACCATAGGTACTTATCACTTCGGCTGCATATCTGCCTGAACAACTGTTGCCCTAGGAATTGATTGAAATTAGTGGCACTCTTGTCAATCTTGGGGATCGATATCACAACGTACCCCTTACCTTATGATTGGTTCCAGTTTTTTTCAAAATTCTTGTAAGACATTGTTTTAGTACCGGTCGTGCATCAGTCTGCCAGCCTGTAGATCATGGGTATTAATACCTTTATATATCTATTTTTCAGCATTTGGGGATTCCAGTGCATGAGAAATACACGGTGGCATCAATGTACATACATATACTGATTTAACTCATTATCACAAGGTACGTTGTTTGACATTGGTTCAAAATTTAAGTGGGATATACCGTGGATTAATTATTATCATTAATTAATTAGAAAAAAAAATCCCTTTCTTTTGGTATCTAAGGAATTTTGATGAGGTGATCATTCTTACTCCCTCACCTCAACCAATTGTGACATACAAAGATCTAGAAGTATTACATTCTAGTCCTGTTTTTTACACTTTTTAGGTATGTGGTTATTTATATTGCTTATGATTATGGTGCTTAGTAGTCTATTTGTTTTGTAAAATGTTATATGTATAGAAAAGAGACATGTATATGTGCTGGTAATGAATAGAATAATTAGTGTGCAGCTATTAGCTGATGTATAAAAAATTGTCTTAAAAAATTGTTCTGATAAGATTTTTTGGTAAAATTTTTTATAGCAATACTACAGTGAAGTCAGCAAAATATGTTTGTATAACGTTTTAACTGTGTGATTTCTGATTATGTCATAATGTTCTTACTATCTAGAAAACTGTCCTGAGGAAGGTGTCTATATATCTACTCACCGAAACGCAGCGTCGACAACTCTGTTTTCAAGTTATTTGTTTTTAGAATGATTGTATATAGCAATGAAATGTTTTTTAAGCTTTTTATGCAAATGTACTATGTATAATAATGTTAATAAATATTTATTTTGACATATGTTCATGTGAATTTTAGTTATTTACACACTTTAATTGTATTTTTTGTATGTTGATTCTGACTCACTGTGATGATATAATTATTATTATTTTTATGTTATTCTTTTAATACCGGCACAATATATATATATATTTTTTTGGTACTTAGAAAAACTTCTTTACGGTACATAGTATCTAGTAGGGACTCGCTTGTTAATTCTGTTTGAACTTTCCCTGTCCCTGATTGGACTTGTAGGGTGTCTCCCTTGTGTTTATAGATTTATTCTAGCAATGAGGTACGTCTCTCAAAATAAATTCTAAATTAAATGTCAGTCCATGACTATTTAAAACGTCCAGTGCACTGTTGTGCTGTGGCACTAACCTTGCCTCCTAAATCACTGCCAAGGGGAACCTCCTCAGGAAGGGGCATCTAGTGGGCACAGAGCAGGCACCTTAATGGTTTGACTTGAGACGGGGTGGTTTGGGTTTGGGAGGGGTGGTTTCTGGTTTGGAAGTGGTAGTTTTAGATTTTAAGGGGTGGTTTGGGGTTTGGATGGGGTGGTCTTGGGTATGAAAGGGGTAGTTTGAGTTTTGGTAGGGGTGGTTTTGGGTTTGTGAGGGGTGGGCTGGGATTTGGAAGGGGTAAAGGCAAGGGCAAAAAGGATATCTGCAAGTGGAAAATGGGTAGGATGGTCGGCAGGGAGTTGGGGTTGGAAGGTAGAGGGAGTGGCAGTGGGTGATGTGCGTGTGTATGTTTAGGTTGCAGGTACCTGTGGGTCTGGTGTATGTGGGGTACATTTGGGTGTGTGTTTCTTCTTAGGTGTAAGTTGTTTGAGTGAGTGTGGGCATTTGTGTTTTGTGGGTGTGGTTTCTAATGTATGTATGTGTGGATGTGTGTGCTGTTGAGGTGCTGGGTGTGGTTGTTGTGCTTGTGGATGTTGTGGTGCATGTGGGAATGGTGGTGGGTGTGGTGTCTATGGGTGTGCTGGTGGTGGTGCATGTGAGTGTGCTAGTGGTGGTGCATGTGGATGTGCTGGTGGTGGTGGTGCATATCGAGGTGGTGGTGGGTGTGCTAGTGTTGGTGCATTTGTGTGGTGGTGGTTGTGGGGGTGGGGGTAGTGGGTGTTGGTGTGCTGGTGGTGGCAGTTGCAGTGGTGGTAGATGTAGTGTCTGTATGTTGTTTGGGGGGGTGCCTGTGTTTTTGTGGTGTTTGTGTTTATGTGTGGGTGTGCTGCTTGTGTCTGTTGGAGTAGGTGCATGCAAAGGTGTGAGTGTGCTTGGGACAGGGCTGGGAATATTGAATTGGGATGAGGAAGGGGAGGTGGGGCAAAAGGTTTGGATGGTTGGGAGGCTGCGGTCAGTGAGGAGGCTAGACCTTGAAAAGACCTCTGTAAACCAGGCATGGCACTGTGAATACCTTCCTGGTATGCTACCATTTGTTTCATATGGCAGCTAAGCCCCTGGATGGCATTCAGTAGTGCAGTCTGGCCTACAATGATGGTCTGTAGGAGGTCAATATCCTGCTCACTCAATGCATCCGGGGGGAACAGGGACAGGGGGTGAGGTGCCTGCAGCGAAGGAGAGGCCACCCCTATCAGGGGGCGGGTTTGCCCAACTAGCGGGTAGAGCAAGAGGGACGGTGGAGGTGGTTTGCTGGGTGATGGACAAGGATGCAATTGGTAGAGTTCCTGCTGGATCCACCACCAACAGGGAGTGCTCACCTGTGGAGGCCTCGGAAGATAATCTTGTGGAGCTGGCGCCTCCGTTTGCGCTCCCTTCACCCTCCGTGCCACTGGGTCCCTTAGCGTTGGTGGTCTCAGCACCCGAACCACAGTGGCCAATGTCACCTCCGCCTGCTCCTGATGATGCTGAAATGACATATATAATAGTTTTATTGAATCTGTGTAAACAGAACTGGTCATGAACTTTGATCACAAAACAGTTTCCAAGTTTTCATATTCCACCTGCTTCAAGGCACTCAAACTTTGTTTCTACATTAGCATACGCTCATGCATGTAAACAGCATTTTCAGAAACCATTTGGTCACAGTTTTGTGATTCCCCATGATAGTTCCCATATCATGTCTGATCTTGGCTCTTATCCATTTTTATGTCTCTCCAGGAACTGTTTAACTCCTCTGAATGGTTGGGCTTTGTTGTTTAGATTAGTGAACTACATCACCAAAAAGGATCTAAACCAGAAATACCTTTGTACAGTGTGCTTACTAGGCCAAAAAATCCGTATTTTTTCATTCACAAAAAGTAAAATATGAATCAATGTGTGCCATTGAATCCTGCAATGATGCACCAATATTTGTATAAACTGAAAGGCAGTTTCCTTTGTTTGGACATTTCACAAAGGTAACACTTACATCAAGTAACTAAAGTATGTTTCAAATATAAAAAATACTATATGGATTCTGTACTGAAGTAGCTTATCAATGTATCAATGTAACACACACTATGTAGATACCTATGCTGTTGAAATATTTAAGAAAAATATTGTTTGGTAGATTGACAAATGACTTCTACAGCATAGGTAAATGCACAGGCCTTGATTCATTTCTAATCCACTACAGTACAGAGCAAAAACATTTACACATTTGACTCCTAAATATCTCTGGTTATTTGAACTTTGTTTTATCATTGTGAAATTGTTAGCCAACAATTCGTACAACATCATAGTAAATATTACACACACTGATTCATATATAACATTTACATCAAATATTCAAATGTAATTCATAATATCCAACATAATACACCCTGATCCATTCATACACTTGCCTAATGAATCACGCTTTGGGCCTGATTTTGAGTAATCCAGATGGGATACTCCAACATATATGTGATGGAGCATTCCATCTGCAAAAGTCCCTTTAAGTATCCCATTTTTCTCCATCATTGATTTATCATCTAGACATATCAAAGGACGTTGAACAATGGTTTTGGGCATGTGTTGCTGCGTCACCAATGTGTACCCTGTCTGTGTTTCCACAAAAATTGTATGCCTATCACAATCATTTTTCCAAAAACAGACTGGCTTACATACACATTTGTGAAGGAGTAAGACATCATGCAAATCTGTCACTTTTTACATGTATGAAACAGTATTTTGGATTCCCAACACATCTGGAATACGTTTTGAATCCAAAATGTAGCCATTAATTCTGATGTGACTATTGATTTTGGCTCACATGCTCACTCTTGTTTGTGTAGAATCCCAACTTACCAATGTGAAGTTTGGAACATCCACTGTATCATAATTGCATGTTATGCTATTTCACATCTAATAGGGCTAACAGTACATCATCCACAATAGTGAAGGAGCATCACGCCTGATGTAATAAAGACCAGTGGCATGTTTGGTACAACTGTCCCTTATGGCATCGAACAACCTTATGTATATTTGTAGTTTAGGCAGCCATGTGTGTGCTCAAACCAGTCCTTTGGTAGTGAACAGAAATCAGGAGGCATCTTTTTCCACAAATTCCTTTACAAAGCACGTCATCATACACCTCGTACAAAACTTACACCTTCAAGAACTCTTCTTCTACTTTAGACATGTGTCAACCTTAATGTTCATGGCTAAATTAGTTACTGTAACAAAGATTAGTTATTTAACATGATGAACTGACAGTAGAACTTACCCCCTTACAGCTACTGTTGGGCTGTCAGCTGCCCTTCAAGATCCGGATAGGCCACTGCAAGAATGTGGGCCATTAGAGGGGATCAGAGTGTGGCGCACGCGCTTCCTACATTGGGAGTACTTCCCGAGCTAGACTCCTAATGACGTTTGGGTCCAGCATCGTAGGTCCTCCCACCTCTTGCGACAGTGAATGCTGCGCCATTTTTAGACCCCCAGCGTCCGCACCTTCTTGGCAACGGCCTTCCATATCTCCTTTTTCTGACTGGCGTTGACCTGTATGGATATATGAAATTAAAGAAAAAAAAATTGTTTTGTGACTTGTTGTTTGTATTGATGTAACACAATTTTACTACATCAATCACAAGCTACTTCCCATCAGTGAATATCATTGTAAAATGCTGATGGCTAAACAACTTGCGCATTAGAACCAGACACCCCCAGGCACAGCTACAGTGACTTGAAGGCTAATGTCCTTAGAGTCAGATACTATGGTTTGAACTAAACCAAGACTAAGGGCACTATGAAAGAACTGCCATGTGTGTCAGCGAGAAAGTGCTCTTTGAGGATGTATGAACATGTCTGCGTATGAAGGGGATATATTTGCATGGGTGACTAGGAGCCTGTGAAATTTTAACTGGTTGTGTAAGTAATACCTCGCCATTTAATTTTTCTTCCATTTACAAGCATTCAGAAGCATCCTTATGTTCACAGCTCCAATTTTGAGTTGATAAGGATTTTTTTCTAAGAGTCCAATACCTCAGTGCTTCAGTTGTTCAACTCTGTGACTTAGCCCCAGCATGGCCCACAAATCTGACTGAGCACTGCTCATTGTCAGGCCCTGTGATCTGCAGACTGATGGTCATGATGTCACATAAACACAGTCTTCCCTTAACTTTGGGATGAAAATATGACCTTGTGCTCATTTGAAAAATAACTGCAGGCTGCGAGCTACTAGTTGCTTCCAAATGACTGGTGAGAGACACCTGATCTAGGCTGACTGATATGTGGGATAATATACATAGAAAACATCATTTTCATTTGGTATGTAAAGCTTTATATCTACGTACAGTAGTAAATAAGATTGTAAGAAAGTACCCTCTTTCTGCATGGTTGCCCCCACTTTTTGCTGAATTGCTGATGTGCTTTGACTGAGTGTGCCCTGGGCTCCTGCTAATCAGGTACCCAGGTCCTATGTTCTTTCTCTAAAACTGCATTGAAGCCTAAACCCAATTGGCATCTCTGGCCACAGGTCAGCCCCTGGTAAATGGTACTACAGGTACCCAGGGCACTGTGACCAGAGAAGGCCTCTAAGGGCTGCAGAACTTATTGCGCCACCCTTAGAGGTCCTGTACCATTACACTCACACACTGCCTTTGCAGGCTGCGTGTTTTGGTGCAGAACAAAGTAGAGTCGACATGGCACACATCTCTGTGTGCCATGCCTACAACCCACTGCCCTGGCACAGATCAGTCACCCCTCTAGCTGGGTGCACTATACCAGTGGTGAGGATACAGGTGCATGAGCCCTGTACCCCTACAGTGTCTAAGTCCATTCCTAGACATTGTAAGTGCAGTGCTGCCATTAAGAGTATATGGTGCTGGGAGTTTGTCATTACGAACTCCACAGCACCACAATGGCTACACTGAAAACTGAGAAGTTTGGTATCAAACTTCTCAGCACATTAAACCCACACTGATGCCAGTGTGGGATTTAATGAAAAATGCACGCAGAGAGCATCTTAGAGATGCCCCCTGAAAACTAACCTACCACTAGTGTCCAGGCTGAGTGGCTGCTTTCAGCTGCCACCACCAGACATGTTTCTGGAACCCTGGGTCGAGAGCCTGCTGCTCTCTGGGGCCTGAAACAATGAACATCCTGTGATGATGTGCCAAGCCTCCTCCCCCAGGATGGGCAGGGTTCACGAAGGGGAAGCTTCAAAGGCTTGCCACCTTTGTGAGCTTCCCCAGGCCACTTGCTGCTTTCAGCAACTGGTCCCCACTGGTTCTGACCCCCACTTTGGGCGGGAGAACCGGCGGGAAAAGCAAGTGAGGAAGAGAGGTATGCCCACCTCTGCCAACTCCAACCCTCATGTGGGGAAGCGAGGTGAAGCACAACTCTCAGTCCCCGCCATCTTGCAGATGGGGAGACTCAGCCAACCAGGGAAAGGCTTATGTCCCCCTCCCACTGGAGGGTGGCATAATAGGGGGTGCACCCACCCCAGGGAAGGGACCCATTGGTCCCAATCTTTTTACCTACCTGTAACGCCCCTAAATCTAGTATTTAGGGGCACCCCTAAACCTTGCTTCCTCAGACCAGAATCTGCGACAAGAAGAAACTACAAGAGAAGAACAAGAAGGACCAAACAGCCGTGCAGAAGCTAACAAGAGGAAGACGCCCACTGACTTGGCCCCAGCCCTGCCGGCCTGTCTCCACCTCGAATTTGCTCCTGTAAAATCCCGGTGTGTCCTGCAGCCAGCAACCTCAAAAACCCCGGAGGACCTGCCTGCCTTCAACCTCAAAGACTGTGTCTCCCGTGAACACCGGATTTGTTCATCTGCAACCTCTGGTTCCGGCCGGACACCGCGGATTCGCCCCACTCTGCACCCGCCGTCCACGGCCTGAGCTCAAGTGGGCAAACACATCGAGGAGGTCCCCACGGCGATCCTAACCTGAGATCCGGCGACCTCTGACCTGCCTCAAGCCTCCAGCTGACACCTGCAGCCTAAATCCGGAAGGTCCCCCCAACCGCGACCAGGAGCTGGTAAGAAGATCCGGCCCCAAAAGGCACCCCTGCACCCGACGCCCCACGGCCTTGGGTGGCCAAACCGAGGGTGCCTAACAAACCCCTAACTTCCCAACTTACCTCTCGAAGTGTCTGTCACACCCAGAAGACCTTCGTCCCCAAGACTGCAGTGCCTTTGCAAACCGGAGGTTCTCCATTGGAAACAGGGGCCCGACGTCGAAACATCACCCTGCACCCGGCTGCCCTAGTGCCGCTGAGGGTGTAACAAGAGTGCATCCTTGACCCTGGGGGACCCCTGAGCCTACCCCCAGAACCTCAACTCCCACTACCGAATACTTACCTTAACACCGATAACACTATTTTCCTCCATAGGATAACATTGACTGTTTTTCTAAGTGTTTAGTTTGAAAACCTAAAGAAGTTCTTTAACATTGTACTGTTTAACAAAAACGCTTTTGCTTACCTGTTTACAGAAAATGTCTCAGTGTAGTACCAGGTATACTACACTGAGTAAGAAAAGTAATCTAAAAAGTAACTTACCTGGTATTTTACTGAAAAGCCCATTCAAGTCTATGTACTGTATTTACAAAGCATTGCATTACTCTGCAACAATACTGTAAGTCAAAACAAAGTGCATATACCATTTCAATCCATACTGTATTTCAATTTTGTATTTACTGCAAAGTACTTATCACTTACCTGTGCCAGGCTTGCTTGGTTCTAGGAAATAAAATAACTAAAAGAATATTTTTACACAAAAACAATTGGTCTGAAGTTCAGTCTTTGAGTGTGTGAATTCATTTGCTGACTGAGTGTGTGCAACAAATGCTTAACACTGTCCTCTGATACTGCCTTACTGCTCGACCACACTACCAAAAATAGAGAGTGAGGTGCTATCTAACTTTACCTCTGCCTACCTTTGGGGTTCCACTGGACTCTGTGCACACTATACCTCACTTTGGTATAGTATATACAGAGTCTGCTTCCTACATTGGTGGATCAGCGGTGGGATATACAACTTTGCATTTGCTGGACTACTTGGTTACCACCTGATCACACGACAGAACTCTTAAATTGTCTTTAGAATTCTGATTTTTCAAATTGGCATTTTGCAAAATTACTAAAAGTCTTGCTAGGGCCTTGGTTAAGTCCCTGTATAATTTTAGAAAAATAAAAAGTCACTGTAGCTAGGGTTAGAATTTTTTTTTAACAATGTCTCAAAACAAGAACCCAGCTGTTAGTGAAAATAACTACAATGTCATCGAGGACATGGGTGAGGAGCTTGACCTCACCCCTTACCTTCACTTGTCTTTCAAAGAGGTAAGGTCACTTTGCAAAATTAAAAACATAGCCAAGGGGTCCCATCCAACCAAACAAAAGCTCCAGGAGCTGTGGGATGGGTATGCTAAGGACCACCCATCTGAAACTGGTGAAGACCAGACAGATGAGGAAGTAGAGGGTGAGGATGACCAGATAGATCAACCACCCTCACTTCATAGGGAGAAAAGGGCCCAGTGGCCCTGACTCCAAGAATCATCCTCTCAGGATCTAGATCCCAAACAGGTCGGTCAGGCACTACTGAAGACATTGAGGACAGCCTCAATGAGGAGGACAGCCTTTTAGCAAGGTTGACCAACAGACTGGGTCTAGAGACCAGGTTGCTGGCTCTAGAAAGAGAGAGAGCAGAGATTGGCCTAGCACCCATCAATGGTGGCAGCAAATTATTCAATAAGGATAAAGAGCAATCTTATGATCCTAAAATCTCCAAAGGGTTTGTCCCTAAATATGAAAAGAGTGATGATATCACAAAATGGTTCACAGCCTTTGAGAGGGCTTGTGAAATGAGAAAAGTGAAGAAGTCACACCGGGGGGAGCTCCTTTGGGAACTGTCCTCTGGTAACTGCAGAGACAGACTCCTGACCCTTTCTGGGGCAGATGCTGGGTCTTATGACCTCATGAAGAGAACTCTGATTGAGGGATTTAGACTCACAACTGAGGAATATAGAATTAGATTCACTGGGGCTCCCAAAATCAATCCTGGATTGACTTCGTAGACTACTCAGTTAAAACACTAGATGGTTGGTTAACTGGACAGAATGTGCATGATTTCAATGGACGTTACAATCTGTTTATAAAAGAACATATTTTAAGTAATTGCACTAATGAAAAGTTACATCAGCATTTGGTAGACCTAGGTCTAATTTCTCCCCAAGAATTGGGAAAGAGAGGGGGCATGGCCAACCGCCGAGAGTAATGGCCACTTTCTAAGGCAGCTCCGTCCGAGCGCGCCCGTTCCACCGTAAATCCACCTTCATAATCAGCCTACAATTACCAGAACTGGTAGCAAGCCAAACCGGAACACCCCACGAGTGCACGGAGCCGAAAATCGCCGTCCTCGGTGCACGAACCCGGCCCCCGGCCGAGCTGCGCACTTCATGAGGCGAATTGTCTGCAAGGCCCGAGAATCACCCGGAGCCGATGCGGTGTGCCAGACCTTAGCTTGAAGAATCGGATCGCAGGCTGCGATCAGGATGGCGCTCTCCCGTGGTCGGCGGAGCGTCGAGCAAACAAGGGCACAGCCTGGACTGAAACCCGCTGCCTCCTATCCTGCAGCAGTGAGTGTGCGGCCGAGATCTCTGCGGCCGATCTGTCGGTGGCCCCGGGAGTCATTGTGTGGAGCTCTGGAAGGTAACTGCTGCGGCGCCCTTGGTGGAAGCTGTCCCGGAACGCCTGGGTGAGGAGACACTGACCGGCATCGCAGAGAGTGGAGCCGAGCAGCCGGTGGTCAGGACGTGAAGACCGAGATTAAAGCGCTACGCAGCCTGAGACCGGGACTGATCGAGGGCGGCCCCGAGAAGCAGTTCTCATGCCCTGAGGGCTGGCTACGGCGGCACCGACTGTGAGTGATACACAGCGACCCCCAACGTCTTTCCTGGCGCCTAGCAGCGCTATCTGACTTTCAGCCGGCTGAGGACCTACCGAGCGGCCATTACTTAAGACGGGGACAACTGCCGCCAGCAGCGGCGTGGGGCCAACACTGAATCCCCCCCTGGAGAGAAGAAGTCTAGGGGGTGTGACCGCTCCAGCCTAGAGGAGCCCAGTACAGCAAACAGGTGGGAGCTGAGGGATAGAAATCAAATTAACCGCTCCAGCGGCTGTAGCCATCAACCTCAAAGAGGGAACGCTGTGGGCAGAACCCCTGACTGAGAGTAAGCAGCAATATTACCCAATCAACACATACGGGTAACTCCTGAACCGGGTTGTCGAGGTGAGGCTCGCCGGTGGAATTCTATACTTACCTGATCTCAGCCCCGGACAGTGAGGAGCGGGGTGCCCTTCTTCCCTGGGGCGCAGCATTTTGACCTGTTAACAACTATGGCAGGAGGTCGCAGCTCCAAGTCAGCGGTCCAGGCCAAATTGACCAAATTTGCATGGGACAGGGGCCCTGGGACCAGTCCCAAGGGCGCAACAGGGGCTCAGGATAAGCAACAGTCCAAGGAAGATCCGAGAGAATCGACATTGCAGGATATCCTTACTGCGATAACGACGGTCCGAACATCGCTGGAGTCGCGGATTGATTCTGTGTCCACAGAAGTCTCTCTCATTCGAGCGGACATGCGCTCCATGAATACGCGGTTGAAAGAAGTGGAGATCAAGTCATGCGCCCTAGTCGACGACACTTCTGAACTGCAGCGCAAGATGGAAGATCTGCAGGCCCACACCACCAGGCTGGAAGCACAACTGGACGACTATGAAGGACGTTCCAGGCGAAATAACGTTCGTATTTTGGGGGTACCCGAACTGGCGGAAGGACCTGCAGCAGATCTATTTGTGGAAGAACTGGTCACCACCTATCTCAAACCAAGTAGACTCCCAAATTTCTTCTCGGTTAAAGGGCTCATCGTGTGCCGGGAGGCAGGCCAAAGCCTGGGGCCCCCCCTCGACCTTTACTGGCTAGGATTTTTAATTTCAGAGACAGGGACGTTATCTTGCAGGCCGCCCACTCGTCGCCACCAGTGGAATTCCAAAATGGCCAGATTACCTTTTTCCCGGACTTCACCCTCAAGGTGCAACTTCAATGACGGAGCTTCCTTGATGTGAAAAAGGCCCTCCGCGAAAGAGACTTGAAATACGCCATGCTTTTTCCGGCCAAGCTGAGGGTCGAGTCGGATGGAAGGGCTTGGTATTTCATGACCCCCGAGGAGGCCTGGGACTGGCTGGATGGTTGGCGCACGACGGGACAGAAGGGAGGCCACCCGCGAGGGGCGGGAGCAGACAGGAGCCCGAAAGACACTGGCGGGGGTTCATCGCCCCATGCACGAGAGGCTGCGGCAGGAGGGTCCGAATAAATGGTCTGTAAGTTGGTTTGTTGGGGGTGGGGATCTCTGCTTACCGAGGGGCTGGGTCAAGGTTTCGGCCCTATCTGACGACTGATCAAGCTCTAATTCTGTGATTTACACCTATCTCGTGCTGACCACATTGAGACTTTGCTAACTACAAATGGTGAATACGTATGGTTGATCCGACGGCATGGTTATTTGATGTATCCTTATGGGACGGGTGCCCGGTTGGACGCACGCACCCACAAGTTTGAGGGGTGGGTAATAGGCACTCTGCAGGTTTGGGGGGCGGAGGGTTCACACTCCGCCATGCAGGGAGGCAGGGAGGCAGGGAGGGGGGTTCTAGTTCAAGGGGTTTTTTGGGCGCTGGACTCATGTGCAAAGACTCTATCCGTAGGATACTTATGTTCATGTGTTACGCTGCTCGCTCTTCGCCACGCAGGATCTTGGGGGGAAGGAGGGAGGGGTTTATTTTTGTATTGTTACTTCAGTTGTAAACATGACAGGTATGATAACAAAAGTGCATTGCCAAATACTACACAAAGAAAATGTGCTGTTGGGATGGGTGGCGGAGGGGGCTCTAAAGAAAGCTCACGCCAGACACACCGGGGAGGATTGCTCCCCAGACCCATGCTACCAGTATTTAAGTAATGAGTGTTAAAACAGTTTGTCCTGTGCTCAAATTACTGACCTGGAATGTCAATGGGTTGGGGGACAGAATCAAGCGAGGTGTGGTATTGCAGTTCCTTAAGCGGCATTCCCCAGACGTGGTTCTTTTACAGGAAACGCATTTGTTGGGCACGGCGTGCGGGGCCCTGAATAGATGGGGTTTTAAATTAGTGGCTCACTCACCATTTGGCTCTGGTTCCGCGGGGTGCGAGTGATGGTGCGGAAATCGTTTCCCATGGCAATTGACAATGTTGCCATAGATGAATTGGGGAGATTTGCAGGTGTCACAGGGACCTGGGAGGGAGAGAAACTGAGTCTCCTCTCTGTCTATCTTCCCCCGGGGCTGCAAGCGCAGGGATTTAGAGACCTGGGCGACCTCCTTCTTAAGTTACCGGAGGGAAGGGTGTGGATAGGGGGCGACTTTAATTCAATTGTTTCAGAGTCACTCGACCGCTGGCCCCACAGGGAGCTGCCGTCATCTCGAAAACAGATACATAGCTTCTTGGGTGCCATGGGGTTGGTGGATGTGTGGAGGCGACTACACCCCAGTGAGCAGCAGTACACATTCCACTCGAGTGATCATTGATGTATGTCGCGGATAGACTATATCCTAACACTGGCCCACCTGGCCACTGACGTTCAAGAGATCCAGCACCTGGCTAGGGGTATATCTGATCACTCTCCGATACTGTGTCGCATAGAGGTGGGGGAACCTAGAATAGACCGCACAACTCTGATAAATCCTTGGCATTTTAAAAACCCCCGGTTGAGTGAAAAAATATTAAGAGATTCTGATCTCTACTTTCAGGAGAACGCAGGGTCAGTCGACTTGCCGGTTGTATTGTGGGAAGCCTATAAGGCGGTTATCCGGGGAGTGGCCCTATCCCAGATAGCGGACTTACGGAAGGAAAAAAATGCCGCAATGACCCGGTTGGAGGAGGACATTTTGCAGCTGGAGCAGGCACTCAGAGATCGAGATGAAGACCTGGCGCGCCAGCAGCTCCACGTCAAACTCAAGGAGTATACAGATGTGGCAGATGAGGCAGCCAGGAGTTACCATAGAGCCACACTCAGTAGAATCTATGATGTAGGGGACAAAGCGGGTAAACTGTTGGCCTGGTTGGACCGCAGGGAACAGGCGAACCGAGTAGTAGTTGAGGTGGAGGCGGCCTCTGGGGTCCGCCTTACCGCCCCACAGGACATAGCAGATGAGTTTGGACGCCACTACCAAGCAGTCTACACGGCGCAAACTCCTCATTCAGAGGAGGAAGCGTCCTCCTTCCTACGGGATATCTCCCTGCCGTCACTTACTGAAGAGGAATGTCTTGATTTAGATCTGGCAATTACCGATGCAGAGGTGGGAAAAGCCATCAGCGACTTGAGGGGAGGGAAGACAACGGGCCCCAACGGGTTACCAATTGAGTTATTCAAACTTACCGCAAGTAAAGTTGTACCATACCTTACTAAAATGTTCAAGGCCAGCAAGGAACAAGGCTTGCTACCGGAGGACCAGCGGTTAGCCAATATAGTCGTCATCCACAAAGAGGGCAAGCCAAAGTGCAATTGCGCCTCCTACAGGCCGATCTCGTTACTCAACGGTGAAGCCAAAATGTTGGCGAAGGTCCTGGCCTCCCGCCTCTCCAAAGTCCTTGCCCATCCGGACCAGTCGGGTTTCATGCCAGCAAGAAACACTACCCTCATCCTGCGCCATCTCCACGGCGTGCTGGGCCGTGCGGACACGATCAGAGAAAATGCAGTAGTAGTGTCACTCGATGCTGCGGCCGCTTTTGATACCATTGAATGGCCCTTCTTGTTCGCAGTATTGCACAAATTGGGTCTGGGCCCGGAATTTATAGGGTGGGTCCGACTCCTCTACTACAGGCCCCTAGCCCGCGTGGTGGTCAACAACAGGGTCTCCTCCACGTTTGCCCTCAGCCGAGGCACACGGCAGGGTTGCCCCCTGTCTCCGCTCCTATTTGCCATGACTTTGGAGCCACTGGCTATGTGGATCCGCAAAGACCCCATGATCAGAGGTCTCAAATGGGCTCCAGGATGGGAGGACCGCATCTCACTGTATGCGGATGACATCCTGCTCTATCTTGCAACACCCACTGCCTCCATCCATAGGGTTCTACATATTTTCCAGATCTTCGGGGACTTTGCGGGGTACAAAATAAATTGGTCCAAGTCAGGGATATATGTTCTCAGTGGGGCATCGCCTCCGCTTCCTCGGGGCATCCACCTGGTTGAGGCGATCGAGGATTTTAGATATCTAGGCATCAGGGTCTCTAAAGATCCTTCCAAATATTATGAACTTAACCTCCTGCCACCCATGGCACGCCTAACATCTGATGTTAAACATTGGAAAACGCTCCCGCTCTCATTGTTAGGGCGGGCTACCCTGTTTAAAATGATGTCTCTCCCCCATTTTCTTTACGCCTTACAGAATGCCCCAAATAGCGTTAGCCCTTCTTATTTTAAGGCGATAGATTGTCTTCTGCGCAACTTGCTGTGGGATGGCAAGCCCCCGCGTATAGCTACCCACAAGCTCACACGAGGCTGGTTTGATGGGGGGATTGGTTTGCCGGACATGCGGCGCTACTACTGGGCGTCCCATCTCGCAGCCATTAATCACTGCACATATAGGCCCCCGGACGACGCCGCATTTCAGATGGACAGATGGCTATTACCAGATGGTAATTTTGAAGGGGCCCTGTATACGCAGAAGCCCAGTCCGAACCTAACTGGCCCCACTGCACATGCGGTGCAGGTATGGAAAGTGGCCACGAAAAGCCTGGGATGGGCCGGTAAGATCACAAGAGCCACGCCTCTCTGGTGCTCCGACCAATTGGGGCGACTGAATAAATCAAAGGGGTTTGACCGCTGGGATCTCATTGGAATCTCAAAAGTGGGCGACATGTGGAAATCCGGGGAAGTGGTCACCTTCGAGCGGCTACAACGGGACTACGAGCTGGCGCAATCCAAACATTTTCGCTACCTCCAAGTACGCCATGCATTGCTGGCACAAATCCCAAGGGGGGAACAACCCCCAGAATTCTCCCCACTGGAAGATAGAGTATTGGATGGGGAACTGCCCGAAAAAGCTATTTCACTTATTTACAAAAAACTGACAAATAATATGTCAGATCCATTGGACAAACTTCGGGCAAAATGGGACCACGACGTAGGAGGACTAGATGACGATGACTGGCTTGCGGCGGTGGCCTCCCCCTGGGAAGTGGCTATCCCTTCTAGACTGCGTCTAGTGCAGCTTAAGATCCTGCACAGAACCTATCTCTCACGGTCAGTCCTGGTTCGAATGGGTTATAGTGCAGACGGTAATTGTACACGAGGGTGCGGGCAGGTGGGTACCTTTATTCACGCACTCTGGGAATGCACGTTTATTCAGCAATACTGGGCTGGGGTCGCCAGGATACTAGAGGAGGTGCAGAGCAAAGGGATTGACTGCAATATTAAATTGGCCCTACTGAACGCTTGGGAACCGACCGATCTAACCTCTAAAGAACGCTTGTGGGTAGCCCAGGGACTAATGGTAGCGAAACGGAATATTGTACGGCTTTGGCAGGCCTGCGAGCCGCCCGAGGTTAAGGACTGGTGCACAGACATGGATTGGGGCATGGTAACAGAGAAGCCGGTATATGTTGCCAGAGGGTGTCCAAAGAAATGGTCTCAGGTTTGGGGAAAATGGAACGCGTACAGGGGAGACATATGTGAACCCCCATTGACTGGTGAGGATGGAACTGTACAAAGGCTGAATGCTCTCGTAACTTAAACAGCATAGCCGCACTCTCTCCCATTCCTAGCAGTTATGGTAATGTCTAATATCGTGTTGATGTAAATAAACTGTCATTGATTGGTTCAATAAAAAGATTTATATAAAAAAAAGAATTGGGAAAGAAGGCAGACCATTGGGTCAAGACAAGGGTGACAAAAACAACCACTGGGAGTGACCAAAAGAAAGGGGTTACAAAACCTCCCCAGGGGAAAGGTGGTGAGAATCCCCAAGATAAAAAGCCTGAGTCTTCTAAAGGGCCCCAAAAACCTGCCCAGGGGGTGGGTCCCAAAACTCTTCCCAGTCCAATAATAGGTACAGGGGAAAGAACTTTGATCCTTTAAAGGCCTGGTGTAACAACTGTAAGAAGTTGGGACACTTAACTGGAGATTCTGCTTGCCGAAACAAGAAGGCCCCTAGTCCTACTACAGCTACTTCCTGGTGTAGCAAGTCTCCAGATGGGATCAACAGTGTGCCAAGAGCAAATCGGGTTGCACACTGAAGCAGTTCTAGTTTCAGAAGGGGAAGTTGAGTTTGCCACTGTAGCTGTGTGGCCACCCAACTTAAAGAAGTATTTACAATACCCTTGGATTAATGGAACTAGGATAGAAGCTCTGAGGGATACAGGTGCCAGTGTCACTATGGTGAGAGACACACTGGTTTCCCCTGAGCAATACTTGATTGGGAGAACTTACCCAGTCACCAATGCTGACAGTGTTACCACTAATCATGCAATGGCTATGGTGACATTAGACTGGGGGGGGTTTACTGGCCTGAAACAGGTAGTGGTCTCTCCAAAGCTACCAGCTGCATGTCTGCTTGGCAATGACCTGGAAACCTCAGCATGGGCTGAGGTTGAACTAAAAACCCATGCAGCAATGCTGGATATCCATGAATTGGTGTGTGTAAAAACAAGAGCACAGAGCAGAAAACAGGGTGAAAAAGAAGTGTTGGAGCCTGAAAGTATGGCCCAACCTTCCAAGAGGAAAGGTTAGAAGACTGTTTAACCAGCTTCTATACAGCAAAAGGATCAGGACCCCTCTCCTCAGGTAGAGGACTTGGACACCCCAGAGGGAACTGAGCCCATGGAGCCTGTCCCTTACCAGGTTGAACTCTTGGGCCCAGGGGTACCCTCTAGGGAAGAGCTGTGCCTTGGACAGCAGGACTGTCCAACTCTTGAAAGCCTGAGGCAGCAAGCTGCTGCACAGGAAAAGGGAGATGTCAGTGGTACCCACAGAGTTTATTGGGAAGAGGGACTACTGTACACTGAGGCCAGAGACCCTAAATCTGGAGCCACTAGTACAGTGGTAGTGCCTCAGAAGTACAGGGAGTTCCTCCTAACTTTAGCTCATGACATCCCTCTAGCTGGGCATCTGGGCCAAACCAAATCCTGGGAAAGGCTAGTTAGCCATTTTTACTGGCCCCAGGTGACTCAGAAGGTGAAGGAGTTTGTCAGCTCCTCTGTAACCTGTCAAGCCAGTGGCAAGACAGGTAACCACCCAAAGGCCCCCTTAATTACACTACCAGTGGTTGGGGTTCCCTTTGAAAGGGTAGGTGCGGACATAGTGGGTCCACTTGAACCTCCCACAGCATCAGGAAACAAATTCATTTTAGTGGTAGTGGATCATGCCACCAGGTATCCTGGGGCAATTCCCCTTAGGACTACTACAGCTCCTGCAGTAGCCAAGGCCCTCATTGGTGTTTTCACCAGAGTAGGGTTTCCTAAGGAGGTGGTTACAGACAGAGGTTCCAACTTCATGTCAGCTTACCTAAAACACATGTGGAAAGAGTGTGGAGTGCAGTACAAGTTTACTACACCCTATCGCCCACAAACCAATGGCCTTGTTGAGAGATTGAACAAGACATTGAAAGGCATGATTATGGGGCTCCCTGAAAAACTCAAAAGGAGATGGGATGTCCTCTTGCCATGCCTGCTTTTCGCTTACAGAGAGGTGCCACAGAAGGGAGTAGGGTTTTCCCCCTTTGAACTTCTGTTTGGCCATCCTGTGAGGGGACCACTCTGTCTTGTAAAAGAGGGTTGGGAGAAGCCTCTCCAAGAACCCAAACAAGATATTGTGGACTATGTGCTTGGCCTAAGGTCCGGAATGGCTGAATACATGGAAAAGGCATCCAAAAATCTTGAGGCCAGCCAGAAGCTTCAGAAGCACTGGTATGACCAAAAAGCTGCACTGGTTGAATTTCAACCTGGGCAAAAGGTGTGGGTTTTGGAGCCAGTGGCACCAAGGGCACTCCGGGACAGATGGAGTGCCCCTTACCCTATCCTAGAAAAAAAGAGTGAGGTCACCTACTTGGTTGACCTGGCCACAAGCAGGACACCCAAAAGGGTTATCCGTGTGAACCGCCTAAAGCTCTTTCATGAGAGGGCTGACATCACCATGCTGATGGTGACTGCTGAGGATCAGGAGACAGAGAGTGAACCTCTCCCTGACCTCATCTCATACAGCCCAAAAGATGGGTCAGTGGATGGAGTTGTCTTTTCAGACACCCTCTCTGCTCAACAGTAGACTGATTGCAAGCAAGTCTTGCAGCAGTATGCAAAGCTCTTTTCCTTGACCCCTGGTCAGACAAACTGGTGTACCCATGATGTGGATACTGGTGACAGTTCACCTGCCAAAAACAAAATCTATCGACAGTCTGATCAAGTCAAGGAAAGCATCAGAGCTGAAGTCAGCAAGATGCTGGAGTTAGGGGTTATTGAACCCTCTGAGAGCCCCTGGGCCAGCCCAGTGGTTCTAGTCCCCAAACCTCATCCACAGGGTGGAAAGAGAGAAATGAGGTTCTGTGTGGACTATAGAGGGCTCAACTCTGTCACCAAGACAGATGCTCACCCTATCCCAAAAGCAGATGTGTTGATAGACAAATTGGGTGCAGCCAAATTTCTAAGTACCTTTGCCTTAACTGCAGGGTACTGGCAAATTGGCATGGCCCCAGGAGCAAAAGAAAAGACAGCATTCTCCATACCTGATGGGCATTATAGGTTTACTGTTATGCCCGTTGGTTTAAAGAATGCCCCTGCCACCTTCCAGAGGTTGGTGAATCAAGTTCTTGCTGGATTGGAGTCCTTTAGTGCAGCTTATCTAGATGACATTGCTGTCTTTAGCTCCACCTGGCAGGATCACCTGACCCACCTTGGAAAGGTTTTAAATGCCCTGCAAACTGCAGGCCTAACTATCAAGGCATCCAAATGCCAGATAGGGCAGGGATCTGTGGTGTACTTGGGCCACCTTGTTGGTGGAGGCCAGGTACAACCCTTATAGCCCAAGATCCAGGCCATCCTGGACTGGGCAGCTCCAACAACCCAGACCCAAGTCAGGGCATTCCTTGGCTTGACTGGATACTACAGGAGGTTTGTGAAGGGATATGGCTCCATTATGGCTCCCCTCACAGAACTCACCTCCAAGAAGATGCCCAAAAAGGTAAACTGGACAGTTAGTTGTCAAAAGGCTTTTGACACCCTGAAAGAGGCTATGTGCTCAGCACCAATTCTCAAAGCTCCACACTATGCTAAGCAGTTCAGTGTGCAGACTGATGCCTCTGAGCTAGGGATAGGAGCGGTCCTATCCCAGACCAATGATGAAGGTCAAGACCAACCTGTTGCTTTTATAAGCAGAAGGCTTCTCCCCAGGAAGCAGCGTTGGAGTGCCATTGAGAGGGAGGCCTTTGCTGTGGTTTTGTCCCTGAAGAAGCTGAGACCATACTTGTTTGGTACTCACTTCCTAGTTCAAACTGATCACAGACCTCTCAGATGGCATAATAGGGGGTGCACCCACCCCAGGGAAGGGACCCATTGGTCCCAACCTTTTTACCTACCTGTAACGCCCCTAAATCTAGTATTTAGGGGCACCCCTGAACCTTGCTTCCTCAGACCCGAACGTGCGACAAGAAGAAACTACAAGAGAAGAAGAAGAAGGACCAAACAGCCGTGCAGAAGCTAACAAGAGGAAGACGCCCACTGACTTGGCCCCAGCCCTGCCGGCCTGTCTCCACCTCAAACCTGCTCCTGCGAAATCCCGGTGTGTCCTGTAGCCAGCAATCTCGTAAACCCCGGAGGACCTGCCTGCCTTCAACCTCAAAGACTGTGTCTCCCGTGAACACCTGATTTGTTCATCTGCAACCTCTGGTTCCGGCCGGACACCGCGGATCCGCCCCACTCTGCACCCGCCATCCACGGCCCGAGCTCGAGTGGGCAAACACCGCAATAAGGTCCCCCCGGCAATCCTAACCCAGAATCTGGCAACCCCTGACCTGCCTCAAGACTCCAGCCGACGCCTGCAGCCTAAACCGGGAAGGTCTCCCCAACCGCGACCAGGAGCTGGTGAGAAGATCCGACCCCAAAAGGCACCCCTGCACCCGACGCCCCACGGCCTTGGGTGGCCAAACCGAGGGTGCCTAACCAATCCCTAACATCCCAACTTATCTCTCGAAGTGGTGGTCGCACCCAGAAGACCTTCGTCCCCAAGCCTGCAGTGCCTTTGCAAACTGGAGGTTCCCCATGGCAAACAACAGGGCACCCGACGTCGAAACAGCACCCTGCACCCGGCTGCCCTAGTGCCGCTGAGGGTACACCTGTGGTGCTACTTTGTTTTCCCATTTTTCCTGAGCTAAATTCTAGGAGCTTTGCTCCCACAACCAAGTGGCCTGCTCGTCAGCAGCCACCAACCGGAGGACCCTTATCCCGAACTGGATAACATTGGGCCTCAGCACTCTGCACCCGGCCGCCCTAGTGCTGCTGAGGGTGTAACAAGAGTGCATCCTTGACCCTGGGGGACCCCTGAGTCTAACCCCAGAACCTCAACTCCCAGTACCGAATACGTTACCTTAAAACCGATAACACTATTTTCCTCCATAGGATAACATTGACTGTTTTTCTTGGAAAAATTTCTAAGTGTGAAAACATAAAGAAATTCTTTACAATTGTACTGTTTAACAAAAACGCTTTTACTTACCTGTTTACAGGAAATGTCTGAGTGTAGTAGGTATACTACACTGAGTAAGAAAAGTAATCTAAAAAGTAAATTACCTGGTAATTTACTGAAAAGCATATTCAAGTCTCTGTACTGTATCTACAAAGCATTGCATTTCTCTGCAACCATACTGTAAGTCAAAACAAAGTGCATATACCATTTCAATCCATACTGTATTTCAATTGTGAATTTACTGCAAAGTACTTATCACTTACCTGTGCCAGGCTTGCTTGGTTCTAGGAAATAAAATAACTAAAAGAATATTTTTATACAAAAACAATTGGTCTGAAGTTCAGTCTTTGAGTGTGTGAATTCATTTGCAGACTGAGTGTGTACAACAAATGCTTAACACTGTCCTCTGATTCTGCCTTACTGCTCGACCACACTACCACAAATAGAGAGTGAGGTGCTATGTAACTTTACCTCTGCCTACCTTTGGGGTTCCACTGGACTCTGTGCACACTATACCTCACTTTGGTATAGTATATACAGAGCCAGCTTCCTACATTGGTGGATCAGTGGTGGGATATACAACTTTGCATTTGTTGGACTACTTGGTTACCACCTGATCACACGACAGAACTCTTAAATTGTCTTTAGAATTCTGATTTTTCCCAAATTGGCATTTTTGCAAAATTACTAAAAGTCTTGCTAGGGCCTTGGTTAAGTCCCTGTAGAATTTTAGAAAAATAAAAAGTCACAGCAGCTAGGTTTAGAGGGGTTAGAAGTTTTTTTTAACAATGTCTCAAAAGAAGAACCCAGCTGTTAGTGAAAATAACCACAATGTCATAGAGGACATGGGTGAGGAGCTTGAGCTCCCCTTACCTTCACTTGTCTTTCAAAGAGGTAAGGTCCCTATGCAAAATTAAAAACATGGCCATGGGGTCCCATCCCACCAAACAAAAGCTCCAGGAGCTGTTGGCTGGGTATGCTAAGGACCACCCTTCTGAAACTGGTGAAGACCAGACAGATGAGGAAGAAGAGGGTGAGGATGACCAGGTTGATGCACCTCCCTCACTTCATAGGTAGAAAAGGGCCCCAGTGGCCCTGACTCCAAGAATCAACCTCTCAGGACCTAGATCCCACACATGTGAGTCAGGCACTACTGAGGACATTGAGGACAGCCTCAATGAGGAGGATAGCCTTTTAGCAAGGTTGACCAAAATACTGGATATAGAGACCAGGTTGCTGGCTCTACAAAGAGAGAGAGCAGAGATGGGCCTAGCACCCATCAATGGTGGCAGCAATTTACTCAATAAGGATAAAGAGCAATCTTATGATCCTAAAATCCACAAAGGGATTGTCCCTAAATATGAAGAGAGTGATGATATCACAAAATGGTTCATAGCCTTTGAGAGGGATTGTGAAATGAGAAAAGTGAAGAAGTCATACTGGGGGCACTCCTTTGGGATCTGTTCTCTGGTAACTGCAGCGACAGACTCCTGACCCTTTCTGGGGCAGATGCTGGGTCTTATGACCTCATGAAGAGAACTCTGATTGAGGGATTTGGACTCACAACTGAGGAATATAGAATTAGATTCGCGGGGTTCCCAAAACCAATCCTGGATTGACTTCGTAGACTACTCAGTTAAAACACTAGATGGTTGGTTAACTGGACACAATGTGCATGATTTCAGCGGACTTTACAATCTGTTTATGAAAGAACATATTTTAGGTAATTGCGCTAATGAAAAGTTACATCAGCATTTGGTAGAGCTAGGTCTAATTTCTCCCCAAGAATTGGGAAAGAAGGCAGACCATTGGGTCAAGACAAGGGTGACAAAAACAACCACTGGGGGTGACCAAAAGAAAGGGGTTACAAAACCTCCCCAGGGGAAAGGTGGTGAGAATCCCCAAGATAAAAAGCCTGAGTCTTCTAAAGGGCCCCAAAACGTGCCCATGGGGTGGGTCCCAAAACTCTTCCCAGTCCAATAATAGGTACAGGGGAAAGAACTTTGATCCTTTAAAGGCCTGGTGTAACAACTGTAAGAAGTTGGGACACTTAACTGGAGATTCTGCTTGCCAAAACAAGAAGGCCCCTAGTCCTACTACAGCTACTCCTGGTGTAGCAAGTCTCCAGATGGGATCAACAGTGTGCCAAGAGCAAATCGGGTTGCACACTGAAGCAGTTCTAGTTTCAGAAGGGGAAGTTGAGTTTGCCACTGTAACTGTGTGGCCACCCAACTTAAAGAAGTATTTACAATACCCTTGGATTAATGGAACTAGGATAGAAGCTCTGAGGGATACAGGTGCCAGTGTCACTATGGTGAGAGACACACTGGTTTCCCCTGAGCAATACTTGATTGGGAGAACTTACCCAGTCACCAATGCTGACAGTGTTACCACTAATCATGCAATGGCTATGGTGACATTAGACTGGGGGGAGGTTTACTGGCCTGAAACAGGTAGTGGTCTCTCCAAAGCTACCAGCTGCATGTCTGCTTGGCAATGACCTGGAAACCTCAGCATGGTTGAACTAAAAACCCATGCAGCAATGCTGGATATCCATGAATTGGTGTGTGTAAAAACAAGAGCACAGAGCAGAAAACAGGGTGAAAAAGAAGTGTTGGAGCCTGAAAGTATGGCCCAACCTTCCAAGAGGAAAGGTTAGAAGACTGGGGAACCAGCTTCTATACAGCAAAAGGATCAGGACCCCTCTCCTCAGGTAGAGGACTTGGACACCCCGGAGGGAACTGAGCCCATGGAGCCTGTCCCTTACCAGGTTGAACTCTTGGGCCCAGGGGTACCCTCTAGGGAAGAGCTGTGCCTTGGACAGCAGGACTGTCCAACTCTTGAAAGCCTGAGGCAGCAAGCTGCTGCACAGGAAAAGGGAGATGTCAGTGGTACCCACAGAGTTTATTGGGAAGAGGGACTACTGTACACTGAGGCCAGAGACCCCAAACCTGGAGCCACTAGTACAGTGGTAGTGCCTCAGAAGTACAGGGAGTTCCTCTTAACTTTAGCTCATAACATCCCTCTAGCTGGGCATCTGGGCCAAACCAAAACCTGGGAAAGGCTAGTTAGCCATTTTTACTGGCCCCAGGTGACTCAGAAGGTGAAGGAGTTTGTCAGCTCCTCTGTAACCTGTCAAGCCAGTGGCAAGACAGGTAACCACCCAAAGGCCCCCTTAATTACACTACCAGTGGTTGGGGTTCCCTTTGAAAGGGTAGGTGCGGACATAGTGGGTCCACTTGAACCTCCCACAGCATCAGGAAACAAATTCATTTTAGTGGTAGTGGATCATGCCACTAGGTATCCTGGGGCAATTCCCCTTAGGACTACTACAGCTCCTGCAGTAGCCAAGGCCCTCATTGGTGTTTTCACCAGAGTAGGGTTTCCTAAGGAGGTGGTTACAGACAGAGGTTCCAACTTCATGTCAGCTTACCTAAAACACATGTGGAAAGAGTGTGGAGTGCAGTACAAGTTTACTACACCCTATCGCCCACAAACCAATGGCCTTGTTGAGAGATTCAACAAGACATTGAAAGGCATGATTATGTGGCTCCCTGAAAAACTCAAAAGGAGATGGGATGTCCTCTTGCCATGCCTGCTTTTCGCTTACAGAGAGGTGCCACAGAAGGGAGTAGGGTTTTCCCCCTTTGAACTTCTGTTTGGCCATCCTGTGAGGGGACCACTCTGTCTTGTAAAAGAGGGTTGGGAGAAGCCTCTCCAAGAACCCAAACAAGATAGTGTGGACTATGTGCTTGGCCTAAGGTCCGGAATGGCTGAGTACATGGAAAAGGCATCCAAAAATCTTGAGGCCAGCCAGAAGCTTCAGAAGCACTGGTATGACCAAAAAGCTGCACTGGTTGAATTTCAACCTGGGCAAAAGGTGTGGGTTTTGGAGCCAGTGGCACCAAGGGCACTCTGGGACAGATGGAGTACCCCTTACCCTATCCTAGAAAAAAGAGTGAGGTCACCTACTTGGTTGACCTGGCCACAAGCAGGACACCCAAAAGGGTTATCCATGTGAACCGCCTAAAGCTCTTTCATGAGAGGGCTGACATCACCATGCTGATGGTGACTGCTGAGGATCAGGAGACAGAGAGTGAACCTCTCCCTGACCTCATCTCATACAGCCCAAAAGATGGGTCAGTGGATGGAGTTGTCTTTTCAGACACCGTCTCTGCTCAACAGTAGACTGATTGCAAGCAAGTCTTGCAGCAGTATGCAAAGCTCTTTTCCTTGACCCCTGGTCAGACAAACTGGTGTACCCATGATGTGGATACTGGTGACAGTTCACCTGCCAAAAACAAAATCTATCGACAGTCTGATCAAGTCAAGGAAAGCATCAGAGCTGAAGTCAGCAAGATGCTGGAGTTAGGGGTTATTGAACCTTCCGAGAGCCCCTGGGCCAGCCCAGTGGTTCTAGTCCCCAAACCTCATCCACAGGGTGGAAAGAGAGAAATGAGGTTCTGTGTGGACTATAGAGGGCTCAACTCTGTCACCAAGACAGATGCTCACCCTATCCCAAAAGCAGATGTGTTGATAGACAAATTGGGTGCAGCCAAATTTCTAAGTACCTTTGCCTTAAATGCAGGGTACTGGCAAATTGGCATGGCCCCAGGAGCAAAAGAAAAGACAGCATTCTCCATACCTGATGGGCATTATAGGTTTACTGTTATGCCCGTTGGTTTAAAGAATGCCCCTGCCACCTTCCAGAGGTTGGTGAATCAAGTTCTTGCTGGATTGGAGTCCTTTAGTGCAGCTTATCTAGATGACATTGCTGTCTTTAGCTCCACCTGGCAGGATCACCAGACCCACCTTGGAAAGGTTTTAAATGCCCTGCAAACTGCAGGCCTAACTATCAAGGCATCCAAATGCCAGATAGGGCAGGGATCTGTGGTGTACTTGGGCCACCTTGTTGGTGGAGGCCAGGTACAACCCTTTTAGCCCAAGATCCAGGCCATCCTGGACTGGGCAGCTCCAACAACCCAGACCCAAGTCAGGGCATTCCTTGGCTTGACTGGGTACTACAGGAGGTTTGTGAAGGGATATGGGTCCATTGTGGCTCCCCTCACAGAACTCACCTCCAAGAAGATGCCCAAAAAGGTAAACTGGACAGTTAGTTGTCAAAAGGCTTTTGACACCCTGAAAGAGGCTATGTGCTAAGCACCAATTCTCAAAACTCCACACTATGCCAAGCAGTTCAGTGTGCAGCCTGATGCCTCTGAGCTAGGGATAGGAGCGGTCCTATCCCAGACCAATGATGAAGGTCAAGACCAACCTGTTGCTTTTATAAGCAGAAGGCTTCTCCCCAGGAAGCAGCGTTGGAGTGCCATTGAGAGGGAGGCCTTTGCTGTGGTTTGGTCCCTGAAGAAGCTGAGACCATACTTGTTTGGTACTCACTTCCTAGTTCAAACTGATCACAGACCTCTCAGATGGCATAATAGGGGTGCACCCACCCCAGGGAAGGGACCCATTGGTCCCAACCTTTTTACCTACCTGTAACGCCCCTAAATCTAGTATTTAGGGGCAACCCTGAACCTTGCTTCCTCAGACCCGAACGTGCGACAAGAAGAAACTACAAGAGAAGAAGAAGAAGGACCAAACAGCCGTGCAGAAGCTAACAAGAGGAAGACGCCCACTGACTTGGCCCCAGCCCTGCCGGCCTGTCTCCACCTCAAACCTGCTCCTGCGAAATCCCGGTGTGTCCTGTAGCCAGCAATCTCGTAAACCCCGGAGGACCTGCCTGCCTTCAACCTCAAAGACTGTGTCTCCCGTGAACACCTGATTTGTTCATCTGCAACCTCTGGTTCCGGCCGGACACCGCGGATCCGCCCCACTCTGCACCCGCCATCCACGGCCCGAGCTCGAGTGGGCAAACACCGCAATAAGGTCCCCCCGGCAATCCTAACCCAGAATCTGGCAACCCCTGACCTGCCTCAAGACTCCAGCCGACACCTGCAGCCTAAACCGGGAAGGTCTCCCCAACCGCGACCAGGAGCTGGTGAGAAGATCCGACCCCAAAAGGCACCCCTGCACCCGATGCCCCATGGCCTTGGGTGGCCAAACCGAGGGTGCCTAACCAATCCCTAACATCCCAACTTATCTCTCGAAGTGGTGGTCGCACCCAGAAGACCTTCGTCCCCAAGCCTGCAGTGCCTTTGCAAACTGGAGGTTCCCCATGGCAAACAACAGGGCGCCCGACGTCGAAACAGCACCCTGCACCCGGCTGCCCTAGTGCCGCTGAGGGTACACCTGTGGTGCTACTTTGTTTTCCCATTTTCCCTGAGCTAAAGTCTAGGAGCTTTGCTCCCACAACCAAGTGGCCTGCTCGTCAGCAGCCACCAACCAGAGGACCCTTATCCCCAACTGGATAACATTGGGCCACAGCACTCTGCACCCGGCCGCCCTATTGCTGCTGAGGGTGTAACAAGAGTGCATCCTTGACCCTGGGGGACCCCTGAGTCTAACCCCAGAACCTCAACTCCCAGTACCGAATACGTTACCTTAAAACCGATAACACTATTTTCCTCCATAGGATAACATTGACTGTTTTTCTTGGAAAAATTTCTAAGTGTGGAGTGTGAAAACCTAAAGAAATTCTTTACAATTGTACTGTTTAACAAAAACGCTTTTACTTACCTGTTTACAGGAAATGTCTGAGTGTAGTATCCAGGTATACTACACTGAGTAAGAAAGGTAATCTAAAAGTAAATTACCTGGTAATTTACTGAAAAGCCTATTCAAGTCTCTGTACTGTATCTACAAAGCATTGCATTTCTCTGCAACCATACTGTAAGTCAAAACAAAGTGCATATACCATTTCAATCCATACTGTATTTCAATTGTGAATTTACTGCAAAGTACTTATCACTTACCTGTGCCAGGCTTGCTTGGTTCTAGGAAATAAAATAACTAAAAGAATATTTTTATACAAAAACAATTGGTCTGAAGTTCAGTCTTTGAGTGTGTGAATTCATTTGCAGACTGAGTGTGTACAACAAATGCTTAACACTGTCCTCTGATTCTGCCTTACTGCTCGACCACACTACCACAAATAGAGAGTGAGGTGCTATGTAACTTTACCTCTGCCTACCTTTGGGGTTCCACTGGACTCTGTGCACACTATACCTCACTTTGGTATAGTATATACAGAGCCAGCTTCCTACATTGGTGGATCAGTGGTGGGATATACAACTTTGCATTTGTTGGACTACTTGGTTACCACCTGATCACACGACAGAACTCTTAAATTGTCTTTAGAATTCTGATTTTTCCCAAATTGGCATTTTTGCAAAATTACTAAAAGTCTTGCTAGGGCCTTGGTTAAGTCCCTGTAGAATTTTAGAAAAATAAAAAGTCACAGCAGCTAGGTTTAGAGGGGTTAGAAGTTTTTTTTAACAATGTCTCAAAAGAAGAACCCAGCTGTTAGTGAAAATAACCACAATGTCATAGAGGACATGGGTGAGGAGCTTGAGCTCCCCTTACCTTCACTTGTCTTTCAAAGAGGTAAGGTCCCTATGCAAAATTAAAAACATGGCCATGGGGTCCCATCCCACCAAACAAAAGCTCCAGGAGCTGTTGGCTGGGTATGCTAAGGACCACCCTTCTGAAACTGGTGAAGACCAGACAGATGAGGAAGAAGAGGGTGAGGATGACCAGGTTGATGCACCTCCCTCACTTCATAGGTAGAAAAGGGCCCCAGTGGCCCTGACTCCAAGAATCAACCTCTCAGGACCTAGATCCCACACAGGTGAGTCAGGCACTACTGAGGACATTGAGGACAGCCTCAATGAGGAGGATAGCCTTTTAGCAAGGTTGACCAAAATACTGGATATAGAGACCAGGTTGCTGGCTCTACAAAGAGAGAGAGCAGAGATGGGCCTAGCACCCATCAATGGTGGCAGCAATTTACTCAATAATGATAAAGAGCAATCTTATGATCCTAAAATCCACAAAGGGATTGTCCCTAAATATGAAGAGAGTGATGATATCACAAAATGGTTCATAGCCTTTGAGAGGGATTGTGAAATGAGAAAAGTGAAGAAGTCATACTGGGGGGCACTCCTTTGGGATCTGTTCTCTGGTAACTGCAGCGACAGACTCCTGACCCTTTCTGGGGCAGATGCTGGGTCTTATGACCTCATGAAGAGAACTCTGATTGAGGGATTTGGACTCACAACTGAGGAATATAGAATTAGATTCGCGGGGTTCCCAAAACCAATCCTGGATTGACTTCGTAGACTACTCAGTTAAAACACTAGATGGTTGGTTAACTGGACACAATGTGCATGATTTCAGCGGACTTTACAATCTGTTTATGAAAGAACATATTTTAGGTAATTGCGCTAATGAAAAGTTACATCAGCATTTGGTAGAGCTAGGTCTAATTTCTCCCCAAGAATTGGGAAAGAAGGCAGACCATTGGGTCAAGACAAGGGTGACAAAAACAACCACTGGGGGTGACCAAAAGAAAGGGGTTACAAAACCTCCCCAGGGGAAAGGTGGTGAGAATCCCCAAGATAAAAAGCCTGAGTCTTCTAAAGGGCCCCAAAACGTGCCCATGGGGTGGGTCCCAAAACTCTTCCCAGTCCAATAATAGGTACAGGGGAAAGAACTTTGATCCTTTAAAGGCCTGGTGTAACAACTGTAAGAAGTTGGGACACTTAACTGGAGATTCTGCTTGCCAAAACAAGAAGGCCCCTAGTCCTACTACAGCTACTCCTGGTGTAGCAAGTCTCCAGATGGGATCAACAGTGTGCCAAGAGCAAATCGGGTTGCACACTGAAGCAGTTCTAGTTTCAGAAGGGGAAGTTGAGTTTGCCACTGTAACTGTGTGGCCACCCAACTTAAAGAAGTATTTACAATACCCTTGGATTAATGGAACTAGGATAGAAGCTCTGAGGGATACAGGTGCCAGTGTCACTATGGTGAGAGACACACTGGTTTCCCCTGAGCAATACTTGATTGGGAGAACTTACCCAGTCACCAATGCTGACAGTGTTACCACTAATCATGCAATGGCTATGGTGACATTAGACTGGGGGGAGGTTTACTGGCCTGAAACAGGTAGTGGTCTCTCCAAAGCTACCAGCTGCATGTCTGCTTGGCAATGACCTGGAAACCTCAGCATGGTTGAACTAAAAACCCATGCAGCAATGCTGGATATCCATGAATTGGTGTGTGTAAAAACAAGAGCACAGAGCAGAAAACAGGGTGAAAAAGAAGTGTTGGAGCCTGAAAGTATGGCCCAACCTTCCAAGAGGAAAGGTTAGAAGACTGGGGAACCAGCTTCTATACAGCAAAAGGATCAGGACCCCTCTCCTCAGGTAGAGGACTTGGACACCTCGGAGGGAACTGAGCCCATGGAGCCTGTCCCTTACCAGGTTGAACTCTTGGGCCCAGGGGTACCCTCTAGGGAAGAGCTGTGCCTTGGACAGCAGGACTGTCCAACTCTTGAAAGCCTGAGGCAGCAAGCTGCTGCACAGGAAAAGGGAGATGTCAGTGGTACCCACAGAGTTTATTGGGAAGAGGGACTACTGTACACTGAGGCCAGAGACCCCAAACCTGGAGCCACTAGTACAGTGGTAGTGCCTCAGAAGTACAGGGAGTTCCTCTTAACTTTAGCTCATAACATCCCTCTAGCTGGGCATCTGGGCCAAACCAAAACCTGGGAAAGGCTAGTTAGCCATTTTTACTGGCCCCAGGTGACTCAGAAGGTGAAGGAGTTTGTCAGCTCCTCTGTAACCTGTCAAGCCAGTGGCAAGACAGGTAACCACCCAAAGGCCCCCTTAATTACACTACCAGTGGTTGGGGTTCCCTTTGAAAGGGTAGGTGCGGACATAGTGGGTCCACTTGAACCTCCCACAGCATCAGGAAACAAATTCATTTTAGTGGTAGTGGATCATGCCACTAGGTATCCTGGGGCAATTCCCCTTAGGACTACTACAGCTCCTGCAGTAGCCAAGGCCCTCATTGGTGTTTTCACCAGAGTAGGGTTTCCTAAGGAGGTGGTTACAGACAGAGGTTCCAACTTCATGTCAGCTTACCTAAAACACATGTGGAAAGAGTGTGGAGTGCAGTACAAGTTTACTACACCCTATCGCCCACAAACCAATGGCCTTGTTGAGAGATTCAACAAGACATTGAAAGGCATGATTATGTGGCTCCCTGAAAAACTCAAAAGGAGATGGGATGTCCTCTTGCCATGCCTGCTTTTCGCTTACAGAGAGGTGCCACAGAAGGGAGTAGGGTTTTCCCCTTTGAACTTCTGTTTGGCCATCCTGTGAGGGGACCACTCTGTCTTGTAAAAGAGGGTTGGGAGAAGCCTCTCCAAGAACCCAAACAAGATATTGTGGACTATGTGCTTGGCCTAAGGTCCGGAATGGCTGAGTACATGGAAAAGGCATCCAAAAATCTTCAGGCCAGCCAGAAGCTTCAGAAGCACTGGTATGACCAAAAAGCTGCACTGGTTGAATTTCAACCTGGGCAAAAGGTGTGGGTTTTGGAGCCAGTGGCACCAAGGGCACTCTGGGACAGATGGAGTACCCCTTACCCTATCCTAGAAAAAAAGAGTGAGGTCACCTACTTGGTTGACCTGGCCACAAGCAGGACACCCAAAAGGGTTATCCATGTGAACCGCCTAAAGCTCTTTCATGAGAGGGCTGACATCACCATGCTGATGGTGACTGCTGAGGATCAGGAGACAGAGAGTGAACCTCTCCCTGACCTCATCTCATACAGCCCAAAAGATGGGTCAGTGGATGGAGTTGTCTTTTCAGACACCCTCTCTGCTCAACAGTAGACTGATTGCAAGCAAGTCTTGCAGCAGTATGCAAAGCTCTTTTCCTTGACCCCTGGTCAGACAAACTGGTGTACCCATGATATGGATACTGGTGACAGTTCACCTGCCAAAAACAAAATCTATCGACAGTCTGATCAAGTCAAGGAAAGCATCAGAGCTGAAGTCAGCAAGATGCTGGAGTTAGGGGTTATTGAACCCTCTGAGAGCCCCTGGGCCAGCCAGTGGTTCTAGTCCCCAAACCTCATCCACAGGGTGGAAAGAGAGAAATGAGGTTCTGTGTGGACTATAGAGGGCTCAACTCTGTCACCAAGACAGATGCTCACCCTATCCCAAAAGCAGATGTGTTGATAGACAAATTGGGTGCAGCCAAATTTCTAAGTACCTTTGACTTAACTGCAGGGTACTGGCAAATTGGCATGGCCCCAGGAGCAAAAGAAAAGACAGCATTCTCCACACCTGATGGGCATTATCAGTTTATTGGTATGCCCTTTGGTTTAAAGAATGCCCCTGCCACCTTCCAGAGGTTGGTGAATCAAGTTCTTGCTGGATTGGAGTCCTTTAGTGCAGCTTATCTAGATGATATTGCTGTCTTTAGCTCCACCTGGCAGGATCACCTGATCCACCTTGGGAAGGTTTTAAATGCCCTGCAAACTGCAGGCCTAACTATCAAGGCATCCAAATGCCAGATAGGGCAGGGATCTGTGGTGTACTTGGGCCACCTTGTTGGTGGAGGCCAGGTACAACCCTTATAGCCGAAGATCCAGGCCATCCTGGACTGGGCAGCTCCAACAAACCAGACCCAAGTCAGGGCATTTCTTGGCTTGACTGGGTACTACAGGAGGTTTGTGAAGGGATATGGGTCCATTGTGGCTCCCCTCACAGAACTCACCTCCAAGAAGATACCCAAAAAGGTAAACTGGACAGTTAGTTATCAAAAGGCTTTTGACACCCTGAAAGAGGCTATGTGCTCAGCACCAATTCTCAAAGCTCCAGACTGTGCCAAGCAGTTCATTGTGCAGACTGATGCCTCTGAGCTAGGGATAGGAGCGGTCATATCCCAGACCAATAATGAAGGCCAATACCAACCTGTTGCTTTTATAAGCAGAAGGCTTCTCCCCAGGGAGCAGCGTTGGAGTGCCATTGAGAGGGAGGCCTTTGCTGTGGTTTTGTCCCTGAAGAAGCTGAGACCATATTTGTTTGGTACTCACTTCCTAGTTCAAACTGATCACAGACCTCTCAGATGGCTAATGCAGATGAAAGGTGAAAATCCTAAACTGTTGAGGTGGTTCATCTCCCTACGGGGAATGGACTTTGTAGTGGAACACAGGCCTGGGACGGCCCATGCCAATGCAGATGGACTTTCCAGGTTCTTCCACTTAGAAAATGAAGACTCTCTAGGGAAAGGTTAGACTCATCCTCTTTCGTTTGTATGAGAAAGTGCCCTCTTTCTGCATGGTTGCCCCCACTTTTTGCTGAATTGCTGATGTGCTTTGACTGAGTGTGCCCTGGGCTCCTGCTAATCAGGTACCCAGGGCCTATGTTCTTTCCCTAAAACTGCATTGAAGCCTAAACCCAATTGGCATTTCTGGCCACAGGTCAGCCCCTGGTAAATGGTACCACAGGTACCCAGGGCACTGTGACCAGAGAAGGCCTCTAAGGGCAGCAGCACTTATTGTGCCACCCTTAGAGGTCCTGTACCTTTACACTCACACACTGCCTTTGCAGGCTGCGTGTTTTGGTGCAGAATAAAGTGAAGAGTCGACATGGCACACATCTCTGTGTGCCATGCCTACAACCCACTGCCCTGGCATAGATCAGTCACCCCTCTAGCTGGGTGCACTATCCCAGTGGTGAGGGTACAGGTGCATGAGCCCTGTACCCCTACAGTGTCTAAGTCCATTCTTAGACATTCTAAGTGCAGTGCTGCCATTAACCCCTTCGCTGCTAGGCCTTCCCCCCCCCCCCCCTGTGCTAAGCCTTTTTTGGGCTATTTGGGGTAGTTCGTGCTTAGGCCCCTGTAACTTTTTTACCATATAAGGTATCCACAAAATTCCACCCACCCACATTCCCCAAAGTCTTCCAAGAAAAATGGTACCTCACTTGTGTGGGTAGGCCTAGTGCCTACGACAGGAAACGGCCCAAAACGCAACGTGAACACATCACATTCTCACAGTGAAAACGGACCGTTTTTTTGCAAAGTGCCTAGCTGTAAATTGTGAACCCTAGCTCTGCCGGCACCTAGGGAAACCTAGCAAACCTATACATTTTTGAAAACTAGACACCCAGGGGAATCCAGGAGGGGGTGACTTGTCTGGCTCTCACCAGGTTCTGTTACCCAGAATCCCTTGCAACCCTCAAAATTTGTCAAACAAAACACATTTTCCTCACATTTCTGTGGTGGAAAGTTCTGGAATCTGCGTGGATCCACACAATTCCACCCACCCCCCATTCCCCAAAGTCTTCCGAGAAAAATGGTACCTCACTGGTGTGGGTAGGCCTAGTGCCCGCGACAGGAAACAGCCCAAAATGCAACGTGGACACACCACATTTTCACAGTAAAAACGGACCCTTTTTTTGGAAAGTGTCTAGCTGTAGATTTTGAACCCTAGCTCTGCCGGCACATAGGAAAACCTAGCAAACCTATACATGTTTGAAAACTAGACACCCAGGGGAATCTAGGATGGGGTGACTTGTCTGGCTCTCACCAGGTTCTGTTACCCAGTATCCCTTGCAAACCTCAAAAGTTGTAAAAAAAAACCACATTTTCCTCACATTTCTGTGGTGGAAAGTTCTGGAATCTGCGTGCATCCACAAAATTCCACCCACCCTGCATTCCCCAAAGTCTTTCGAGAAAAATGGTACCTCACTTGTGTGGGTAGGTCTAGTGCCCGCGACAGGAAACGGCCCAAAACGCAACGTGGACACACCACATTTTCACTGTGAAAACGGACCCTTTTTTTGCAAAGTGCCTAGCTGTAGATTTTGAACCCTAGCTCTGCCGGCACATAGGGAAACCTAGCAAACCTATACATTTTGAAAACTAGACACCCAGAGAAATCCAGGATGGGGTGACTTGTCTGGCTCTCACCAGGTTCTGTTACCCAGAATCCCTTGCAAACCTCAAACTTTGTAAAAAAAAACACATTTTCCTCACATTTCTGTGGTGGAAAGTTCTGGAATCTGCGTGGATCCACAAAATTCCACCCACCCCGCATTCTCCAAAGTCTTCCAAGAAAAATGGTACCTCACTTGTGTGGGTAGGCCTAGTGCCCGCGACAGGAAACGGCCCAAAACGCAACGTGGACACACCACATTTTCACAGTGAAAACGGACCCTTTTTTTGCAAAGTGCCTAGCTGTAGATTTTGAACCCTAGCTCTGCCGGGACCTAGGGAAACCTAGCAAACCTATACATTTTTGAAAACTAGACACCCAGGGGAATCCAGGATGGGGTGACTTGTGTGGCTCTCACCAAGTTCTGTTACCCAGAATCCCTTTAAATCTCAAACTTTGTCAAAAAAAACACATTTTCCTCACATTTTTGTGGTGGAAAGTTCTGGAATCTGCGTGGATCCACAAAATTCCACCCACCCCGCATTCCCCAAAGTCTTCCGAGAAAAATGGTACCTCACTTGTGTGGGTGGGTCAAGTACCTGCGACAGGCAAGGGCCCAAAACCTATTGAGGCGACATCAAAATTACCTATCACAAAACAACCTGGTTTTGCAAGGGGGGTTCCATGAGTTTTTGGCCCCGGGCTCGGTGGCCATCTAGGGAAACCTACCAAACCCGCACATTTCTGAAAACTAGACACCCAGGGGAGTCCAGCAAGGTATGGCTTGCATGGGTCCCCAACATTTCCTACCCAGAATCCCCTGCAAAACTCAAATTTAGCTGAAAAAATCACTTTTTTCTCAAATTTCTGTGTGGGAAAGTTCTGGAATCTACATGGATCCACAAATTTCCTACCACCCAGCGTTCCCCCAGGTCTCCCGATAAAAATGATACCTCACTCGCATGGGTGGGTCAAGTATCCGCGACAGGCAAGGGCCCAAAACGTATTGAGGAGACATCAAAATAACCTATCACAAAACAACCTGGTTTTGCAAGGGGGGTCACCTGGGTTTTTGGCCCCGGGCTCGGTGGCCATCTTGGGAAACTACCAAACCCACACATTTCTGAAAACTAGGCACCCGGGGGAGTCCAGCGAGGTATGGCTTGCGTGGATCCCCCAACGTTTTCCTACCGAGAATGCCCTGCAAACCTCAAATTTAGCTGAAAAAATCACTTTTTTCTCAAATTTCTGTGTGGGAAAGTTCTGAATCTATGTGGATCCACAAATTTCCTACCACCCAGCGTTCCCCCAGGTCTCTCGATAAAAATGATACCTCACTTGCGTGGGTGAGTCAAGTACCCGCAATAGGCAAGGGCCCAAAATGTATTGAGGAGACATCAAAATAACCTATCACAAAACAACCTGGTTTTGCAAGGGGGGTCACCTGGGTTTTTGGCCCCGGGCTCGGCGGCCATCTTGGGAAACTACCAAACCCACACATTTCTGAAAACTAGGCACCCGGGGGAGTCCAGCGAGGTATGGCTTGCATGGATCCCCCAAAGTTTTCCTACCGAGAATGCCCCGCAAACTTCAAATTTAGCTGAAAAAAACACATTTTCCACAAATTTTTGGGTGGAATTACCGTGCCGGCACAAATGTCCTGCCCCAGAGCGTTCCCCTCAGTCTCCCAAGTAAAATTATACCTCACTTGTGTGGGTGGGGAAAGGGCCTGTGACTGGGAAGAGCCCAAATCATAGGGATTAAGGGTATAGCACCGAGAATTCTAAGCGCTACACTTTTTGAAAAATACGTTTTTAGCCAATTCTGCATTGGACACCCACACAAGTGAGGTATCATTTTACTCGGGACACTAAGGAGAACGCTGTGGGGTAGGACATTTGTGCCGGCACGGTGATTCCACACAAAAATATGTGGAATATTTTTTTTTTTTCAGCTAAATTTGAGATTTGCAGGGGATTCTGGGTAGGGAAACGTTGGGGGATCCACGCAAGCCATACCTCATTGGACTCCCCAGGGTGTCTAGTTTTCAGAAATGTGTGGGTTTGGTAGGTTTCCCTAGATGGCGTCGAGCTCGGGCCAAAAAAAAACAGGTGCCCCCCCCAAAACCAGGTAGTTTTGTTATAGGTAATTTTGAAGTCTCCACAGTACGATTTGGGCCATTTCCTGTTGGAACCACAATGCCGACCCACACAAGTGAGGTACCATTTTTATCGGGAGACCTGGGGGTAGGCTAGGTGGTAGGAAATTTGTGTCAGCCTGGTGATCCTACAACTTTCCCACACAGAAAGTTGAGAAAAAAGTGATTTTTTCAGCTAAATTTGAGGTTTGCAGGGGATTCTGGGTAGGAAAATGTTGGGGGACCCATGCAAGCCATACCTCGCTGGACTCCCCCGGGTGTCCAGTTTTCAGAAATGTGTAGGTTTGGTAGGTTTCCCAAGATGGCTGCCAAGCCCGGCGCCAAAAACCCAGGTGACCCCCTTGCAAAACCAGGTTGTTTTGTGATAGGTCATTTTGATGTCTTCTCAATACGTTTTGGGTCCTTGCCTGTCGCGGGTACTTGACCCACCCACACGAGTGAGGTACCATTTTTATTGGGAGACCTGGGGGAATGCTGTGTAGAAGGAATATTGTGGATCCACGCAGATTCCAGAACTTTCCCACACAGAAATTTGAGAAAAAAGTGATTTTTTCAGCTAAATTTGAGGTTTGCAGGGCATTCTGGGTAGGGAAATGTTGGGGGACCCACGCAAGCCATACATTGCTGGACTCCCCCGGGTGTCTAGTTTTCAGAAATGTGTGGGTTTGGTACGTTTCCCTAGATGGCCGCCGAGCTCGGGGCCAAAAACTCATGGGACCACCCTTGCAAAACCAGGTTGTTTTGTGATAGTTAATTTTGATGTCGCCTCAATAGGTTTTGCGCCCTTGCCTGTCGCGGGCACTAGGCCTACCCACACAAGTGAGGTACCATTTTTCTCGGAAGACTTTGGGGAATGCGGGGTCAGTGGAATTTTGTGGATCCACGCAGATTCCAGAACTTTCCACCACAAAAATGTGAGGAAAATGTGTTTTTTTTTTACAAAGTTTGAGATTTTCAAGGGATTCTGGGTAACAGAACCTGGTGAGAGCCAGACAAATCACCCCAGCCTGGATTCCCCTGGGTGTCTAGTTTTCAAAAATATATAGGTTGGATGGGTTTCGCTAGGGGCCGGCAGAGCAAGGGTTCAAAATCTACAGCTAGACACTTTGCAAAAAAAGGGTAAGTTTTCACTGCGAAAATGTGGTGTGTCCACATTGCATTTTGGGCCATTTCCTGTCGCGGGCAGAAGGCCTACCCACACAAGTGAGGTACCATTTTTCTCTGAAGACTTTGGGGAATGCGGGGTGGCTGGAATTTTGTGGATCCACGCAGATTCCAGAACTTTCCACCACAGAAATGTGAGGAAAATGTGTTTTTTTGGACAAAGTTTGAGGTTTACAAGGGATTCTGGGTAACAGAACCTTGTGAGAGCCAGACAAGTCACCCCATCCTGGATTCCCCTGGGTGTCTTGTTTTAAAAAATGTATAGGTTTGCTAGGTTTCCCTAGGTGCCGGCAGAGCTAGGGTTCAAAATCTACAGCTAGGCACTTTGCTAAAAACAAGTCTGTGCCTAGTAGGCTTTCTGCCGCCCTGGGGGAAATCGGGGGGTGGGGGGGTTTGCCCCGATATGCCCCCAAGGGGGGCAGAAAGACTGTGGCTATTTTGGGGGGGATGGGGGCATTGGTATGCCCATTCTGGGCAGCCCTACCCCACACATAAAAAAAGCCAGCGTAATCGCTGGCACCCCTGAATTAAAAAAATATATATTTCCTGAGGCCTAGTGGGCTTTCTGCCCCCCCCGGGGGAGCAGATAAGGGGCTATTGACCCAATATGCCTCCCGGGGGGGGGGCAGAAAGACTGTGGTAATTGTTTTTGGGGTGGGGGCATTATTATGCCCATTCTGGGCACCCACCACCCCTACATAATAAAAAAAAAATCCCTGGTGCCTAGTGGGCTTTCTGCCCCCCTGGGGGCATATCAGGGACTACTGCCCCCATCTGCCACTGGGGGGGCAGAAAGACTGTTGCATATTTTTTTGGGGGGGTGGGGGCATTGGCCTACCCATCTTGGCAGCCCCCACCCCATCATCAATAAAAAAAAATCCCTGGTTTCTAGTGGGCTTTCTGCCCCCCCAGGGGGGCAGATTGGGGGCTACTATCCCCGTCTGCCCCCCGGGGGGGCAGAAAGACTGGAATTTCACTAGGGGTGGGGGCATTGTCATGCCCATTTTGGGCAGCCCCAACCCCAACATCAATAAAAAAAATCCCTGGTTTCTAGTGGGCTTTCTGCCCCCCCGGGGGGGCAGATTGGGGGCTACTGCCCCATATGCCCCCTGGGGGGGCAAAAAGACTGACATTTCTTTGGGGGGTAGGGGCATTGCCATGCCCTTTTTGGGCAGCCCCCACCCCAACATCAGTAAAAAATAAAATCTTGGGGCTATTGCTCCCATCTGCCCCCCAGGGGGGGCAGAAAGACTGTTATGCCCAAATAGTTATGGGGGGAGCAAAGGCCCTTGCCCAAGGGGCCGCTCCCCCCTCCCTGGTGTCTAGTGGGTGGATCCCTGCTTGGAGCTTGCCCTCCTAGGGTGATCCCCAAGAAGGGATCCACTAGGGAGATTCTCCCCTTTTCAATGATACCTCTCCCGTCTTTCTACGTGCTCGGGGGGCTGAGATAGCACCCTGAGCACGTGGAAAGTGAAACTGAAATGAGCCTCTTGGCTCATTTCAGTTTCGGTTTCACTGAAATGATGTCAGCGCGACGTGCGGGCTGTTCGTCATTTCAGGGAAACCAAGCAGGCAGCCTCGGGAGCTGGAGAAGCTCTTCCCCAGCTCCTGAGGCTGTTGGGGGGCAAAGGGAATCCCTCTGGTGCCCGCACCAGAGGGATTCCCTGTGCCATGTGCGAGGACGGCCGAGGGCCATCCTACGCACATGAGCACTGGTGCGTCAGACGGCACCCGGCCGTCCGACGCACCCAAAGGGTTAAGAGTATATGGTGCTGGGAGTTTGTCATTACGAACTCCACAGCACCACAATAGCTACACTGAAAACTGAGAAGTTTGGTATCAAACTTCTCAGCACATTTAACCCACACTGATGCCAGTGTGGGATTTAATGAAAAATGCATACAGAGGGCATCTTAGAGATGCCCCTGAAAACTAACCTACCACTAGTGTCCAGGCTGAGTGGCTGCTTTCAGCTGCCACCACCAGACATGTTTCTGGACCCCTGGGTCGAGAGCCTGCTGCTCTCTGGGGCCTGAAACAATGCACATCCTGGGACGAGGTGGCAGGCCTCCTCCCCCAGGATGGGCAGGGTTCACGAAGGGGAAGCTTCAAAGGCTTGCCGCCTTTGTGAGCTTCCCCAGGCCACTTGCTGCTTTCAGCAACTGGTCCCCACTGGTTCTGACCCCCACTTTGGGCGGGAGAACCAGTGGGAAAAACAAGTGAGGAAGAGAGGTGTGCCCACCTCTGCCAATTCCACCCCTCAGGTGGGGGAGGCAAGGTGAAGCACAACTCTCAGTCCCCGCCATCTTGCAGATGGGGGGACTCAGCCAACCAGGGAAAGGCTTATGCCCCCTCCCACTGGAGGGTGGCATAATAGGGGGTGCACCCACCCCAGGGAAGGGACCCATTGGTCCCAACCTTTTTACCTACCTGTAATGCCCCTAAATCTAGTATTTAGGGGCACCCCTGAACCTTGCTTCCTAAGACCCGAACGTGCGACAAGAAGAAACTACAAGAGTAGAAGAAGAAGGACCGAACAGCCGTGCAGAAGCTAACAAGAGGAAGACGCCCACTGACTTGGCCCCACCCCTGCCGGCCTGTCTCCACCTCGAACCTGCTCCTACAAAATCCCGGTGTGTCCTGCAGCCAGCAACCTCGTAAATCCCGGAGGACCTGCCTGCCTTCAAACTCAAAGACTGTGTCTCCCGTGAACACCTGATTTGTTCATCTGCAACCTCTGGTTCCGGCCGGACACCGTGGATCCCCCCCACTCTGCACCTGCCGTCCATGGCCCCATGGAGCCTGTCCCTTACCAGGTTGAACTCTTGGGCCCAGGGGTACCCTCTAGGGAAGAGCTGTGCCTTGGACAGCAGGACTGTCCAACTCTTGAAAGCCTGAGGCAGCAAGCTGCTGCACAGGAAAAGGGAGATGTCAGTGGTACCCACAGAGTTTATTGGGAAGAGGGACTACTGTACACTGAGGCCAGAGACCCCAAACCTGGAGCCACTAGTACAGTGGTAGTGCCTCAGAAGTACAGGGAGTTCCTCTTAACTTTAGCTCATAACATCCCTCTAGCTGGGCATCTGGGCCAAACCAAAACCTGGGAAAGGCTAGTTAGCCATTTTTACTGGCCCCAGGTGACTCAGAAGGTGAAGGAGTTTGTCAGCTCCTCTGTAACCTGTCAAGCCAGTGGCAAGACAGGTAACCACCCAAAGGCCCCCTTAATTACACTACCAGTGGTTGGGGTTCCCTTTGAAAGGGTAGGTGCGGACATAGTGGGTCCACTTGAACCTCCCACAGCATCAGGAAACAAATTCATTTTAGTGGTAGTGGATCATGCCACTAGGTATCCTGGGGCAATTCCCCTTAGGACTACTACAGCTCCTGCAGTAGCCAAGGCCCTCATTGGTGTTTTCACCAGAGTAGGGTTTCCTAAGGAGGTGGTTACAGACAGAGGTTCCAACTTCATGTCAGCTTACCTAAAACACATGTGGAAAGAGTGTGGAGTGCAGTACAAGTTTACTACACCCTATCGCCCACAAACCAATGGCCTTGTTGAGAGATTCAACAAGACATTGAAAGGCATGATTATGTGGCTCCCTGAAAAACTCAAAAGGAGATGGGATGTCCTCTTGCCATGCCTGCTTTTCGCTTACAGAGAGGTGCCACAGAAGGGAGTAGGGTTTTCCCCCTTTGAACTTCTGTTTGGCCATCCTGTGAGGGGACCACTCTGTCTTGTAAAAGAGGGTTGGGAGAAGCCTCTCCAAGAACCCAAACAAGATATTGTGGACTATGTGCTTGGCCTAAGGTCCGGAATGGCTGAGTACATGGAAAAGGCATCCAAAAATCTTGAGGCCAGCCAGAAGCTTCAGAAGCACTGGTATGACCAAAAAGCTGCACTGGTTGAATTTCAACCTGGGCAAAAGGTGTGGGTTTTGGAGCCAGTGGCACCAAGGGCACTCTGGGACAGATGGAGTACCCCTTACCCTATCCTAGAAAAAAGAGTGAGGTCACCTACTTGGTTGACCTGGCCACAAGCAGGACACCCAAAAGGGTTATCCATGTGAACCGCCTAAAGCTCTTTCATGAGAGGGCTGACATCACCATGCTGATGTTGACTGCTGAGGATCAGGAGACAGAGAGTGAACCTCTCCCTGACCTCATCTCATACAGCCCAAAAGATGGGTCAGTGGATGGAGTTGTCTTTTCAGACACCCTCTCTGCTCAACAGTAGACTGATTGCAAGCAAGTCTTGCAGCAGTATGCAAAGCTCTTTTCCTTGACCCCTGGTCAGACAAACTGGTGTACCCATGATGTGGATACTGGTGACAGTTCACCTGCCAAAAACAAAATCTATCGACAGTCTGATCAAGTCAAGGAAAGCATCAGAGCTGAAGTCAGCAAGATGCTGGAGTTAGGGGTTATTGAACCCTCTGAGAGCCCCTGGGCCAGCCCAGAGGTTCTAGTCCCCAAACCTCATCCACAGGGTGGAAAGAGAGAAATGAGGTTCTGTGTGGACTATAGAGGGCTCAACTCTGTCACCAAGACAGATGCTCACCCTATCCCAAAAGCAGATGTGTTGATAGACAAATTGGGTGCAGCCAAATTTCTAAGTACCTTTGCCTTAAATGCAGGGTACTGGCAAATTGGCATGGCCCCAGGAGCAAAAGAAAAGACAGCATTCTCCATACCTGATGGGCATTATAGGTTTACTGTTATGCCCGTTGGTTTAAAGAATGCCCCTGCCACCTTCCAGAGGTTGGTGAATCAAGTTCTTGCTGGATTGGAGTCCTTTAGTGCAGCTTATCTAGATGACATTGCTGTCTTTAGCTCCACCTGGCAGGATCACCAGACCCACCTTGGAAAGGTTTTAAATGCCCTGCAAACTGCAGGCCTAACTATCAAGGCATCCAAATGCCAGATAGGGCAGGGATCTGTGGTGTACTTGGGCCACCTTGTTGGTGGAGGCCAGGTACAACCCTTTAGCCCAAGATCCAGGCCATCCTGGACTGGGCAGCTCCAACAACCCAGACCCAAGTCAGGGCATTCCTTGGCTTGACTGGGTACTACAGGAGGTTTGTGAAGGGATATGGGTCCATTGTGGCTCCCCTCACAGAACTCACCTCCAAGAAGATGCCCAAAAGGTAAACTGGACAGTTAGTTGTCAAAAGGCTTTTGACACCCTGAAAGAGGCTATGTGCTAAGCACCAATTCTCAAAACTCCACACTATGCCAAGCAGTTCAGTGTGCAGCCTGATGCCTCTGAGCTAGGGATAGGAGCGGTCCTATCCCAGACCAATGATGAAGGTCAAGACCAACCTGTTGCTTTTATAAGCAGAAGGCTTCTCCCCAGGAAGCAGCGTTGGAGTGCCATTGAGAGGGAGGCCTTTGCTGTGGTTTGGTCCCTGAAGAAGCTGAGACCATACTTGTTTGGTACTCACTTCCTAGTTCAAACTGATCACAGACCTCTCAGATGGCATAATAGGGGTGCACCCACCCCAGGGAAGGGACCCATTGGTCCCAACCTTTTTACCTACCTGTAACGCCCCTAAATCTAGTATTTAGGGGCAACCCTGAACCTTGCTTCCTCAGACCCGAACGTGCGACAAGAAGAAACTACAAGAGAAGAAGAAGAAGGACCAAACAGCCGTGCAGAAGCTAACAAGAGGAAGACGCCCACTGACTTGGCCCCAGCCCTGCCGGCCTGTCTCCACCTCAAACCTGCTCCTGCGAAATCCCGGTGTGTCCTGTAGCCAGCAATCTCGTAAACCCCGGAGGACCTGCCTGCCTTCAACCTCAAAGACTGTGTCTCCCGTGAACACCTGATTTGTTCATCTGCAACCTCTGGTTCCGGCCGGACACCGCGGATCCGCCCCACTCTGCACCCGCCATCCACGGCCCGAGCTCGAGTGGGCAAACACCGCAATAAGGTCCCCCGGCAATCCTAACCCAGAATCTGGCAACCCCTGACCTGCCTCAAGACTCCAGCCGACACCTGCAGCCTAAACCGGGAAGGTCTCCCCAACCGCGACCAGGAGCTGGTGAGAAGATCCGACCCCAAAGGCACCCCTGCACCCGATGCCCCATGGCCTTGGGTGGCCAAACCGAGGGTGCCTAACCAATCCCTAACATCCCAACTTATCTCTCGAAGTGGTGGTCGCACCCAGAAGACCTTCGTCCCCAAGCCTGCAGTGCCTTTGCAAACTGGAGGTTCCCCATGGCAAACAACAGGGCGCCCGACGTCGAAACAGCACCCTGCACCCGGCTGCCCTAGTGCCGCTGAGGGTACACCTGTGGTGCTACTTTGTTTTCCCATTTTCCCTGAGCTAAAGTCTAGGAGCTTTGCTCCCACAACCAAGTGGCCTGCTCGTCAGCAGCCACCAACCAGAGGACCCTTATCCCCAACTGGATAACATTGGGCCACAGCACTCTGCACCCGGCCGCCCTATTGCTGCTGAGGGTGTAACAAGAGTGCATCCTTGACCCTGGGGGACCCCTGAGTCTAACCCCAGAACCTCAACTCCCAGTACCGAATACGTTACCTTAAAACCGATAACACTATTTTCCTCCATAGGATAACATTGACTGTTTTTCTTGGAAAAATTTCTAAGTGTGGAGTGTGAAAACCTAAAGAAATTCTTTACAATTGTACTGTTTAACAAAAACGCTTTTACTTACCTGTTTACAGGAAATGTCTGAGTGTAGTATCCAGGTATACTACACTGAGTAAGAAAGGTAATCTAAAAAGTAAATTACCTGGTAATTTACTGAAAAGCCTATTCAAGTCTCTGTACTGTATCTACAAAGCATTGCATTTCTCTGCAACCATACTGTAAGTCAAAACAAAGTGCATATACCATTTCAATCCATACTGTATTTCAATTGTGAATTTACTGCAAAGTACTTATCACTTACCTGTGCCAGGCTTGCTTGGTTCTAGGAAATAAAATAACTAAAAGAATATTTTTATACAAAAACAATTGGTCTGAAGTTCAGTCTTTGAGTGTGTGTATATTCATTTGCAGACTGAGTGTGTACAACAAATGCTTAACACTGTCCTCTGATTCTGCCTTACTGCTCGACCACACTACCACAAATAGAGAGTGAGGTGCTATGTAACTTTACCTCTGCCTACCTTTGGGGTTCCACTGGACTCTGTGCACACTATACCTCACTTTGGTATAGTATATACAGAGCCAGCTTCCTACATTGGTGGATCAGTGGTGGGATATACAACTTTGCATTTGTTGGACTACTTGGTTACCACCTGATCACACAACAGAACTCTTAAATTGTCTTTAGAATTCTGATTTTTCCCAAATTGGCATTTTTGCAAAATATACTAAAAGTCTTGCTAGGGCCTTGGTTAAGTCCCTGTAGAATTTTAGAAAAATAAAAAGTCACAGTAGCTAGGTTTAGAGGGGTTAGAAGTTTTTTTTAACAATGTCTCAAAAGAAGAACCCAGCTGTTAGTGAAAATAACCACAATGTCATAGAGGACATGGGTGAGGAGCTTGAGCTCCCCTTACCTTCACTTGTCTTTCAAAGAGGTAAGGTCCCTATGCAAAATTAAAAACATGGCCATGGGGTCCCATCCCACCAAACAAAAGCTCCAGGAGCTGTTGGCTGGGTATGCTAAGGACCACCCTTCTGAAACTGGTGAAGACCAGACAGATGAGGAAGAAGAGGGTGAGGATGACCAGGTTGATGCACCTCCCTCACTTCATAGGTAGGAAAGGGCCCCAGTGGCCCTGACTCCAAGAATCAACCTCTCAGGACCTAGATCCCACACAGTTGGGTACGGCACTACTGAGGACATTGAGGACAGCCTCAATGAGGAGGATAACCTTTTAGCAAGTTTGACCAAAATACTGGATCTAGAGACCAGGTTGCTGGCTCTACAAAGAGAGAGAGCAGAGATGGGCCTAGCACCCATCAATGGTGGCAGCAATTTACTCAATAAGGATAAAGAGCAATCTTATGATCCTAAAATCCACAAAGGGATTGTCCCTAAATATGAAGAGAGTGATGATATCACAAAATGGTTCACAGCCTTTGAGAGGGATTGTGAAATGAGAAAAGTGAAGAAGTCATACTGGGGGGCACTCCTTTGGGATCTGTTCTCTGGTAACTGCAGCGACAGACTCCTGACCCTTTCTGGGGCAGATACAGGGTCTTATGACCTCATGAAGAGAACTCTGATTGAGGGATTTGGACTCACAACTGAGGAATATAGAATTAGATTCGCGGGGGTTCCCAAAACCAATCCTGGATTGACTTCGTAGACTACTCAGTTAAAACACTAGATGGTTGGTTAACTGGACACAATGTGCATGATTTCAGCGGACTTTACAATCTGTTTATGAAAGAACATATTTTAGGTAATTGCGCTAATGAAAAGTTACATCAGCATTTGGTAGAGCTAGGTCTAATTTCTCCCCAACAATTGGGAAAGAAGGCAGACCATTGGGTCAAGACAAGGGTGACATAAACAACCACTGGGGATGACCAAAAGAAAGGGGTTACAAAACCTCCCCAGGGGAAAGGTGGTGAGAATCCCCAAGATAAAAAGCCTGAGTCTTCTAAAGGGCCCCAAAAACCTGCCCTGGGGGTGGGTCCCAAAACTCTTCCCAGTCCAATAATAGGTACAGGGGAAAGAACTTTGATCCTTTAAAGGCCTGGTGTAACAACTGTAAGAAGTTGGGACACTTAACTGGAGATGCTGCTTGCCCAAACAAGAAGGCCCCTAGTCCTACTACAGCTACTCCTGGTGTAGCAAGTCTCCAGATGGGATCAACAGTGTGCCAAGAGCAAATCGGGTTGCACACTGAAGCAGTTCTAGTTTCAGAAGGGGAAGTTGAGTTTGCCACTGTAGCTGTGTGGCCACCCAACTTAAAGAAGTATTTACAATACCCTTGGATTAATGGAACTAGGATAGAAGCTCTGAGGGATACAGGTGCCAGTGTCACTATGGTGAGAGACACACTGGTTTCCCCTGAGCAATACTTGATTGGGAGAACTTACCCAGTCACCAATGCTGACAGTGTTACCATTAACCATGCAATGGCAATGGTGACATTAGACTGGGGGGGAGGGGGGGAGTTATTGACCTGAAACAGGTAGTGGTTTCTCCAAAGCTACCAGTTGCATGTCTGCTTGGCAATGACCTGGAAACTTCAGCATGGGCTGAGGTTGAACTAAAAACCCATGCAGCAATGCTGGAAATCCCTGAATTGGTGTGTGCAAAAACAAGAGCAGAGAGCAGAAAACAGGGTGAAAAAGAAGTGTTGGAGCCTGAAAGTATGGCCCAACCTTCCAAGAAGAAAGGTAAGAAGACTGGGGAACCAGCTTCTGTACAGCAAGAGGATCAGGACCCCTCTCCTCAGGGAGAGGACTTGGACACCCCAGAGGGAACTGAGCCCATGGAGCTTGACCCTTACCAGGTTGATCTCTTGGGCTTAGGGGGACCCTCTAGGGAAGAGCTGTGCCTTGGACAGCATGACTGTCACACTCTTGAAAGCCTGAGGCAGCAAGCTGCTGCACAGGAAAAGGGAGATGTCAGTGGTACCCACAGAGTTTATTGGGAAGAGCGACTACTGTACACTGCGGCCAGCGACCCCAAACCTGGAGCCACTAGGAGAGTGGTAGTGCCTCAGAAGTACAGGGAGTTCCTCTTAATTTTAGCTCATGACATCCCGCTAGCTTGGCATCTGGGCCAAACCAAAACCTGGGAAAGGCTAGTTAGCCACTTTTACTGGCCCCAGATGACTCAGAAGGTGAAGGAGTTTGTCAGCTCCTGTGTAACCTGTCAAGCCAGTGGCAAGACAGGTAACCACCCAAAGGCCCCCTTAATTCCACTACCACTGGTTGGGGTTCCCGTTGAAAGGGTAGGTGTGGACATAGTGGGTCAACTTGAACCTCCCACAGCATCAGGAAACAAATTCATTTTAGTGGTAGTGGATCATGCCACTAGGTATCCTGAGGCAATTCCCCTTAGGACTACTACAGCTCCTGCTGTAGCCAAGGCCCTCATTGGTGTCTTCACCAGAGTAGGGTTTCCTAAGGAGGTGGTTTTAGACAGAGGTTCCAACTTCATGTCTGCTTACCTAAAACACATGTGGAAAGAGTGTGGAGTGCAGTACAAGTTTACTACACCCTATCACCCACAAACCAATGGCCTTGTTGAGAGATTCAACAAGACATTGAAAGGCATGATTATGGGGCTCCCTGAAAAACTCAAAAGGAGATGGGATGTCCTCTTACCATGCCTGCTTTTCGCTTACAGAGAGGTGCCACAGCAGGGAGTAGGGTTTTCCCCTTTTGAACTTCTGTTTGGCCATCCTTTGAGGGGACCACTCTGTCTTGTGAAAGAGGGTTGGGAGAAGCCTCTCCAAGAACCCAAACAAGATATTGTGGACTATGTGCTTGGCCTAAGGTCCAGAATGGCTGAGTACATGGAAAAGGCATCCAAAAATCTTGAGGCCAGCCAGGAGCTTCAGAAGCACTGGTATGACCAAAAGGCTACACTGGTTCAATTTCAACCTGGGCAAAAGGTGTGGGTTTTGTAGCCAGTGGCACCCAGGGCACTCCAGGACAGATGGAGTAGCCCTTACCCTATCCTAGAAGAAAAAGAGTGAGGTCACCTACTTGGTTTACCTGGGCACAAGCAGGACACCCAAAAGGGTTATCCATGTGAACCGCCTGAAGCTCTTTCATGACAGGGCTGACATCACCATGCTGATGGTGACTGATGAGGATCAGGAGACAGAGAGTGAACCTCTCCCTGACCACCTCTCATACAGCCCAAAAGATGGGTCAGTGGATGGAGTTGTTTTTCAGACACCCTCTCTGCTCAACAGCAGACTGATTGCAAGCAAGTCTTGCAGCAGTATGCAAAGCTCTTTCCTTGACCCCTGGTCAGACAAACTGGTGTACCCATGATGTGGACACTGGTGACAGTTCACCTGTCAAAAACAAAATCTATCGACAGTCTGATCAAGTCAAGGAAAGCATCAGAGCTAAAGTCAGCAAGATGCTGGAGTTAGGGGTTATTGAACCCTCTGAGAGCCCCTGGGCCAGCCCAGTGGTTCTAGTCCCCAAACCTCATCCACAGGGATGAAGGAGAGAAATGAGGTACTGTGTGGACTATAGAGGGTCAACTCGGTCACCAAGACAGATGCTCACCCTATCCCAAGAGCAGATGAGTTGATAGACGAATTGGGTGCAGCAAAATTTCTAAGTACCTTTGACTTAACTGCAGGGTACTGGCAAATTGGCATGGCCCCAGGAGCAAAAGAAAAGACAGCATTCTCCACACCTGATGGGCATTATCAGTTTACTGGTATGCCCTTTGGTTTAAAGAATGCCCCTGCCACCTTCCAGAGGTTGGTGAATCAAGTCCTTGCTGGATTGGAGTCCTTTAGTGCAGCTTATCTAGATGATATTGCTGTCTTTAGCTCCACCTGGCAGGATCACCTGATCCACCTTGGGAAGGTTTTAAATGCCCTGCAAACTGCAGGCCTAACTATCAAGGCATCCAATTGCCAGATAGGGCAGGGAACTGTGGTGTACTTGGGCCACCTTGTTGGTGGAGGCCAGGTACAACCCTTATAGCCGAAGATCCAGGCCATCCTGGACTGGGCAGCTCCAAGAAACCAGACCCAAGTCAGGGCATTTCTTGGCTTGACTGGGTACTACAGGAGGTTTGTGAAGGGATATGGGTCCATTGTGGCTCCCCTCACAGAACTCACCTCCAAGAAGATACCCAAAAGGTAAACTGGACAGTTAGTTATCAAAAGGCTTTTGACACCCTGAAAGAGGCTATGTGCTCAGCACCAATTCTCAAAGCTCCAGACTATGCCAAGCAGTTCATTGTGCAGACTGATGCCTCTGAGCTAGGGATAGGAGCGGTCATATCCCAGACCAATAATGAAGGCCAAGACCAACCTGTTGCTTTTATAAGCAGAAGGCTTCTCCCCAGGGAGCAGCGTTGGAGTGCCATTGAGAGGGAGGCCTTTGCTGTGGTTTTGTCCCTGAAGAAGCTGAGACCATATTTGTTTGGTACTCACTTCCTAGTTCAAACTGATCACAGACCTCTCAGATGGCTAATGCAGATGAAAGGTGAAAATCCTAAACTGTTGAGGTGGTTCATCTCCCTACGGGGAATGGACTTTGTAGTGGAACACAGGCCTGGGACGGCCCATGCCAATGCAGATGGACTTTCCAGGTTCTTCCACTTAGAAAATGAAGACTCTCTAGGGAAAGGTTAGACTCATCCTCTTTCGTTTGTATGAGAAAGTGCCCTCTTTCTGCATGGTTGCCCCCACTTTTGCTGAATTGCTGATGTGCTTTGACTGAGTGTGCCCTGGGCTCCTGCTAATCAGGTACCCAGGGCCTATGTTCTTTCCCTAAAACTGCATTGAAGCCTAAACCCAATTGGCATTTCTGGCCACAGGTCAGCCCCTGGTAAATGGTACCACAGGTACCCAGGGCACTGTGACCAGAGAAGGCCTCTAAGGGCAGCAGCACTTATTGTGCCACCCTTAGAGGTCCTGTACCTTTACACTCACACACTGCCTTTGCAGGCTGCGTGTTTTGGTGCAGAATAAAGTGAAGAGTCGACATGGCACACATCTCTGTGTGCCATGCCTACAACCCACTGCCCTGGCATAGATCAGTCACCCCTCTAGCTGGGTGCACTATACCAGTGGTGAGGGTACAGGTGCATGAGCCCTGTACCCCTACAGTGTCTAAGTCCATTCTTAGACATTCTAAGTGCAGTGCTGCCATTAACCCCTTCGCTGCTAGGCCTTCCCCCCCCCCCCCCCTGTGCTAAGCCTTTTTTTGGCTATTTGGGGTAGTTCGTGCTTAGGCCCCTGTAACTTTTTACCATATAAGGTATCCACAAAATTCCACCCACCCACATTCCCCAAAGTCTTCCAAGAAAAATGGTACCTCACTTGTGTGGGTAGGCCTAGTGCCTACGACAGGAAACGGCCCAAAACGCAACGTGAACACATCACATTCTCACAGTGAAAACGGACCGTTTTTTGCAAAGTGCCTAGCTGTAAATTGTGAACCCTAGCTCTGCCGGCACCTAGGGAAACCTAGCAAACCTATACATTTTTGAAAACTAGACACCCAGGGGAATCCAGGAGGGGTGACTTGTCTGGCTCTCACCAGGTTCTGTTACCCAGAATCCCTTGCAACCCTCAAAATTTGTCAAACAAAACACATTTTCCTCACATTTCTGTGGTGGAAAGTTCTGGAATCTGCGTGGATCCACACAATTCCACCCACCCCCATTCCCCAAAGTCTTCCGAGAAAAATGGTACCTCACTGGTGTGGGTAGGCCTAGTGCCCGCGACAGGAAACAGCCCAAAATGCAACGTGGACACACCACATTTTCACAGTAAAAACGGACCCTTTTTTGGAAAGTGTCTAGCTGTAGATTTTGAACCCTAGCTCTGCCGGCACATAGGAAAACCTAGCAAACCTATACATGTTTGAAAACTAGACACCCAGGGGAATCTAGGATGGGGTGACTTGTCTGGCTCTCACCAGGTTCTGTTACCCAGTATCCCTTGCAAACCTCAAAAGTTGTAAAAAAAAACCACATTTTCCTCACATTTCTGTGGTGGAAAGTTCTGGAATCTGCGTGCATCCACAAAATTCCACCCACCCTGCATTCCCCAAAGTCTTTCGAGAAAAATGGTACCTCACTTGTGTGGGTAGGTCTAGTGCCCGCGACAGGAAACGGCCCAAAACGCAACGTGGACACACCACATTTTCACTGTGAAAACGGACCCTTTTTTTGCAAAGTGCCTAGCTGTAGATTTTGAACCCTAGCTCTGCCGGCACATAGGGAAACCTAGCAAACCTATACATTTTGAAAACTAGACACCCAGAGAAATCCAGGATGGGGTGACTTGTCTGGCTCTCACCAGGTTCTGTTACCCAGAATCCCTTGCAAACCTCAAACTTTGTAAAAAAACACATTTTCCTCACATTTCTGTGGTGGAAAGTTCTGGAATCTGCGTGGATCCACAAAATTCCACCCACCCGCATTCTCCAAAGTCTTCCAAGAAAAATGGTACCTCACTTGTGTGGGTAGGCCTAGTGCCCGCGACAGGAAACGGCCCAAAACGCAACGTGGACACACCACATTTTCACAGTGAAAACGGACCCTTTTTTTGCAAAGTGCCTAGCTGTAGATTTTGAACCCTAGCTCTGCCGGGACCTAGGGAAACCTAGCAAACCTATACATTTTTGAAAACTAGACACCCAGGGGAATCCAGGATGGGGTGACTTGTCTGGCTCTCACCAAGTTCTGTTACCCAGAATCCCTTTAAATCTCAAACTTTGTCAAAAAAAACACATTTTCCTCACATTTTTGTGGTGGAAAGTTCTGGAATCTGCGTGGATCCACAAAATTCCACCCACCCCGCATTCCCCAAAGTCTTCCGAGAAAAATGGTACCTCACTTGTGTGGGTGGGTCAAGTACCTGCGACAGGCAAGGGCCCAAAACCTATTGAGGCGACATCAAAATTACCTATCACAAAACAACCTGGTTTTGCAAGGGGGTTCCATGAGTTTTTGGCCCGGGCTCGGTGGCCATCTAGGGAAACCTACCAAACCCGCACATTTCTGAAAACTAGACACCCAGGGAGTCCAGCAAGGTATGGCTTGCATGGGTCCCCAACATTTCCTACCCAGAATCCCCTGCAAAACTCAAATTTAGCTGAAAAAATCACTTTTTTCTCAAATTTCTGTGTGGAAAAGTTCTGGAATCTACATGGATCCACAAATTTCCTACCACCCAGCGTTCCCCCAGGTCTCCCGATAAAAATGATACCTCACTCGCATGGGTGGGTCAAGTATCCGCGACAGGCAAGGGCCCAAAACGTATTGAGGAGACATCAAAATAACCTATCACAAAACAACCTGGTTTTGCAAGGGGGGTCACCTGGGTTTTTGGCCCCGGGCTCGGCGGCCATCTTGGTTAACTACCAAACCCACACATTTCTGAAAACTAGGCACCCGGGGGAGTCCAGCGAGGTATGGCTTGCGTGGATCCCCCAACGTTTTCCTACCGAGAATGCCCTGCAAACCTCAAATTTAGCTGAAAAAATCACTTTTTTCTCAAATTTCTGTGTGGGAAAGTTCTGAATCTATGTGGATCCACAAATTTCCTACCACCCAGCGTTCCCCAGGTCTCTCGATAAAAATGATACCTCACTTGCGTGGGTGAGTCAAGTACCCGCAATAGGCAAGGGCCCAAAATGTATTGAGGAGACATCAAAATAACCTATCACAAAACAACCTGGTTTTGCAAGGGGTCACCTGGGTTTTGGCCCGGGCTCGGCGGCCATCTTGGGAAACTACCAAACCCACACATTTCTGAAAACTAGGCACCCGGGGAGTCCAGCGAGGTATGGCTTGCATGGATCCCCCAAAGTTTTCCTACCGAGAATGCCCCGCAAACTTCAAATTTAGCTGAAAAAAACACATTTTCCACAAATTTTTGGGTGGAATTACCGTGCCGGCACAAATGTCCTGCCCCAGAGCGTTCCCCTCAGTCTCCCAAGTAAAATTATACCTCACTTGTGTGGGTGGGGAAAGGGCCTGTGACTGGGAAGAGCCCAAATCATAGGGATTAAGGGTATAGCACCGAGAATTCTAAGCGCTACACTTTTTGAAAAATACGTTTTTAGCCAATTCTGCATTGGACACCCACACAAGTGAGGTATCATTTTACTCGGGACACTAAGGAGAACGCTGTGGGGTAGGACATTTGTGCCGGCACGGTGATTCCACACAAAAATATGTGGAATATTTTTTTTTCAGCTAAATTTGAGATTTGCAGGGGATTCTGGGTAGGGAAACGTTGGGGGATCCACGCAAGCCATACCTCATTGGACTCCCAGGGTGTCTAGTTTTCAGAAATGTGTGGGTTTGGTAGGTTTCCCTAGATGGCGTCGAGCTCGGGCCAAAAAACAGGTGCCCCCCCCAAAACCAGGTAGTTTTGTTATAGGTAATTTTGAAGTCTCCACAGTACGATTTGGGCCATTTCCTGTTGGAACCACAATGCCGACCCACACAAGTGAGGTACCATATTTATCGGGAGACCTGGGGGTAGGCTAGGTGGTAGGAAATTTGTGTCAGCCTGGTGATCCTACAACTTTCCCACACAGAAAGTTGAGAAAAAAGTGATTTTTTCAGCTAAATTTGAGGTTTGCAGGGGATTCTGGGTAGGAAAATGTTGGGGGACCCATGCAAGCCATACCTCGCTGGACTCCCCCGGGTGTCCAGTTTTCAGAAATGTGTAGGTTTGGTAGGTTTCCCAAGATGGCTGCCAAGCCCGGCGCCAAAAACCCAGGTGACCCCCTTGCAAAACCAGGTTGTTTTGTGATAGGTCATTTTGATGTCTCCTCAATACGTTTTGGGTCCTTGCCTGTCGCGGGTACTTGACCCACCCACACGAGTGAGGTACCATTTTTATTGGGAGACCTGGGGAATGCTGTGTAGAAGGAATATTGTGGATCCACGCAGATTCCAGAACTTTCCCACACAGAAATTTGAGAAAAAAGTGATTTTTTCAGCTAAATTTGAGGTTTGCAGGGCATTCTGGGTAGGGAAATGTTGGGGGACCCACGCAAGCCATACGTTGCTGGACTCCCCCGGGTGTCTAGTTTTCAGAAATGTGTGGGTTTGGTACGTTTCCCTAGATGGCCGCCGAGCTCGGGGCCAAAAACTCATGGGACCACCCTTGCAAAACCAGGTTGTTTTGTGATGGTTAATTTTGATGTCGCCTCAATAGGTTTTGCGCCCTTGCCTGTCGCGGGCACTAGGCCTACCCACACAAGTGAGGTACCATTTTTCTCGGAAGACTTTGGGAATGCGGGGTCAGTGGAATTTTGTGGATCCACGCAGATTCCAGAACTTTCCACCACAAAAATGTGAGGAAAATGTGTTTTTTTTTACAAAGTTTGAGATTTTCAAGGGATTCTGGGTAACAGAACCTGGTGAGAGCCAGACAAATCACCCCAGCCTGGATTCCCCTGGGTGTCTAGTTTTCAAAAATATATAGGTTGGATGGGTTTCGCTAGGGGCCGGCAGAGCAAGGGTTCAAAATCTACAGCTAGACACTTTGCAAAAAAAGGGTAAGTTTTCACTGCGAAAATGTGGTGTGTCCACATTGCATTTTGGGCCATTTCCTGTCGCGGGCAGAAGGCCTACCCACACAAGTGAGGTACCATTTTTCTCTGAAGACTTTGGGGAATGCGGGGTGGCTGGAATTTTGTGGATCCACGCAGATTCCAGAACTTTCCACCACAGAAATGTGAGGAAAATGTGTTTTTTTGGACAAAGTTTGAGGTTTACAAGGGATTCTGGGTAACAGAACCTTGTGAGAGCCAGACAAGTCACCCCATCCTGGATTCCCCTGGGTGTCTTGTTTTAAAAAATGTATAGGTTTGCTAGGTTTCCCTAGGTGCCGGCAGAGCTAGGGTTCAAAATCTACAGCTAGGCACTTTGCTAAAAACAAATCTGTGCCTAGTAGGCTTTCTGCCGCCCTGGGGGAAATCGGGGGGTGGGGGGGTTTGCCCCGATATGCCCCCAAGGGGGGCAGAAAGACTGTGGCTATTTTGGGGGGGATGGGGGCATTGGTATGCCCATTCTGGGCAGCCCTACCCCACACATAAAAAAAGCCAGCGTAATCGCTGGCACCCCTGAATTAAAAAAAAATATATTTCCTGAGGCCTAGTGGGCTTTCTGCCCCCCCGGGGGAGCAGATAAGGGGCTATTGACCCAATATGCCTCCCGGGGGGGGGCAGAAAGACTGTGGTAATTGTTTTTGGGGTGGGGGCATTATTATGCCCATTCTGGGCACCCACCACCCCTACATAATAAAAAAAAAATCCCTGGTGCCTAGTGGGCTTTCTGCCCCCCTGGGGGCATATCAGGGACTACTGCCCCCATCTGCCACTGGGGGGGCAGAAAGACTGTTGCATATTTTTTTGGGGGGGTGGGGGCATTGGCCTACCCATCTTGGCAGCCCCCACCCCATCATCAATAAAAAAATCCCTGGTTTCTAGTGGGCTTTCTGCCCCCAGGGGGCAGATTGGGGCTACTATCCCCGTCTGCCCCCGGGGCAGAAAGACTGGAATTTCACTAGGGGTGGGGGCATTGTCATGCCCATTTTGGGCAGCCCCAACCCCAACATCAATAAAAAAATCCCTGGTTTCTAGTGGGCTTTCTGCCCCCGGGGGCAGATTGGGAGCTACTGCCCCATATGCCCCCTGGGGGCAAAAAGACTGACATTTCTTTGGGGGTAGGGGCATTGCCATGCCCTTTTGGGCAGCCCCACCCCAACATCAGTAAAAAAAAATCTTGGGGCTATTGCTCCCATCTGCCCCCCAGGGGGGGCAGAAAGACTGTTATGCCCAAATAGTTATGGGGGGAGCAAAGGCCCTTGCCCAAGGGGCCGCTCCCCCCTCCCTGGTGTCTAGTGGGTGGATCCCTGCTTGGAGCTTGCCCTCCTGGGGTGATCCCCAAGAAGGGATCCACTAGGGAGATTCTCCCCTTTTCAATGATACCTCTCCCGTCTTTCTACGTGCTCGGGGGGCTGAGATAGCACCCTGAGCACGTGGAAAGTGAAACTGAAATGAGCCTCTTGGCTCATTTCAGTTTCGGTTTCACTGAAATGATGTCAGCGCGACGTGCGCGCTGTTCGTCATTTCAGGGAAACCAAGCAGGCAGCCTCGGGAGCTGGAGAAGCTCTTCCCCAGCTCCTGAGGCTGTTGGGGGGCAAAGGGAATCCCTCTGGTGCCCGCACCAGAGGGATTCCCTGTGCCATGTGCGAGGACGGCCGGGGGCCATCCTACGCACATGAGCACTGGTGCGTCAGACGGCACCCGGCCGTCCGACGCACCCAAAGGGTTAAGAGTATATGGTGCTGGGAGTTTGTCATTACGAACTCCACAGCACCACAATGGCTACACTGAAAACTGAGAAGTTTGGTATCAAACTTCTCAGCACATTTAACCCACACTGATGCCAGTGTGGGATTTAATGAAAAATGCATACAGAGGGCATCTTAGAGATGCCCCCTGAAAACTAACCTACCACTAGTGTCCAGGCTGAGTGGCTGCTTTCAGCTGCCACCACCAGACATGTTTCTGGACCCCTGGGTCGAGAGCCTGCTGCTCTCTGGGGCCTGAAACAATGCACATCCTGGGACGAGGTGGCAGGCCTCCTCCCCAGGATGGGCAGGGTTCACGAAGGGAAGCTTCAAAGGCTTGCCGCCTTTGTGAGCTTCCCAGGCCACTTGCTGCTTTCAGCAACTGGTCCCCACTGGTTCTGACCCCACTTTGGGCGGGAGAACCAGTGGGAAAAACAAGTGAGGAAGAGAGGTGTGCCCACCTCTGCCAATTCCACCCCTCAGGTGGGGGAGGCAAGGTGAAGCACAACTCTCAGTCCCCGCCATCTTGCAGATGGGGGACTCAGCCAACCAGGGAAAGGCTTATGCCCCTCCCACTGGAGGGTGGCATAATAGAGGTGCACCCACCCCAGGGAAGGGACCCATTGGTCCCAACCTTTTACCTACCTGTAATGCCCCTAAATCTAGTATTTAGGGGCACCCCTGAACCTTGCTTCCTCAGACCCGAACGTGCGACAAGAAGAAACTACAAGAGTAGAAGAAGAAGGACCGAACAGCCGTGCAGAAGCTAACAAGAGGAAGACGCCCACTGACTTGGCCCCACCCCTGCCGGCCTGTCTCCACCTCGAACCTGCTCCTACAAAATCCCGGTGTGTCCTGCAGCCAGCAACCTCGTAAATCCCGGAGGACCTGCCTGCCTTCAAACTCAAAGACTGTGTCTCCCGTGAACACCTGATTTGTTCATCTGCAACCTCTGGTTCCGGCCGGACACCGTGGATCCTCCCCACTCTGCACCCGCCGTCCATGGCCCAAGCTCGAGTGGGCAAACACTGCGATGAGGTCCCCCCGGCAATCCTAACCCAAAATCTGGTGACCCCTGACCTGCCTTAAGCCTCCAGCCGACGCCTGCAGCCTAAATCCGGAAGGTCCCCCCGATCGCGACCAGGAGCTGGTGAGAAGATCCGACCCCAAAAGGCACCCCTGCACCCGATGCCCCGCGGCCTTGGGTGGCCAAACCGAGGGTGCCTAACCAACCCCTAACATCCCAACTTACCTCTCAAAGTGGTGGTCGCACCCAGAAGACCTTCGTCCCCAAGCCTGCAGTGCCTTTGCAAACTGGAGGTTCCCCTTTGCAAACAACAGGGCGCCAGACGTCGAAACAGCACCCTGCACCTGGCTGCCCTAGTGCCGCTGAGGGTGCACCTGTGGTGCTACTTTGTTTCCCCATTTTCCCTCAGCTAAAGTCTGGGAGCTTTGCTCCCACAACCAAGTGCCTGCTTGTCAGCAGCCACCAACCGGAGGCCCCTTATCCCCAATTGGATAACATTGGGCCTCAGCACTCTGCACCCGGCCGCCCTAGTGCCGCTGAGGGTGTAACAAGAGTGCATCCTTGACCCTGGGGGACCCCTGAGTCTACCCCCAGAACCTCAACTCCCACTACTGAATACTTACTTTAAAACCGATAACACTAGTTCCTCCATAGGATAACATTGAGTGTGGAGTGTGAAAACCTAAAGAAATTCTTTAAAATTGTACTGTTTAACAAAAACGCTTTTACTTACCTGTTTACAGGATATGTCCCAGTGTAGTATCCAGGTATACTACACTGAGTAAGAAAAAGTAATCTAAAAAGTAACTTACCTGGTAATATACTGAAAAGCCTATTCAAGTCTCTACTGATTTTACAAAGCATTGCATTTCTCTGCAACAATACTGTAAGTCAAAACAAAGTGCATATACCATTTCAATCCATACTGTATTTCAATGGTGTATTTACTGCAAAGTACTTATCACTTACCTGTGCCAGACTTACTTGGTTCTAGGAAATAAAATAACTAAAAGAATATTTTTATACAAAAACAAACGGTCTGAAGTTCAGTCGTTGAGTGTGTGAATTCATTTGCTGACTGAGTGTGTACAACAAATGCTTAACACTGTCCTCTGATACTGCCTTACTGCTCGACCACACTACCACAAATAGAGAGTGAGGTGCTATCTAACTTTACCTCTGCCTACCTTTGGGGTTCCACTGGACTCTGTGCACACTATACCTCACTTTGGTATAGTATATACAGAGCCAGCTTCCTACATTGGTGGATCAGCGGTGGGATATACAACTTTGCATTTGTTGGACTACTTGGTTACCACCTGATCACATGACAGAACTCTTAAATTGTCTTTAGAATTCTGATTTTTCCCAAATTGGCATTTTTGCAAAATTACTAAAAGTCTTCCTAGGGCCTTGGTTAAGTCCCTGTAGAATTTTAGAAAAAATAAAAAGTCACAGTAGCTAGGGTTAGAGGGTTTAGAAGTTTTTTTTTAACAATGTCTCAAAAGAAGATCCCAGCTGTTAGTGAAAATAACCACAATGTCATAGAGGACATGGGTGAGGAGCTTGACCTCACCCCTTACCTTCACTTGTCTTTCAAAGAGGTAAGGTCCCTATGCAAAATTAAAAACATAGCCATGGGATCCCATCCCAACAAACAAAAGCTCCAGGAGCTGTTGGCTGGATATGCAAAGGACCACCCATCTGAAAGTGATGAAGACCAGACAGATGAGGAAGAAGAGGGTGAGGATGACCAGGTTGATGCACCTCCCTCACTTCATAGGGAGAAAAGGGCCCCAGTGGCCCTGACTCCATGAATCAACCTCTCAGGACCTAGATCCCACACAGGTGGGTCAGGCACTACTGAGGACAATGAGGACAGCCTCAATGAGGAGGATAGCCTTTTAGCAAGGTTGACCAAAATACTGGATCTAGAGACCAGGTTGCTGGCTCTAGAAAGAGAGAGAGCAGAGATGGGCCTAGCACCCATCAATGGTGGCAGCAATTTACTCAATAAGGATAAAGAGCAATCTTATGATCCCCAAAGGGATTGTCCCTAAATATGAAGAGAGTGATGATATCACAAAATGGTTCACAGCCTTTGGGAGGGATTGTGAAATGAGAAAAGTGAAGACGTCACACTGGGGGGCACTCCTTTGGGAACTGTTCTCTGGTAACTGCAGAGACAGACTCATGACCCTTTCTGGGGGAGATGCTGAATCTTATGACCTCATCAAGAGAACTCTGATTGAGGGATTTGGACTCACAACTGAGGAATATAGAATTAGATTCACGGGGGTTCCCAAAACCATTCCTGGATTGACTTCGTAGACTACTCAGTTAAAACACTAGATGGCTGGTTAACTGGACACAATGTGCATGATTTCAATGGACTTTACAATCTGTTTATGAAAGAACATATTTTAGGTAATTGCACTAATGAAAAGCTACATCAGTATTTGGTAGAGCTAGGTCTAATTTCTCCCCAAGAATTGGGAAAGAAGGCAGACCATTGGGTAAAGACAAGGGTGACAAAAACAACCACTGGTGGTGACCAAAAGAAAGGGGTTACAAAACCTCCCCAGGGGAAAGGTGGTGAGAATCCCCAAGATAAAAAGCCTGAGTCTTCTAAAGGGCCCCAAAAACCTGCACAGGTTGGGTGGGTCCCAAAACTCTTCCCAGTCCAATAATAGGTACAGGGGAAAGAACTTTGATCCTTTAAAGGCCTGGTGTAACAACTGTAAGAAGTTGGGACACTTAACTGGAGATGCTGCTTGCCTAAACAAGAAGGCCCCTAGTCCTACTACAGCTACTCCTGGTGTAGCAAGTCTACAGATGGGATCAACAGTGTGCCAAGACCAAATCAGGTTGCACACTGAAGCAGTTCTAGTTTCAGAAGGGGAAGTTGAGCTTGCCACTGTAGCTGTGTGGCCACCCAACTTAAAGAAGTATTTACAATACCCTTGGATTAATTGAACTAGGATAGAAGCTCTGAGGGATACAGGTGCCAGTGTCACTATGGTGAGAGACACACTGGTTTCCCCTGAGCAATACTTGATTGGGAGAACTTACCCGGTCACCAATGCTGACAGTGTTACCACTAACCATGCAATGGCTATGGTGACATTAGACTTTGGGGAGGTTACTGGCCTGAAACAGGTAGTGGTCTGTCTGAAGCTACCAGTTGCATGTCTGCTTGGCAATGATCTGGAAACCTCAGCATGGGCTGAGGTTGAACTAAAAACCCATGCAGCAATGCTGGATATCCCTGAATTGGTGTGTGTAAAAACAAGAGCACAGAGCAGAAAACAGGGTGAAAAAGAAGTGTTGGAGCCTGAAAGTATGGCCCAACCTTCCAAGAGGAAAGGTAAGAAGACTGGGGAACCAGCTTCTGTACAGCAAAAGGATCAGGACCCCTCTCCTCAGGGAGAGGACTTGGACACCCCAGAGGGAACAGAGCCCATGGAGCTTGACCCTTACCAGGTTGATCTCTTGTGCTTAGGGGGACCCTCTAGGGAAGAGCTGTGCCTTGGACAGCATGACTGTCACACTCTTGAAAGCCTGAGGCAGCAAGCTGCAGCACAGGAAAAGGGAGATGTCAGTGGTACCCACAGAGTTTATTGGGAAGAGGGACTACTGGACACTGAGGCCAGAGACCCCAAACCTGGAGCCACTAGGAGAGTGGAAGTGCCTCAGAAGTACAGGGAGTTCCTTATAATTTTAGCTCATGACATCCCTCTAGCTGGGCATCTGGGCCAAACCAAAACCTGGGAAAGGCTAGTTAGCCACTTTTACTGGCCCCATATGACTCAGAAGGTGAAGGAGTTTGTCAGCACCTCTGTAACCTGTCAAGCCAGTGGCAAGACAGGTAACCACCCAAAGGCCCCCTTAATTCCACTACCAGTAGTTGGGGTTCCCGTTGAAAGGGTAGGTGAGGACATAGTGGGTCCACTTGAACCTCCCACATCATCAGGAAACATTCATTTTAGTGGTAGTGGATCATGCCACTAGGTATCCTGAGGCAATTCCCCTTAGGACTACTACAGCTCCTGCTGTAGCCAAGGCCCTCATTGGTGTCTTCACCAGAGTAGGGTTTCCTAAGGAGGTGGTTTCAGACAGAGGTTCCAACTTCATGTCTGCTTACCTAAAACACATGTGGAAAGAGTGTGGAGTGCAGTACAAGTTTACTACACCCTATCACCCACAAACCAATGGCCTTGTTGAGAGATTCAACAAGACATTGAAAGAGCATGATTATGGGGCTCCCTGAAAAACTCAAAAGGAGATGGGATGTCCTCTTACCATGCCTGCTTTTCGCTTACAGAGAGGTGCCACAGAAGGGAGTAGGATTTTCCCCCTTTGAACTTCTGTTTGGCCATCCTGTGAGGGGACCACTCTGTCTTGTAAAATAGGGTTGGGAGAAGCCTCTCCAAGAACCCAAAAAAGATATTGTGGACTATGTGCTTGGCCTAAGGTCCAGAATGGCTGAGTACATGGAAATGGCATCCAAAAATCTTGAGGCCAGCTAGGAGCTTCAGAAGCACTGGTATGACCAAAAGGCTGCACTGGTTGAATTTCAACCTGGGCAAAAGGTGTGGGTTTTGGAGCCAGTGGCACCAAGGGCACTCCAGGACAGATGGAGTGGCCCTTACCCTATCCTACAAAAAAAGAGTGAGGTCACCTACTTGGTTGACCTGGGCACAAGCAGGGCACCCAAAAGGGTTATCCATGTGAACCGCCTGAAGCTCTTTCATGACAGAGTGTTGTATTCCGCTTTAGGTGTCCGTATATAGGTTTTCCTGAAACATGTCCTTATATAGGCACAATTTGCATTGCCCTTATATAGGCATAGAATCCCAGTCCTTATTTAGGCATTAGCCATGCACTCCAAATACAGGCATGGTCACCGACATCCGTCCACCCTAACGTCACAACGAGTTCTTAGAAACCAGACCCCTAAGCTCTTGGGAGTTCCCCTAGCACAGGATTATTGATTTCTCCAAGAACTCATCTATTATGCATGAACTGCTATACCTTAAGGGTTCATTCCTGACGTCTTCCTCTGTCCGACTTCACGTCAATGCTAACATTTCAAGGCACCTAACAGGTATAAATATACCTTCACTTGCCCAAGCAAGTTAGAGGAGACCTCGACTTCAGAGGAGCCCGTATCCCGGACTGACGCACTGAGAAGAGACGCTGTCATTCCTTCTCGCAGAAGAATCCAGCTTCCAGTGTTCTGACTCCCTTCGCGGGGTGTTAGAGTTTGAGATCCGGCAGGAGATTCCCACCTCTCTCATTCTCAAGGTATGGAGCTGACTAGAACCTAGAGGGACTCTTGGCATATTAGACTTAACATACTCTTAGTATACCATACTATAGAATACTTCACCTACTTCTTACCTTGCCCTACACCTAGACTAGGTTAGGTACATTGGGGTAGAACTAGCTTAGAGAAGCATCTTATGAGTACTCGCATTTATAGCTCATGTTATTTATGTACGTGAATATATGCTAAAAGATAATGCTAGCGCAGTATTATTTCTTTCTACTGCTTACGCTGTACATTATATATTCTTGCATACTGTCTTGTGATCATAACAGCTCATATCTCTTACACGAGAAACAAGACTGTTCAATAAATCCTTTTTATTGAAACGCCCGTCTATTCTTTCTGTGTAACTCTGAGGAAACTAAGCATGCACGACTAGCTGAGTGAAACTGTTATCTATTGTTTCCACGATTCTGAGAAGTGTTCCTATTCTAAAGGTGAAACAAAGTTGTCATGTTTATGCGGTTGCCAGAAACTACTCCCTTCTTGTTTACAAGGAGTTTCTAGTGGCCTCTGAGTTAGCTGGCACAAAAGTAATTAAGTTTAATATACTCGATAGGGACATACTGACCTCAGTCCTATGTCAAACCTATAGGGTATATTATTCCAATGCGCAGAGCCTATTAGGGAAATAGGAACTACACTACATGGCGCCCAACGGTTTGGTAAGGCACTAATTTAACGCTAGATACTGAGTAACTCAGTCGTGCTTTTCTCTCAGAGACCCCTACTCACATACTCCATAAGACGTCTGGAGTGGGTAGGGTTAAATATCCGCCAAAGCTAAATAGGACAAAAAACCTATAGATTAGCTATTTTGGTTTAATCAACGTTGAAGGATACAGTGTTCCAAAATATTGTGCACCTTATCTTTTGTTTCCTTGAAACTTGTACTACATTTTTCAAAAAACAAATGTCCATTCGTGGGGACAATGGCACCGAGAACGGTGTAGCTGCGGCTGACCCAGTCGTAACAGCTTTTAACTTTACCGGTTTAAATGAAACCGAGGAGGGTGTTATAGACATCGCTCCAAACTTAAGAAGAGCCATCACTCTAAAACTTATAAAACACGGCCTACCACCAAGAGGTGGTAGAGCAGTTTTCGTGATAGAGGCACACGAATCCTTTCAGACAGAGGTATTCTATTCATGGATAATATTCCCAAAATCAAATCCAGTCACAAGAGTGTTTCACTACTACAAAGAAGATGAACCACCAGAGGAATATATTCCTTTCGAGGATATTGAAATTCCACTCACATACCAGGAGCATCATCTCTGGTTTAAAGGCGCCCTAAAACATCACAGAAACATTACCAGGCTCGGTCCACTAGGTAGACCAGGAGCAACATGGCCGATTCTAGCCGGCTACACTCCTCATCCTGACCTCGATATAATGTCAGACGAGGAATTACTTACTCAACTTACAGAGTTAATAAAAATTTACAGACAACTAGTCCAATATGTCATGCGGACTTTCACAGTCCAACCACCATTGACCATTCCAAATCAAACCCCTCAACAGGGAATACACTAAAAATTACTCCACAGACTTTATACGCAGTCATGGGTAAAATGCCCACAAAACGTGAGCAAATTCCATTCTGGATAGCTCAAAACATTACTCAAATCGAAGCAGTATTTCCGAATACTAGCCCTTATGAGAAACACAGAATCCTAACAATCTGTTTACCAATGGGGATCACATCACAACTGGAAGATTGCACCACTTGGTGCGCAGTCTTTGCTGCCATCTATACTAAAACACATGGTGTTCCGTCAATTGCAGTAATACCAGATGTCCTGAAACAAATTCAAAACGAATACGGGGCAGAGCCTGCTCTGAATTTAGGTATGAAATTACTGAAAAACTTCGACCAGGTCTCAACAATAATATTATCTAATATTAAAGGGGAGGCAGCATCAGTGGCGATCCGCCAACGCTTAAGCGAATTTGATGTTACAGAACATCAAACTGAACTACCCAGAATAATAGAACAATCTTATGCAGAATTAGGCAGAGATAGTTTGGGTGGAAAACCTTTGAAGCCAAAACTATCTGAAAGTCCTGAGAAGGACTCTATTAAACAAACTCCTACATCTTCTAAAAAGAAGTGGGAAACTAATAAACAAAATTCAAACGAGAAACGTTCTCAATCCCGAGGTAGGTCTCCTCAAAAGGAGCCCTCTGAAAGGAGGTATAACCTCAGGAATAGGGATAATTTAAGAAAACCTGACAGGTATCAAGATACTGATACACGTTCCTCTCGTACCTTTCAGATATCATCACAGACATCGGAAAGAAGAGGACGGTCAGAACATAGAGAAGAACACGTGAAATCGAAAGACGACAAACACGTTCAGAAAAATAAATCAAAACCTCAATTCTCAAAAAAGAAGGTAGCAGGTCTGAAGATCAGACATGCCGAGAATACTGAGAACACAGCTCAAGAACGGAGAATGGGCTCAGACAATGCTGGACAGTGCAGCAGAAGTCACAATAGCTCGCCAGAACCTGAAGCAACTTCTGGAGACAGTGGACTTGGATGAGTACATCACAGTAGAGACTGTAGACACCAGGGTTAGTACTCCACAAAAGTTATATGAAATAACACTCCGAATGGAGGGAGACATACCAAGAAAAGTGAAAATACTCTTTTGGGAGAAACTTTCAAGGGGTTATGATATACTTCTAGCAGAAAAAGACTGGCCACCACAATTTGTCAGGGAGTGCCCACATGGTGAGGACATTATTATGCCTGCCTTCTCCAACCATATTCCAATTCACCTAAAATATACTTATGCCAGGAAATGGGCAGTTGCCCAGGCCCCAGCATTATACAAAAATCATGTAGGATGGGATGAGGACTCACCTCACCACAAAATACATCTAAAAAATGAACCTACTGCACAAAGGCAGTACCCAATAAAGCAAGAAGCTAAAAAACAGGTCAGGGAGATCTTAGATCAACTTGAATACCAAGGGGTGATTGAAACATGCACCTCCTCAATGAACAATCCTTTGTTTCCTGTATCCAAACCAGACAATACATATCGTCTAGTTTTGGATTACAGACACTTGAACACTTGTTCAAAAACATTTGCAGTGCAAAATGCACATAGTACAGCATTAATGAATAACATTGTGCGTAAAAAATATAAAACCACATTGGACATTTCAAATGGTTTCTTTTGTCAAAACATAGCACCTGAAAGCAGGTACTTAACAGCTTTCTTAATAATGGGGACCCAGCGTCAATTTTGTAGACTCCCACAAGGGTTCAAGAATAGCCCGGGGTTATTCTCAGCGAGAGTAACAGAGTTACTACAAATTTATGATAATGAGGCATTGTCATATGTCGATGACATCTATCTGACAGACGATGACCTAGATAGGCACTTGAACAGGGTGAGTACCATTATATTGGGCTTCGCCTCTGAGGGCTATAAATTCAACTTTAAAAAATCCAGAATTGCCCATCTCAATGTCCTTTTCCTAGGATATGAGCTTTCAAGTGAAGGCAAGAGCCTGGCAGCTAACTTTTAGAAAAGTGTGCGCTGCTCCAACGTCCAAAAACGCTGAAAAATTTACAATCCATCTTGGGTTTCCTAAATTTTGGAAGAACTTACATTCTAAATTACGCAGAAAGGGTTAAACCTCTCTACGAATTAATCAAACCTGATTTTTCAATCAAACATTGGACACAAGAACACACAGAAATCTTGCGTTCACTTCAAGCTAACATGTTAGCAACAAATCACTTACAAACACGAGTAAGTCAACGCAATTTAGTGATCCGAATAATATCGGGTCAATGCGGATTCACCTACTTAACATTTAATGAGGGTGAAAAAGTACCAATAGCATACAAATCACATTTGTATACACAAGCAGAAATGCGCTTCACTTCAACAGAAAAAATACTAACAGCAGTTCAAACCGCTGTAGCAAAAGAAAGAGCTCTAGCCCAAGGGAAAAGCATTATTGTCGTAACTCCAGTACCGGCCTTAGAGGCGGTTACAAAAGCGAGCATTCCAAATGCAAAAGCTTTACATCCTAGATGGATACAATGGGTTAATTCTCTTGCTGCAACAGATGTTGAATATGTTTTTGATCCTGATTTAAAAACACAAGCGTTCCTGCAATATGAACATGAATGTCCTCTGCCCACTGAAATTCTGCCTCTCGATCAGTATGAATTTATAATTTACACTGACGGATCCGCACAACCCGCTACAGGGAGTAAGCAAGCTTACAGTGCAGCGTGCGCAATCGTTAAAGGTCGCATGCGCGATGGTAACTTCAGACCAATGGTCACTAAAACTCAATCTCTAGGAGATTGCACAGCTCAGCGAGCTGAACTACAAGCATTCAAACTGGCACTTGAAAGTACAGATCGCGAATTTCCCACACTCATAGTGTGCGATTCTTTCTACTGTGTGCAGTCGTATAATGAATATATACAAAATTGGCTTGAAAACGGGTTCAAAGATGCAAAAGGTGGCACAATAAAGCATAAAACGCTTTGGGAACAAGTAGTTCAGTTAAAAAACGAACTACCAAAAGCTCACGTAATACACACGCTGAGTCATCAACGTGATGGCGTTCACGTTGCAGGGAATTCATTGGCTGACGAAGCCGCACAGGGGGCTGTTCAGACGGCTTCCGTAGCTGCGATCACTCGTTCAAAAACGAGAATAGACAGTGAGATATTGTTGGCTGTCAATGCTTCAAGCAAAGGCAGTGGTGCAGCGTTACCAAAGAAATTTCCACTCAAGTACTCTTATGTAATTGATGCAAACAACGTTCCTTTTGCTCGAATCCCTGGAGTGGGGGATAGGGTAATTCCAAACATGGAACGTAGAGCAGCTTTGATTTATGAAGCACATCTGGGGGAGGGTCTGTCACATCAAGGGATCTCTAAAACAATATTAACATTAAAAGAGATGTACTGGTGGCCTGGAATGAATACACAGATTCACATCTTCATCGATGACTGCATAGACTGCAATAAACAGCGTGATGCAGAACGCCACCAGACACCATGCTACGAAGTAGCCTGCCCAGTACAGACACCATTGTTAGACAGCATTAGACTATCTATGCGCAGGCGTCCTTATGGACAAATACAATCCCACAAATACTAAGTCAAGGTTCCTATGGATATGGCCTCAGCGCTCGGCTGACGCTCGAACTGTTATAAAAGATTTGCGAGTCTTTATCGGCACATACGCAATTGGCACACTACATTCTGACCAGGGCCCTGCGTTTAGCTCTCGGGCTTACAAAGAAGCCATGGCCAGTTTGGGCGTAGCATTGCGGTACTCCTCTCCGTTTCATCCTGAGGGAAATTCTGTTGTGGAAAGGAAAAACCGGGACATAAAGCAGTCTATAACAGCTAGAGTATTAGGTTCGGGTGATGGGTGGGTCAAACATCTTTATGGGGTCCAACGCTCATTAAATAATTTGCCAAGAAGTTCTCTAGGGGGGTCACTCCATATGAGGTCCTATTTGGGACAAGAATGTGGGTTCCTGATCTCGAATGTAAAGGCACAGTGGTGGAAAATAAACCCTTTGATATCAAAGATCGTTTGGCTGTTTTACAGGATCTAAATGAACTAAGATCGAAACAAAGCAACGTGTTCCTGAAGCCAACCACCACTGGGGAAAAACCGGCAGTCCCAGCAAGGCCTGTCTGGATCCCAAAAGTTGGGGATCTAGTCAGAGAGAAGATTGCGGACAAGAAGGAATTTGGGCCTTCTTACAGACAACCAGTACCTGTCCTAGCCATACACGGAACAAGAACAGTACTTCTGCCGCCCCTTGCTGGAAAAAGGAGAAAAGATTTGAGTCAATCGACCTCATCAAACCACAGTATGTGGCCAATACTAAATAGTAGGCCTCGTGGACTCCGACCTAGTAGCAGACGCACTCCTCTCGCTACTATCCAAGAGGTTCAGACTGAAAGACTCATAACCATCGAGAATTCAGCAGTAACAGATGAAGGACTAAGCAACAATGCTATGGAACTCGTCCCTCTTGAAACTCAAGTAACAGTTCGTCCAGATACACCTGTCTATACCAACGTAACAAGTGATCAACTGGTTCCAGCGATTTCAACAAATCCTGATGCAATTTCAACAATTGACCGAACTGCTTCTGGCTATTTCATTAACTTTGATATGTTTTCTGAGGATTCGAGTGAGCCTGAAACGACGCCAGCATCAAAAACTTTCAAACAGCAAGTACAAGACCTTTTTCATTTTCTGAAAAAGACTTATCTGGTTTCACCATGGATTGAACTGTGGATTATTTCTGGAATATTTTTCTTTCTGCTTTGGCTAGCTTTGGTTATGACTATCAGCGTGCTTATAAATGGCAGATACATCCATTTGGACTCTGAAAGTAAAAATGTGAACTTACTTTTGAAACCACACAAATCATCCCATCGTGAAGCAAGAGACTTGTCAGCAGTGAACATCACAGCCGTTCCTATACAGGATGGTATAGTGAAGAACAAAATGGATTTCGATATCTTCGGCCCTACGGAACTTTTGAACATTCCACATTTATTTAAAATTTCACTAAGTGATTTTATTACCTCCAGTACCTATTCTGATGATTGGGACTTTGAGACTGTAAATGATATGATGTCTGATCTAGAAAGGTCTGCTGCATTCTCTAACAATGAATACTTAGAGGGTTCATCAGACTATGAACAGCTTTATTACTACAACCACTATGGTCATCATTTCTTGCATAAATCTGCAACACCTAGAAATGTGTTTATGTTTAACCAATGGGAACATTGTCCTACACCACCAAAAGGTAGTTCAAAAACGTTTGCTAAAAAGTTTCTCTTTATTTCAGGGTACAATACATCTGATCCAGAAACATTTTACTATAAAAATGTAAACAAAACAGGACAGAAAATTATGTTAACAAATACAAAACAGATTTACTCTGCAGCATTTATTACCCAACTGTCTAGACATGGATTTGACTTGTGGAAAGACACAATAGACACAAAATCTGTCTGGGGTTCTAAAGATTGGCAAGTGCAGGGGATAGAAGCTTTGTTTAGAGCATGTATCATCCCTCAGCAAATAATGTTTTTGAATGACACTGTGCAACAAACGTCTTGCCTTGGTTTAGCCAAGATCAAAGACATGAAAACACCTTCTGTACCAACACCTGCAAGTAATAACACTACACAGGCAGCGGTTACAGTTGACACAATACTACAAACCAACAGAACAGATCCTGATTGGAAAAACTGGTTACTCTGGCCTACAGACACAAACATCTGTCAAGAAAGATTCCTGAATAGAAGACAGGGCTTTACTATCCATAGGCCAGACCCACGATACGTTCAAAGACAACATCCGGGGGTAGTAACAACATACAGTGTAGGAAAATTGTGCCTCGACTGGCTACAAAAATCTACACTTGAGGATGTGAAACAACACTTATCTTTACTTAAAGAAGACGCAGACCTTAGGGAATTCTTGCTAGGACCAAGAAAACTGTGTCAAAAACATTTCATATATGCCGGCATTTATGCTGCTTATAATGAAGTATGGAAGGTTTCACAGGCAGAGGCCGCAGAACGAATACGTGAACTTGATCGTATTAACTTAGAGAAAACTCTCTCTGTGGTCGACAATGGGTTAACAACTTTGTCATCCAGAATTTATTCATTGGACAACATTGTATCCTCTGCTATTGACATACTGGAACAAGATTTAACCATGTTACAACAAGGCCAATCTCAGTTACGTTCTATTATGTTATTAAGCTGGACGCTGCAATCTTTGCGTGCGGGCTATGTGCCTTGGCGTTTTATCAACACGTCGGCTCTGTTTGCAGAATACAATCTAACTGATAAACAGATCGAACTGGCACAAAGGGGAGCAAAGTATACAGTGCTGAGCATTGAAAAACTGGAAAAATTACCATTTACGGTAGCAGAAAAACCAGCTACAGAATGGCTTATCCATGGCAAAATCACTCTGCCTGTCTCTACTTTTCAGTTTCAGTATTGCCTCAAACAAATGCAAGCAGGCAAATATGAAAGGTTGGGTAAAGAATACATTAAGATATCCTGGGATTTACCTTACGACTACAGATGTTGGAGTGGGGATCGTGAAGTGTTTCTAAGCGGTACACACTGTGAAAATGCACTAAGCGGTTCACTCATATGTCAGGACATTTCTTTACACGGGGCTTGTAATGGTTCTGTGGCAAATTTGTCCTGCCACCAGCAGGGTACACCGGCTACTGTGATTAATCCAACGTTTGGACAACTTTCTAACGGGAGTTACCTCATGTTGAATGATCAGAGTTGCTGTGGCATGTTGCCAGGCATCCCATATCTGGTAACGGTCAACTCCAGGGTTACTTGCTGTATGCAAGTATTGTTCCCCCCAATAGACACAGTCAGGGAGTCGCCTCTATGGCCTTCATTGAATGTTTCTTTTATACGTTTTGATACTTTAAGCAGAATGAAAGCCATGCTTTTGCAACAGACCGTGCCTCTGACCTCGGCCAAAGAAATCTATGATTTACAAATTGCAAGGACTTCGGCTGAGATACAGGCTTTAATTCGTACAAACTGCCCTATACATTTCGCAGAAATGATGGGACGTATCTTTAACATGTCTGATACGAGCGGTATTGTACATGTATTTAAGACCATCTGTTCAGGACTGTTAGCACCCTTCCAGGCAGTCCTCGGAATCATCCCAAACTTCGCACATTCGGTGTTTGGTGGTGTGCCATTAATTCTAGCACTTGTTGCAGGAATCCTATTTCTATTCCTACTATTACGCTATGGCAAGCCTATCCACCGACATCACTCCGAGCGATGTGGAGAAAGCTCTCCTAGAACGGAAGTGCCGTGAGCGCATAGTGCAGCTTTTGGGCATGCCTCGTCTACGGGAACTTAATACAACGTGGTTCCTGTCATTCAGACCAATCTGGCAAGATTGCATCTTACCTGTTCTAAGCTGCCTGCTTTGCGGTGAAGAATGCATGCTAGACACCTGTCTAACACTCCCATCAGTCATGCCAATGGATATCGATACTCTGCTAGACCCGGTAACGGCCCATGCTCTGTGTTGTCCCCAGAGGCTACCAATCCTGATGATGGCATTCATTGAGATCTCACAGACGCTTCCTGCTGCTGCTGAGGTACGAGATGGATCAACAGGCACACAGGTAACAACGGACGCGAACATTGCTGCGGCATCTTCTGCTGAAGGCGATGTTTCTCATCTCTGTGCAATTAACCTTCTGAACGAGGTGTTCCAAATGTCACCAACATCGGTAGACGATATTTTGTCTACAGAAATAGATGATTTCATGTTTACACCAGACCCATACACTGACTTTGATTCGGCTCACAGTGTACCAGGGACGCAATGAATTTGGCCTTCATATTTTCAAAACTTGGAACTCTTCCTAAAATTGAACTTTTTTTCTTTATTTTTTGAAAATACATGGCAAAACAATCTGCTTACAGTAGAACTATTCTTATAAAACGGACTTCTTTGAATACTTCCAGGGACACATTGTCACCTTATTTGTCTAAAATTTCATTTAATACCATGATATGCAATGGCTTTGATTTTTGAAAACTTGTCAACCATTTCATCATATGTATATATTTCTGTTTATTCATTCATGTTGCATTTATTTCCAATATATGCTTAGAATGAAAAAATGCTTTAAAATGTACAGTACCTATTGCATTACATGTTTTAGCAACAGTTCTTTTAAAAACTTCTTTTACTATGCTTTTAGAAATGTTTTTAGCAATATGTGGTACTCAAGTTTAATGTTTAGCATTTAGTATTATCGTTCATTCGAAAGTGGAGTGGGTGTTGTATTCCGCTTTAGGTGTCCGTATATAGGTTTTCCTGAAACATGTCCTTATATAGGCACAATTCGCATTGCCCTTATATAGGCATATAATCCCAGTCCTTATTTAGGCATTAGCCATGCACTCCAAATACAGGCATGGTCACCGACATCCATCCACCCTAACGTCACAACGAGTTCTTAGAAACCAGACCCCTAAGCTCTTGGGAGTTCCCCTAGCACAGGATTATTGATTTCTCCAAGAACTCATCTATTATGCATGAACTGCTATACCTTAAGGGTTCATTCCTGACGTCTTCCTCTGTCCGACTTCACGTCAATGCTAACATTCCAAGGCACCTACCAGGTATAAATATACCTTCCCTTGCCCAAGCAAGTTAGAGGAGACCTCGACTTCAGAAGAGCCCGTATCCCGGCCTGATGCACTGAGAAGAGACGCTGTCATTACTGCTCGCAGAAGAATCCAGCTTCCAGTGTTCTGACTCCCTTCACGGGGTGTTAGAGTTTGAGATCCGGCAGGAGATTCCCACCTCTCTCATTCTCAAGGTATGGAGCTGACTAGAACCTAGAGGGACTCTTGGCATACTAGACTTAACATACTCTTAGTATACCATACTATAGAATACTTCACCTACTTCTTACCTTGCCCTACACCTAGACTAGGTTAGGTACATTGGGGTAGAACTAGCTTAGAGAAGCATCGTATGAGTACTCGCATTTTTAGCTCATGTTATTTATGTACGTGAATATATGCTAAAAGATAATGCTAGCGCAGTATTATTTCTTTCTACTGCTTACGCTGTACATTATATATCTTGCATACTGTCTTGTGATCATAACAGCTCATATCTCTTACACGAGAAACAAGACTGTTCAATAAATCCTTTTTATTGAAACGCCCGTCTATTCTTTCTGTGTAACTCTGAGGAAACTAAGCATGCACGATTAGCTGAGTGAAACTGTTATCTATTGTTTCCACGATTCTGAGAAGTGTTCCAATTCTAAAGGGAAACAAAGTTGTCATGTTTATGCGGTTGCCAGAAACTACTCCCTTCTTGTTTACAAGAAGTTTCTAGTGGCCTCTGAGTTAGCTGGCACAAAAGTAATTAAGTTTAATATACTCGATAGGGACATACCGACCTCAGTCCTATGTCAAACCTATAGGGTATATTATTCCAATGCGCAGAGCCTATTAGGGAAATAGGAACTACACTACAAGAGCTGGCATCACCATGCTGATGGTGACTGATGAGTATCAGGAGACAGAGAGTGAACCTCTCCCTGACCACCTCTCATACAGCCCAAAAGATGGGTCAGTGGATGGAGTTGTCTTTTCAGACAGCCTCTCTGCCCAACAGCAGACTGATTGCAAGCAAGTCTTGCAGCAGTATGCAAAGCTCTTTTCCTTGACCCCTGGTCAGACAAACTGGTGTACCCATGATGTGGACACTGGTGACAGTTCACCTGTCAAAAACAAAATCTATTGACAGTCTGATCAAGTCAAGGAAAGCATCAGAGCTGAAGTCAGCAAGATGCTGGAGTTAGGGGTTATTGAACCCTCTGAGAGCCCCTGGGCCAGCCCAGTGGTTCTAGTCCCCAAACCTCATCCACAGGGTGGAACGAGAGAAATGAGGTTCTGTGTGGACTATAGAGGGTCAACTCTGTCACCAAGACAGATGCTCACCCTATCCCAAGAGCAGATGAGTTGATAGGCGAATTGGGTGCAGCCAAATTTCTAAGTACCTTTGACTTAATTGCAGGGTACTGGCAAAGTGGCATGGCCCCAGGAGCAAAAGAAAAGACAGCATTCTCCACACCTGATGGGCATTATCAGTTTACTGTTATGCCCTTTGGTTTAAAGAATGCCCCTGCCACCTTCCAGGGGTTGGTGAATCAAGTCCTTGCTGGATTGGAGTACTTTAGTGCAGCTTATCTAGATGATATTGCTGTCTTTAGGTCCACCTGGCAGGATCACCTGATCCACCTTGGGAAGGTTTTAAATGCCCTGCAAACTGCAGGCCTAACTATCAAGGCATCCAATTGCCAGATAGGGCAGAGAGCTGTGGTGTACTTGGGCCACCTTGTTGGTGGAGGCCAGGTACAACCCTTATAGCCGAAGATCCAGGCCATCCTGGACTGGTCAACTCCAACAACCCAGACCCAAGTCAGGGCATTCCTTGGCTTGACTGGGTACTGCAGGAGGTTTGTGAAGGGATATGGGTCCATTGTGGCTCCCCTCACAAAACTCACCTCCAGAAAGATACCCAAAAGGTAAACTGGACAGTTAGTTATCAAAAGGCTTTGAGACCCTGAAAGAGGCTATGTGCTCAGCACCAATTCTCAAAGCTCCAGACTATGCCAAGCAGCTCATTGTGCAGACTGATGCCTCTGAGCTAGGGATAGGAGCGGTCCTATCCCAGACCAATAATGAAGGCCAAGACCAACCAGTTGCTTTTATAAGTAGAAGGCTTCTCCCCAGGGAGCAGGGTTGGAGTGCCATTGAGAGGGAGGCCTTTGCTGTGGTTTTGTCCCTGAAGAAGCTGAGACCATACTTGTTTGGTACTCACTTCCAAGTTCAAACTGATCACAGATGGCTAATGCAGATAAAAGGTGAAAATCCTAAACTGTTGAGGTGGTCCATCTCCCTACAGGGAATGGACTTTGTAGTGGAACACAGACCTGGGACGGCCCATGCCAATGCAGATGGACTTTCCAGGTTCTTCCACTTAGAAAATGAAGTCTCTCTAGGGAAAGGTTAGTGTCATCCTCTTTCGTTTGTGTGAGAAAGTGCCCTCTTTCTGCATGGTTGCCCCCACTTTTTGCTGAATTGCTGATGTGCTTTGACTGAGTGTGCCGTGGGCTCCTGCTAATCAGGTACCCAGGGCCTATGTTCTTTCCCTAAAACTGCATTGAAGCCTAAACTCAATTGGCATCTCTGGCCACAGGTCAGCCCCTGGTAAATGGTACCACAGGTACCCAGGGCACTGTGACCAGAGAAGGCCTCTAAGGGGAGCAGCACTTATTGTGCCACCCTTAGAGGTCCTGTACCTTTACACTCACACACTGCCTTTGCAGGCTGCGTGTTTTGGTGCAGAACGAAGTGAAGTGTCGACATGGCACACATCTCTTTGTGCCATGCCTACAACCGACTGCCCTGGCATAGATCAGTCAACCCTCTAGCTGGGTGCACTATACCAGTGGTGAGGGTACAGGTGCATGAGCCCTGTATCCCTACAGTGTCTAAGTCCATTTTTAGACATTGTAAGTGCAGTGCTGCCATTAAGAGTATATGGTGCTGGGAGTTTCTCATTACGAACTCCACAGCACCACAATGGCTACACTGATAACTGACAAGTTTGGTATCAAACTTCTCAGCACATTAAACCCACACTGATGCCAGTGCACACAGAGGGCAACTTAGAGATGCCCCCTGAAAACTAACCTACCACTAGTGTCCAGGGTGAGTGGCTGCTTTCAGCTGCCACCACCAGACATGTTTCTGGACCCCTGGGTTGAGAGCCTGCTGATCTCTGGGGCCTGAAACAATGCACATCCTGGGACGAGGTGCCAAGCCTCCTCCCCCAGGATGGGCAGGGTTCACGAAGGGGAAGCTTCAAAGGCTTGCCACCTTTGTGAGCTTCCCCAGGCCACTTGCTGCTTTCAGCAACTGGTCCCCACTGGTTCTGACCCCCACTTTGGGAGGGAGAACCGGCGGAAAAAACAAGTGAGGAAGAGAGGTGTGTCCACCTCTGCCAGCTCCACCCCCTCAGGTGGGGAGGCGAGTGAAGCACAGCTCTCAGTCCCCGCCATCTTGCAGATGGGGGACTCAGCCAACCAGGGAAAGGCTTATGCCCCCTCCCACTGGAGGGTGGCATAATAGGGAGTGTACCCACCCCAGGGAAGGGACCCATTGGTCCCAACCTTTTTACCTACATGTAACGCCCCTAACTCTAGTATTTAGGGGCACCCCGACCTTGCTTCCTCAGACCAGAACCTGCGACAAGTAGAAACCACAAGAGAAGAAGAAGGACCGAACAGCCGTGCAGAAGCTAACTAGAGGAAGACGCCCACTGACTTGACCCCAGCCCTGCCGGCCTGTCTCCACCTCGAACCTGCTCCTGCGAAATCCCCGTGTGTCCTGCAGACAGCAACCTTGCAAACCCCAGAGGACCGGCCTGCCTTCAACCTCAAAGGCTGTGTCTCCCGTGAACACCGGATTTGTTCATCTACAACCTCTGGTTCCGGCCGGACACCGCAGATCCGCCCCACTCTGCACCCGCCGTCCACGGCCCGAGCTCGAGTGGGCAAACACCATGAGGAGGTCCCCCGGCAATCCCAACCTGAGATCCGGCGACCCCTGACCTGCCTCAAGCCTCCAGCCGACGCCTGCAGCCTAAATCCAGAAGGACCCCCCAACCGCAACCAGGAGCTGGTGAGAAGATCCGACCCCAAAAGGCACCCCTGCACCCGACGCCCCACGGCCTTGGGTGGCCAAACCGACTGTGCCTAACCAACCCCTAACTTCCCAACTTACCTCTCGAAGTGGTGGTCGCACCCAGAAGACCTTCGTCCCCAAGCCTGCAGTGCCTTTGCAAACTGGAGGTTCCCCTTTGGAAACAACAGGGCACCCGACGTCGAAACAGCACCCTGCACCCGGCCGCCCTAGTGCCACTGAGGGTGCACCTTTGGTGCTACTTTGTTTCCCCATTTTCCCTGAGCTAAAGTCTAGGAGCTTTGCTCCCACAACCAAGTGGCCTGCTCATCAGCAGCCACCAACCGGAAGCCCCCTATCCCGCATTGGATAACATTGGGCCTCAGCATTCTGCACCCGGCCACCCTAGTGCAGCTGAGGGTGTAACAAGAGTGCATCCTTGACCTAGGTGGACCCCTGAGTCTATCCCCAGAACCTCAACTCCCACTACCGAATACTTACCTTAAAACCGATAACACTATTTTCCTCCATAGGATAACATTGACTGTTTTTCTTGGAAAGATTTTTAAGTGTGGAGTTTGAAAACCTAAAGAAATTCTTTAAAATTGTACTGTTTAACAAAAACACTTTTACTTACCTGTTTACAGGAAATGTCCCAGTGTAGTATCCAGGTATACTACACTGAGTAAGAAAAGTAATCTAAAAAGTAACTTACCTGGTAATTTACTGAAAAGCCTATTCAAGTCTCTGTACTGATTTTACAAAGCATTGCATTTCTCTGCAACAATACTGTAAGTCAAAACAAAGTGCATATACCATTTCAATCCATACTGTATTTCAATTGTGTATTTACTGCAAAGTACTTATCACTTACCTGTGCCAGACTTGCTTGGTTCTAGGAAATAAAATAACTAAAAGAATATTTTTATACAAAAACAAGTGGTCTGAAGTTCAGTCTTTGAGTGTGTGAATTCATTTGCTGACTGAGTGTGTACAACAAATGCTTAACACTGTCCTCTGATACTGCCTTACTGCTCGACCACACTACCACAAATAGAGAGTGAGGTGCTATCTAACTTTACCTCTGCCTACCTTTGGGGTTCCACTGGACTCTGTGCACACTATACATCACTTTGGTATAGTATATACAGAGCCAGCTTCCTACAAAGACGTAATGTATTTTCTATATTTACATGATGTGAAATGTTCACATTTCACATGTAAATCATACATATACATAAGTATATATCAAAATACACACCAAATCAAATGAAGGGCTTCAAACACACAACACATACTAATGTTGTAGTTTTCTCTAATCATAATGTGCTTAAAATTTACACCATCGCTATTTTATGTAATGTTAAAAATAAATGACATTTCACTTTAATCACTACACTTAACTCAGGAACTCAAATGGACATTGTAGCCTGTGTGTTAGACAGATTTACAAATACATTATAATCATGTACCTGCTTCTCTTGTGAGACATGGAGCTGGCTGTACAGGGACAGAACTTCAGTTGCCAGCAACTCCAGCTCCTCTAGCGAGAAGACTGGGGCCCTGTCACACCTGTTCTTACTGGCAATGTGGCTCCCAGAGGTCAGAAATAGCAGCAAAAGTTAAGGGGGCCTTGTTGGCTGCAGTATTAGGAGGCAAGTGAACTTTTTATGAAACGCTGCATACATGTACACGACATACGCGATCGTCAACTGCGACGGACACATCCATTGGCTGTTGTACGTTGCTTTCACACATGTTGACCTATGGCTGGGTCCGTCATCGAGTTTCACACCCACTAGATGGTCAACATCCACTGCAGTCAACTAATTCCAAATGTACAGCGAGACCAGACAGCCTCCATTTTAGATGGTCAAGTAGTATGTTTGTGAATGTTTAGTGCATCACCATCACTCAAAATGGTGGCTACTTTGTTTACGCATACAAAATGCTGATGTTACTCATTAATTTAAAAAAACATGTATATGTAGTGCGTTACTGTGGTTTAATGCGATAGTGGCGCAATTTTGTTTACACTTCTGTTGACAGTATTTTGTTAGAAATTTAAGAAAAAATAATAATGTGTAAATAATACATTTGAAATGTATTATTTACACATAATTTTTTTTAAATCAATAGACATGTAAAAAATGACAATTGTTAAAAATATATACCACTTTTACATGTTGTGTTAAGAAACCATATATTTGTTGCCAATTTTTTAGGCAGACATATGAACCCAGGGAGAATGAGGAGACAAAAGCTTCAGGTGTTTAGATCATTTCCAGACCTTGCCACCATGGAAGAACCAGATATTATCAAAAAATTCTGATTGAATAGGTAAACTACACTGGATTTATGCCATCAGCTGGAGCCAGATCTTCTGCCACACAATAGAAATTCCACATCTATTACACCAATTGTCAAACTCAAGGCAGTACTTCATTTTTGAGCCACGGGATCATTCCAATGCATTGTGGCAGTATCTGGTGGAATATCACAACCAACTTTCAGTGGTCTGCTAAATGAAGTTCTTTCTTTAATGATGAGACACATCAATGGCTTCATCCAGTTTCCACAACAAGAGGATTTTGCAAATGCGAAGGGTGAATTCTATGGTTTCAGTCACATAACACATATGGTTGGAACTATTGATGGCACACAGATTGCCTTAGTGCCACCACATGCCAGGGAACAAGTCTACTGGAATTGGAAGAACTGCCATTCAATCAATGTGCAAGTTGTCTGCTTAGCTGATCTGTTGTATTCCTCTTAGGGTGTCCATACACGGGCTTTCCTGTATCATGTCCTTATATAGGCACAATTCACCCTGCCCTTATATAGGCATAAAATCCCAGTCCTTATTTAGGCATTAAACCGTGCACTCCAAATACAGGCATGGTCTCCGACATCCGTCCACCCTAACGTCACAACGAGTTCTTGAAGAACAGACCCTTAGGCTTCAGGAGTTTCCCTAGCACAGGACTATTGATTTCTTCAAGGACTCAGCTATTATGCATGAACCATTATACCTTAGGGGTTCATTCATGACGTCTTCCGCAGTCCGATTCACGTCAATGCTAACATTGTGAGGTACCTCTCAGGTATAAATATACCTTCCCTAGCCCTTGTAAACTAGAGGAGACCTCGACTTCAGAGGAGCCCGTTTCCCGGCCTGACGCACTGAGAAGACGCTGTCATCCCTGCACGCAGAGAGTCCAGCTTCCAGTGATCTGACTTCCCTTGCGGGGTGTTGGAGTTCGAGTCTGGCAAAGAGATTCCCACCTCTCTCATTCTAAAGGTATGGAGATTACTAGAACCTAGAGGGACTCTTGGCATACTAGGCATACTAGGCTTAACATACTCTTAGTATACCATAGTAAGGAATACTTCACCTACTTCATACCGCTCCCTACACCTAGGTTAGGTTAGGCACATTGGGGTAGAACTAGCTTAGAAACGCATCGTATGAGTACTCGCATTTTTAGTCTGTGTTATTTATGTGAATGAATATCTGCTAAAAGATAATGCTATCGCAGTATTATTTATTTCTACTGCTTACGCTGTACATTATTTATCTTGCAAACTGTCTTGTGATCGTAACAGCACATTTAACTTACACAAGAAACAAGACTGTTCAATAAACCTTTTATTGAAATGCCCGTCTATTTCTTTCTGTGTAACTTTGAGGAAAACTAAGTATGCACGATTGAGCTGAGTGAAATAGTTATCTATTGTTTCCACGACTCTGGGACACGTTCTGATTCTAAAGGGAAACAAAGTTGTCATGTTTTGCGGCTGCCAGAAACTACTCCCTTCTTGTCGTCAAGGAGTTTCTAGTGGCCTCTGAGCTAGCTGGCACAAGTAATTAAGTTTAATATACTCGATAGGGACACACTCACCTTAGTCCTATGTCAAACCTATAGGGGATATTATTCCAATGCGCAGAGCCTATTAGGGAAATAGGAGCTACACTACATGGCGCCCAACGTGGGGCAAGGCGGTAATTTAACGCTAGATACTGAGTAACTCAGCCGTGCTTTTTCTCTCAGAGACCCCTAACCATATACTCCAAAAGACGTCTGGAGTGGGCAGGGTTAAGTATCCACCACGGCTACATAGGGAAACCCCCTATATATTAGCTGTTTGGTTTGCTCAACGTTGAAGGATACAGTGTTCCAAAATATTGTGCACCTTATCTTTGTTTCCTTGAAACTTGTTCTACATTTTCAAAAAAACAAAATGACTGAAGCCGGAAACGGTGAAGCTGCGGCTGATCCAGCCCAAGCAGCAGTTTTTAACATTACAGGTTTAAATGAAACCGAGGAGGGTGTTATAGACATCGCTCCAAACTTAAGAAGAGCCATCACTCTAAAACTTATAAAACATGGCCTACCACCGAGAGGCGGTAGAGCAGTTTTCAGTGATAGAGGCACACGAATCCTTTCAGACAGAGGTATTCTATTCATGGGTATTATTTCCTGAATCCAATCCAGTAACACACATGTTTCACTTCTAAAAGAAGATGATCCACCAGAGGAATACATTCCTTTCGAGGATATTGAAATTCCATTAACATACCAAGAGCATCAGCTCTGGTTTAAAGGCACCCTAAAACATCACAGAAACATTACCAGGCTCGGTCCACTAGGTAGACCAGGAGCAACATGGCCGATTCTAGCCGGCTACACACCTCATCCTGAACTGAATAGTGTGCGATTCCTTTTACTGTGTTCAGTCGTATAATGACTATATACAAAACTGGCTTGAAAATGGTTTCAAAGATGTGAAAGGTGGCACAGTAAAGCACAAAATGCTTTGGGAACAAGTAGTTCAGTTGAAAAACGAACTACCAAAGGCTCACGTGATCCACACACTGAGTCATCAACGTGATGGCGTTCACGTTGCAGGGAATTCATTGGCTGACGAAGCCGCAAAGGGGCTGTTCAGACGGCTTCCGTAGCTGCGATCACTCGTTCAAAAACAAAAATAGACGGCGAGATAATGTTGGCTGTCAATGCTTCAAGCAAAGGCAGCAGTGCAGCATTACCAAAAAAGTTTCCACTCAAGTACTCTTATGTAATTGATGCTAACAACGTTCCTTTTGCTCGAATCCCTGGAGTGGGGGATAGGGTAATCCCAAACAAGGAACGTAGAGCAGCCTTGATTTATGAAACACATTTGGGGGAGGGTCTGTCACATCAAGGGATCTCTAAAACAATTTTGACGTTAAAGGAGATGTACTGGTGGCCTGGAATGAATACAGAAATTCACATATTCATCAATAACTGCTTAGACTGTAAATTACAGCGGGAAAGCCACCAGACACCATGCTACAAATGTAGCTGCCCAGTACAGACACCACTGTTAGACAGCATTAGACTATCTACGCGCATGCGTCCCTACTGGACAAATGCAATCCCACAAATACTGAATCTAGGTTCCTATGGATATGGCCTCAGCGCTCGGCTGACGCTCGAACTGTTATAAAAGATTTGCGAGTCTTTATCGGCACATACGCAATAGGCACGCTACATTCTGACCAGGGCCCTGCGTTTAGCTCTCGGGCTTACAAAGAAGCCATGGCCAGTCTGGGCGTTGCATTGCGGTACTCCTCTCCATTCCATCCTGAGGAAATTCGGTTGTGGAAAGGAAAAACCGGGACATAAAGCAGTCTATAACAGCTAGGGTATTAGGTTCGGGTGATGGGTGGGTCAAACATCTTAATGGGGTCCAATGCTTATTGAATAATCTGCCAAGAAGTTCTCTAGGGGGGGTCACTCCATATGAGGTCCTATTTGGGACAAGAATGTGGGTACCAGATCTCGATGACGTAGGCACAGTGGTGGAAAATAAAACATTTGATATCAAAGATCGTTTGGCTGTTTTACAGGAACTGAATGAGTTAAGAACGAAACAAAGCAACGTATTCCTACAGCCAACCACCACTGGGGAAAAACCGGCGGTCCCAGCAAGGCCTGTCTGGATTTCAAAAGTTGGGGATCTAGTCAGAGAAAAAATTGCGGACAAGAAGGAATTTGGACCTTCTTACAGACAACCAGTACCTGTCGTAGCAGTTCAAGGAACAAGAACAGTACTTCTGCCGCCCCTTGCTGGAAGAAAGGAGAAAAGATTTGTGTCCATCAACCTCATCAAACCACAGTATGTGGCCAATACTAAATAGTAGGCCTCGTGGACTCCGACCTAGTAGCAGACACACTCCTCTCGCTACTATCCAAGAGGTTCAGACTGAAAGACTGATAACAATTGAGAATTCAGCTGTAACAGATGGAGGACTAAGCAACAACGCTATGGAACTCATCCCTCTTGAAAATCAAATAACAGTTCGTCCAAATACACCTGTCTACACCAATGTAACAAGTGATCAACTGGTTCCAGCGATTTCTACAAATCCTGATGCAATTCAAACAATTGACAGAACTGCTTCTGGCTATTTCATTAACTTTGATACGTTCTCAGAAGATCCGAGTGAACCTGAAACGACGCCAGCATCATTGAAATTCAAGCAGCAAGTACAAGACTTTCTTCACCTTCTGAAAAAGACTTATTTGGTTTCTCCATGGATTGAACTATGGATTACATCTGGACTTTTGTTTTCCTGCTCTGGCTAGCTTTGGTTACAACTGTGAGCGTGCTTATAAGTGGCAGATACATCCATGTGAAAACTGAAGAAAAAGACGTGAACGTACTTTTGAAACCTCATAAATCTTCCCATCGTGAAGCAAGAGACTTGTCATCAGTGAACATCACAGCTGTTCCTATACAGGATGGTATAGTGTGGGACAAAACTGATTTTGATATCTTCGGCCCGACGGAACAATTGAACATTCCACATTTGTTTAAAATTTCACTAAGTGATCTAATTACGTCCAGTACCTATTCAGATGATTGGGACTTTGAGACTGTTAATGACATAATGTTTGACTTAGAAAAATCTGCTGCATTTTCTAAAAATGAATATTTAGAGGGTTCAACAGACTATGAAGAGCTGTATTGCTATAACCATTATGGTCATCATTATTTGCATAAATCTGCATATCCTAGAAATGTGTTTATGTTTAACCAATGGGAGCATTGTCCTACACCACCACACGGTAGTTCAAAAACATTTGCTAACAAGTTTCCATATTTTTCAGGATACAATACATCTAATCCAGAAATGTTTTACTATAAAAATGTAAACAAGACAGGACTGAAAATTATGTTAACAAATACAAAACAGATTTATTCTGCATTATTTAATGCCCAACTGTCTAGACAGGGTTTCGACTTTTGGAAAGACACAATAGACACAAAAACTGTCTGGGGTACTAAAGATTGGCAAGTGCAAGGAATGGAAGCTTTATTTAGAGCGTGCATCATCCCTGAACAAATAATGTTTTTGAATGAAACTGTCCAACAAACATCTTGTCTTGGACTAGCCAAGATCAAAGAGATGAACACACCTTCTGTACCAACACCTCCCACTATAAATAATAATACACAGGCAGTGGTGACAGTTGACAATATACTACAACTCAACAGATCTAATCCTGATTGGAAAAAATGGTTGATCTGGCCCACAGACACGAACAACTGTCAGGAAAGATTCCTGAATAAAACTCAGGGCTTTACTATTCATAGGCCAGACCCAAGATACGTCCAAAGACAGCATCCGGGGGTAGTAACAACATACAGTGTAGGAAAATTATGCCTCGATTGGCTTCAGAAATCTACACTACAGGATGTGAAACAACACTTATCCTTACTTAAAGAAGACGCAGACATTAGGGAATTCTTGCTTAGACCAAGTAAACCGCGTCAAAAACGTTTCGTATATGCCGGCATTTATGCTGCCTATAATGAAGCATGGAAAGTATCACAGATGGAGGCCGCAGAACGAATACGTGAACTTGATCGTATTAATTTAGAGAAAACACTCTCTGTGGTCGACAATGGGTTAACAACTTTGTCCTCCAGAATATATTCATTGGATGGCATTGTATCCTCTGCTATCGACATACTAGAACAAGATTTGGCGATGTTACAGCAAGGCCAATCTCAATTACGTTCTATTATGTTATTAAGCTGGACGCTGCAATCTTTGCGAGCGGGCTATGTGCCTTGGCGTTTTATCAACACATCGGCTCTGTTTGCAGAATACAATCTAACTGATAAACAGATCGAACTGGCACAAAGAGGAGCAAAGTATACAGTGCTGAGCATTGAAAAACTGGAAAAGTTACCATTCACAGTGGCAGAAAAACCAGCTACAGAATGGCTCATTCATGGAAAAATCACTTTACCTGTGACTACTTTTCAGTTTCAGTATTGCCTCAGACAAATGCAAGCAGGCAAATATGAAAGGTTGGGTAAGGAATACATTAAGACATCTTGGGATTTACCGTATACATATAGATGTTGGAGTGGGGATCGTGAAGTGTTTTTGAGCGGTACACACTGTAAACGTGCACTGAGCGGTTCACTTATATGTCAGGACATTTCTTTACACGGGGCTTGTAATGGTTCTGTGGCAAATTTGTCTTGCCATCAGCAGGGTACACCAGCTGCTGTGATTAATCCAACGTTTGGACAACTTTCTAATGGGAGTTACCTCATGTTGAATGATCAGAGTTGCTGCGGTATGCTGCCAGGCATCCCATATCTAGTAACGGTCAACTCCAGGGTCACTTGCTGTATGCAAGTATTGTTTCCCCCAATAGACAGAGTCAGGGAGTCGCCTCTATGGCCTTCGCTGAACGTCTCTTTTATAAGATTTGATACTTTAAGCAGAATGAAAGCCATGCTTTTACAGCAAACAGTGCCTTTGACCTCGGCCAAAGAAACCTATGATCTACAAATAGCAAGGACTTCGGCTGAGATACAGACTTTAATACGAACAAACTGCCCTATACATTTCGTAGAAATGATAACACGTATCTTCAACATGTCTGATACAAGTGGAATTGTACATGTATTTAAGAGCATCTGTACCGGTCTGTTAGCACCTTTCCAGGCAATACTCGGAATCATCCCGAACTTTGCACATTCGGTGTTTGGTGGCATACCATTAATTCTAGCACTTGTTGCCGGAATTCTATTTCTCTTCCTGCTATTACGCTATGGCCAGCCTATTCTCAGACATCACTCCGAGCGAAATGGAGAAAGCTCTCCTTGAACGAAAGTGCTGTGAGCGAATAGTACAGCTTTTGGGCATGACTCGTCTACGGGAACTTAACACCACGTGGTTCCTGTCATTCAGACCAATCTGGCAAGATTGCATCTTACCTGTTCTACGATGCCTGCTATGCGGTGAAGAATGCGTGTTGGACACCTGTCTAACATTTCCATCAGCTACGCCAACAGATGTCGATACTCTGCTGGTCCCGATAACGGCCCATGCTCTGTGTTGTCCCCAGAGGCTGCCTATCCTGATGTCAGCATTCATTGAGATCTCACAGACGCTTCCGGCTGCTGCTGAGGTACGAGAAAGATCTACAGGCACACAGGTAACAACGGACGCGAACATTGCTGCGGCAACCTATGCTGAAAGCGATGCTTCACATCTCTGAGCAATTAATCTACTACACGAGGTGTTCCAACTGACACCAACTTCAGTGGACGATGTTTTGTCTACAGAAATAGATGATCTCTTGTTTACACCAGACCCGTAAACTGACTCTGATTCAGCCCACAGTGTTCCAGAGATGCAGTAACAATTTGGCCTTCATACTTCAAAAACTTGGAACTCTTCCAAATATTGAACTTTTTCCCATTTTTCGAACTAAAATGGCATTTCAATCTGCTTCAAGTAGAACTAGCCTTATAGTACAGACTTCTCGGTACTTCCTCAGTCACTTTTTCCATCGTGTTAGTCTAAACAAATTCATTAATTTCCATGACATGAAATGTCTTTTTGATTTTGAAAAAACTTATCGATCATTTTTTTGTCACATGTAAATATTACTGCTTATTTCGTTCAAATTGCATTTTTATTTTAAAAATATGCCTGAAATGAAAAGCAATGCCTAAAATGTACAGTACCTTTTGCATTCTAATGGATTTTTTAAATGCCTTTTTAAACGGTTTTAAGAAATATTTTAGCAATATGCGGTACTCCATTTAATGTTTAGCATTTTAAATGTTTAGCATTCTAGTATTATCGTACACACGAAAGTGGAGTGGGTGTTGTATTCCTCTTAGGGTGTCCATACACGGCTTTCCTGTATCATGTCCTTATATAGGCACAATTCGCCCTGCCCTTATATAGGCATAAAATCCCAGTCCTTATTTAGGCATTAAACCGTGCACTCCAAATACAGGCATGGTCTCCGACATCCGTCCACCCTAACGTCACAACGAGTTCTTGAAGAACAGACCCTTAGGCTTCGGGAGTTTCCCTAGCACAGGACTATTGATTTCTTCAAGGACTCATCTATTATGCATGAACCATTATACCTTAGGGGTTCATTCATGACGTCTTCCGCAGTCCGATTCACGTCAATGCTAACATTGTGAGGTACCTCTCAGGTATAAATATACCTTCCCTAGCCCTTGTAAACTAGAGGAGACCTCGACTTCAGAGGAGCCCGTTTCCCGGCCTGACGCACTGAGAAGACGCTGTCATCCCTGCACGCAGAGAGTCCAGCTTCCAGTGATCTGACTTCCCTTGCGGGGTGTTGGAGTTCGAGTCTGGCAAAGAGATTCCCACCTCTCTCATTCTAAAGGTATGGAGATTACTAGAACCTAGAGGGACTCTTGGCATACTAGGCATACTAGGCTTAACATACTCTTAGTATACCATAGTAAGGAATACTTCACCTACTTCATACCTCTCCCTACACCTAGGTTAGGTTAGGCACATTGGGGTAGAACTAGCTTAGAAACGCATCGTATGAGTACTCGCATTTTTAGTCTGTGTTATTTATGTGAATGAATATCTGCTAAAAGATAATGCTATCACAGTATTATTTATTTCTACTGCTTAGGCTGTACATTATTTATCTTGCATACTGTCTTGTGATCGTAACAGCACATTTAACTTACACAAGAAATAAGACTGTTCAATAAACCTTTTATTGAAACGCCCGTCTATTTCTTTCTGTGTAACTTTGTGGAAAACTAAGCATGCACGATTGAGCTGAGTGAAATAGTTATCTATTGTTTCCACGACTCTGGGACACGTTCTGATTCTAAAGGGAAACAAAGTTGTCATGTTTTGCGGCTGCCAGAAACTACTCCCTTCTTGTCGTCAAGGAGTTTCTAGTGGCCTCTGAGCTAGCTGGCACAAGTAATTAAGTTTAATATACTCGATAGGGACATACTGACCTTAGGCCTATGTCAAACCTATAGGGGATATTATTCCAATGCGCAGAGCCTATTAGGGAAATAGGAGCTACACTACAGATCTGTACATCAGAAGTGCTTGTGCGCGTTTCCCCAGATCAACCCCTGATTCCTTTGTACTACGGAACAACAGCATACCCCTGCAAATGTCACAACTTGGACCTGCGAGGGCCTGGTTTGTTGGTAAGTACAATCTGGCATAATATTGTTTGGGTAAATTCATGGTGAATTATCTGAAATTGTGTTACATATTTTGTCTCTTTTTGGTTTTTTTAATTTAGGAGACTCAGCTTATCTTAACCGACCATGGTTGTTGGCACCGCTAAGGAATCCAACAATGCAGGGGAAGTCCATTTCAGTGAGGACCATGGAAGAACGCAGTGGCCAGTGGAGCGGGTGCTTGGGCTCCTAAAGTCCAGATTTCGCTGTCTGGACAAGACCGGCTGAGCTCTCCTCTACTCACCCGATAAGATGTGCCAAATCCCCATGGCCTTCTGCTTGTTGCACAACATAGGCCTGCAACGGAACATCCCATATATCGCAGAGGATGGAGACCATGAAGAGGTACCGGGTGAGGATGTTGAAATGCCAAATGAAGATGATAGTAGTGAAGAGGAAGGAATTGACGTACATCAAGATCTCATTGCCAACTTCTTAAACGGGTGTAAGTATACATTTACATATTATGACATTAAGGTTATACCAACTTTTAATCTCATGAGGAGAACAGTTTTGTGCTGGACATTTTTCTGAAAGGGCAAGTTGATGGAATCCAGGCCAAAGATGTTTGTTGATCCAAGTGTTGACACACTGCCTACTTGGTTTGTTTAGAATGTTATTCTTTGATTGTTCTTAGAAAATGTGTCCTCAAAAGAACTCATTTGTAATGTGTCTAATGGGTAATGTGATTAAATGTTTTTCTATATTTTGTTCTGTTTTATGATCCTTCACCAAGTCGTCTTTATTTGGACATTTCATTGTTGTGACATTTGCTGTTATCTGCTGCTGTTGCGAAGTACAAATGCAACATGGGTTGATCCTGTGGAAGACACACACAGACTTTGGGTGTACATATCTTGTACTGAGATAACTTTCACAGTGATTGAATGGAAGTTTTGAAGATTGCATTTGACTTGTTTTCTGTTGAATGTTGGCACCAAGCCAATATGTTCTGCTAGAATTGCTTTAACTACATGTTGTAGTCGACACCAAGCATAGTTAATCTCTCTTCACATTGCCAAAATGCTCATATTGCGTTAGGTGTATGAAGCTGCTGATGTGTCTCATCATTGTAGGAAGGACTCCTTCTAGCACACCACTTAAAGTTGATTGTGGCATTCCCTAGACACTGCCACAGTGTTTTGGAAAAACTCATGTGGCCACCAAATTGAGTACTACCAGGATTTTAGACTCTTGGGGCCACATGCATCAAACTTAGGAAGTGCGATTCCTAAATTGCGATTTTTAAGAAATCGCTATTTAGGAATCGCAATTCGTTATGCATGAAGGAATCGCAAACAAAATTGCGATTCCTACACATTCCTTATTTGCGACTCGCAAATTGCGAATCGCAAATAAGGAATGGCTTCCCATTCATTCCTATGGGCCTAGAGGCCCATAGGAATCAATGGGGATTGCATGCGCAATTTGCGAGTACCAAATAGGTACTCGCAAATTGCGCATGCTACTTCAAGGTGCAAAGGGTGCCAAAGGACACCCTGATGCACCCCTGAAAGTGCAATTAAAAACATGTTGCACACACACATGCCCCAAGGGCATGTTTGTGTGCAACATAGAACTTTGAAAAATGCACTTTTGTGCATTTTTCAAAGTTTTCGCAAGTTACCATCAACTTTAAGTTGATGGTAATTTGCGTTTCTTAAAGCGAAATCGCAATTTTTTTTTGTTGCATTGCATTTAGGGAATCGCAATTTGCGATTCCCTAAATGCAATTGCAATTTAAGTAATCGCAAACTTTGCGATTACTTAAATAGCGATTTTTGCATTTGGGATGATGCATCCCAAATGCAAAAAATGCGGTCGCAAAGGGGCAGATTCTGCAAATCTTCCCCTTTGCGACCACAAAAAACAATGATGCATGTGCCCCTTGGTGTTATTGTCGTGCAATTCCTATTGTGAGGCAGAAGATGTGGCTCTAGCTGAAGATGCAACTCAATTATATTTTGCATATAGAATCTGATTGTTTTGATTATATTCCCTTCTTTCATGGTTGACCGACAAATATTTTTTCAAATTTAATGAAATACTAGTTGGTGGGTTTTTGTTATTTGTATTTTGTTGTCATGGCTGAAAATGGAGAAAAACATTCCTTACTTGCAATTCATTTATGATTTAACTAACATTTGCCTTTTTACATTTTAAAATGTATGATGGAAGGAAAATTATAAATAAATTGAGCAAAGAAATACAACACTAGTCTTTGACTTTGTTAGTTTTGCTTTGATTAAAGAAAACCAAATAAACTAACACAGGATGAAAATAAAAAAGCCAGCAATATTAGAAAAAGTCAGTCATGGTGAATGCAACTGGACTCAGAAAGGTAAATGTGTCCAGAAAATACTCGACAAAGTGAATGGTAGTCACACACTTGAGAAAAGTAGGTTCTAGCATCTCTTGGGGGTGGAGGTTCTTGCCATCCTCTCCTGATGGTCCAGATGAATGTGTGCTCCTGCGGGAGGAGGGATGGAACCACAGTTGTAGAGACTGAGGTGGGTGCAGGTGTTGCCTTTTGTGGCAGGGCCTACCTTTCTGTGCCTGAGGCAGATGAAGTTGGCCCAGATGTTGTTGGGCCACAGAAAGGGGAAGATGGCACTGGAAAAGCCCTGTACATATGGGTGTAAAAGTCATGCAGCACCCCAGTCAGGGAGCCGATATTGGAGTTGTGATTTTCTATCTGAATATTGAGCGCCTTCTGCAACTGCTTCATTTCATGGAGCTCTGTAAGGACCTGGCCCATCATGTCTTGCCACTGATGGAGGGATCCCAAGACTTGGTCGATGGTGGCCATTGTGACAGTTAACCCAGTGACCTCACTTTGCTAGCCCACAGGTTCCTTCACACGACCCCTACCCCACTACCCTATGACCATGACCCAGTGTGCCCGATCCTACTGGTTCCTGGCTGAACTTGAGGTGGTGGTGGTTAAATCATCTGACCAGTTGCCAGGCCTGGGGGGGCACAAGATTAGGGTGATGTTGCTTTGGTCACAGGAAGTGGCGGTATCCAAGGCCTGAGAAGTGGTCACAGCTGGAGTGGGAGGTGTAGGTGTGGGCTGAGTGAGACTCACTGGAGCCGTCTGCCCAGGCAGACCAGATGGGCCAGCCGGCTCCTCATCCAGACTTGTAGGAGTGGAGTCCTCACCGAAGGCTTGTTCCTAGTGTGGAGTGGAGGTCTCCTCAGTGGCAGGGGTTTGTCCACGTACTCTCAGCGTTGGACCTATTATGAATGAATAAATAAATTATTAAAAGTCTGGATTATACATCAAATGTGTTTGAAACTAAAAAAAAGTACCAGCCTAAAAAAGGAAAAGATGTTTAAAATAATGATTGTACGTTTCAGTGGTATTATAATCAATAAAAGAAACAGTTTTAATGACACACAGAAATAAATCAGAAAAGCAAGTAAAAATGATATCCTGACATGACAAAATACATTTAATTGGAAAATATACATTAAATATACCATACATTCGAAAGAACACAGTAGAGAGGGGAAATGTGAGGCCTAGCATGCTAAAAATCTGACTATTACACAACAAAAAATGATATATAGTATTAGTCATCATATAAATATTGCAGAATAAGTTTTTAAAAAACACCATTTATCTTCAGCATATAAATTTACATACCTTACATTTTTGAAGTCAACAAACTTTGCTTTGTGAAACACATGACATCAATTCTTTAGCATAACAATGCTGGGACAACATAGAAATGGTAACCTTACAACATTTCTAAACTTAGCATTGGCTATTGATTGATAAATACATCACACTTTAACATATGTGGAAATGTTGTAGAAAAAAAGAGAATAAGCAAGATAACATAGCAATCTTATTTTCACAAAACCTAAACAAGGCCTCATGGTGGTTGTACTCGCTTCAAATATATTTTTACAACACTTGCAACATTGAAAGTTAAACATACCTAGTGGAAATATGCAGTTAAAAATAACAGACATTTACTATATAACACACATATATGAAATATGTTATTTGGTGTAAATACACTCACAAAGGAAAGACCATAACATCATGGGAAATGTAATGGAGATTGAAACCTGTAATCTTAAATAAAAGATACTACATTGAAACACACAACCAAGACAAAAAATAGATTGATACATATATATATATCTATGTTTGCAAAGGTGCAAAACACACCAGCAAAAGCTAAATAAAAAGTAATAAGGACATTTAGGTTTAGTGACCCATTCAACAAGTCTCCACTCCACCAGGGATTCCTGTCAAGACGTCAGGATGTAGGATCTGCAAGACCTTCTCCTCCCAGGGAAATAGTTGTAGGGGGGCATAGGAGAACCACCAAGTCCTCTGGGCCTCAAGGTGACGCTTAGAGGCCAGGGAATGCATTCTCCCCCACAGGCCATTCCACCTCTTCCTAATTTTCCCTTGTGTTCACAGGTTGTTAGCTACAGCATTCACTCTGTCAACTATTCTGACCCACAATTGCCTTTTCTGAGATGTGGTTGTATTTTGTACTTGGGCTCCAAACAATTGTGGCTCTACTCTAGTAATTCCATCCACCATGACTGATGATTCACCCTCTGTAAAACAGGGATTGTTCTTCTCTCCCAATATCTAAATTACCAGATTTGTAATCAATTATATAACCCGCAAGTAAATACATGAAAGAAGGAAAAAGGGCAAAGAAACAGTCAAAACAAAACAAGACCCCTGACTTAACAGACAAAGGTTCTGGTTGAAAATGTTGTGGTGTAGTGGAATGGCAAAGGATCATGGTCTGAAATGGAGTGTGTTTTATAGTATGGTATGCGGGTGTTAAAAATTAGTCAAATAACATCAGGAGTGTGCTAATAGTATTCATCCTACAGCCACAGGAATAGTACCATGTTGACTGTGTCCCACAACGGATTCACTATGTCATCAAACCGCCACTAAAACGCCACCAGCACAACTGTGAAATCTAAATAGGCTTGGTGCAACCCCGCCGCCCTGACGAAGATAGAGTTTTATTCGGCAGCAGAGGAGTCTGCTGTGTAGGCAGCAGTGAGCCGCGTACGCAAAGGTAAACACTCTGTTGACGTGGACGGAGAGTCAGGCAGCATACAATTAAATAGGGTGGGCGGGATTCCATCTGCTTGACAGAATACTTGGATACTCTGCCGCAGAGTGATGACAGTAGTCCTGCCAATATCTAAATCAGGACCTAAGTCTGAAGTTAGAAATCTTGACCAGGTGAAGACACAAAAACCATCCACCCAATTCGTGAAGTTTGTCTGCCGCAAAATTTTAATTTTTCCCACTCTGAGCTTTTCCCGATAAAACCATCAGAAGGACCTGGTTCAGTAGCTATCCAGCTTTGAGAAGACTTCACTGGATACAGCCTTCGACCTTGGCTCACTGGAGGATTTCAATTGCCATAAAAAACTAGGTTAGAAGGTAAAAACTTTGTGAGGATGGCCTTCTGTGGCTGCTGTTGCTGGGGGTTGCATGTCCAAGGAACCCATGCATCATGCATCACCTGGAAGGGCAGGAAGAGACGGGCCCTTAAAATAAGGAGTGCACTATAAAGCACTTGGTTAAGTTAGCCAATGTGCATGACACTCTGTTGCAGCTGCTGTTGTTGGGGACGTGTCCCAGTGTGGGTGATACTCCAAAAAATACCTCAATAGCATGCCCACTGATGGATGGATTAGAGAAGGTGTTAAACCTCAATTTAATGAAGTAATGTGTGCCAAGATAAGGTACAAAATAGCATATAAAAAATACAGTAAATTAAGTATAATTCAGGAAAAAACTGGAATCCACTGACAACAGTAACCAACTATCCCCAGGAACATCTTCAGGTTTGCAGAAACTCATTTTTGAGACTTTCCTTGCTCCTTTTTCAATGTGATGACCAAGATAAATCACCTCTTTTTACAATACTGCATCTTTGTAGGTGACACCATGTGTCCATTGTTAGCTAGATGCTTCAAAAGTGGAATTGTATCTAGTTTGCAATCTTATTTTGTACTTGATACCACTAGGAGGGCATCAATGCATTGGACCAAGACTGAGTTACAGGGAACTACAAATTCTCCAAATCTTTCTTTAGGATCTGAATAAAAATTGGAGGACTTTCAGTATAACCACTGTGGAATTCTACACCAAAGGAGAACTTTATTTTGGAACCAAAATGTGAAATGATATTGACCATCCTCATGCATAAGAATTGAGAAGAATTCTTGGCATAAGTCAATAACTGTATTCCATCATGCATTCGCAGGAATTTGGGACAATATTACATTAAGATTCAGTACCATCAGACAACATGGAATCACCATATGGTTTATTTTCCAAAGATCTCGAACTGTCCTCCACTTACCACCCAGTTTTTAATGCCTATCACAGAAGAGTTGCAAGGACTAACAAGCACCTCCCGTAGAATACACTGTTCTATCATTTTGTCAATGACGGACTTCATTCCTTCTTCTGCTACTTTTGAAAGTTTATATTGCCTAATTCTAGGATAAACAGCATTAGGCTTGACCTACATCTAAACAGGTTTTGTAATTGTTATCAATCCTGCCTCTTAGTCTGTGGAATCCCATACCTCTTCTTTGACAGTACGTCTTAAAATCTAGAGGAGAGTCTTCTTTTGGAAGAACTGGCAGCAACTGAACCCTTGAGTTTTGTGATTTTTTTAAACACAATGTTTATCTTGGGTTTTGATCACAACACCATTCAGTATTGAGCAAATCAAATAGTTCATTTTGCAAAGCAATTCTCTGACATGTAAATTACCAGGACTGTAATCACATAATATGAAAAGATGCTTATTCTCCTTTGACTTTATTTTAACTAGGACATCTGTTGTAACCTGATGAACAATCTGTTTATTGATAGTACCTACAACGTGTTCCTATTTTCCACATAGAGATCAACGCCTTACTGAAGAAACCCAAGGCGGACCCCAAGGACCTCAAGAACTTCCGACCCATCTCCCTGCTCCCGTTCCCGGCGAAGGTCATCGAGAAGGCCGTCAACAAACAACTGACCAGATTCCTCGAGGAGAACAGCATCCTGGACCCGTCCCAGTCCGGGTTCCGCCGCAACCACAGCACTGAAACAGCCCTCATCGCCGCCACCGACGACATCAGAACCCTGCTAGACAACGGAGAAACCGCGGCCCTCATCCTCCTGGACCTGTCAGCCGCCTTCGACACGGTCTGCCACCGCACACTACAAACACGCCTCCACGACGCCGGGATCCAAGAGAAGGCCCTGGACTGGACCACCTCCTTCCTCTCCGGCAGAACACAGAGCGTCCGCCTCCCCCCTTCCGCTCCAAAGCCACCGAGATCATCTGCGGCGTACCCCAGGGCTCATCCCTCAGCCCAACGCTGTTCAACATCTACATGGCACCGCTCGCCTACGTCGCCCGACTGCACGACCTCAACATCATCTCTTACGCCGATGACACCCAGCTGATCCTCTCCCTCACCAAAGACCCCCACACCGCCAAAACCAACCTCCACGAGGGAATGAAGGCCGTCGCCGACTGGATGAGAAACAGCCGACTGAAGCTGAACTCAGACAAGACGGAGGTCCTCATCCTCGGATCCACCCCTCGGCCTGGGACGACTCCTGGTGGCCTACCACACTAGGTACAGCTCCTACGCCCACCGACCACGCACGCAACCTAGGGGTCATCCTCGACTCCACCCTCTCCATAACGAAGCAGGTCAACGCCGTCTCCTCCTCCTGCTTCAACACCCTCCGTATGCTCCGCAGGATTTACAAGTGGATCCCCATCGAAATGAGAAGGACGGTCACCCAGGCCCTCGTCAGCAGCAGACTGGACTACGGAAACGCCCTCTATGCAGGAGCCCTGGCCAAACTCCTGAAACGACTCCAACGCATCCAGAACGCCTCCGCACGCCTGACCCTCGACATCCCTCACCGCAGCCACATCACACCCCACCTGAAAGACCTGCACTGGCTCCCCGTCAACAAGAGGATAACCTTCAAGCTCCTCACCCACGCACATAAAGCACTCCACAACACCGGACCAGCGTACCTCAACAGCCGACTCAGCTTCTACACCCCCACCCGTCAGCTCCGCTCCGCCGACCACGCCCTCGCCACTGTCCCCCGCATCCGAAGAGTGACCACCGGCGGCAGATCATTCTCCCACCTCGCCGCCAAGACATGGAACACCCTCCCCCTCCACCTACGGCAGACCCAAGACCTACTGACCTTCAGAAGACTCCTCAAGACCTGGCTCTTCGAACAGTAGCAGCACTCCCCCACCCCTTAGCGCCTTGAGACCCTCACGGGTAAGTAGTGCGCTTTACAAATGCTTGATTGATTGATTGATTGATTGATTGATTGATTTGGGACCCCCCACAGAACAAACTGTAGAGAAGGTAGCACTAGAATCGATCAAGAACGATAAAAGGTGGCCATTCACCTCACAATCTACATATAGGCCACTCTGGTCTACATTCAGGATTGCAACAAGCGTGAAATACTTGTCCCCCCTCATGCATCATCATTGTGAAACAGTCTCTGGTGACAACTAAGGAAAGCCATCGATCGGCATCAATGGATTCTGTTGGTACCCTGGATGGTATGGCTTCTTGTTTCTTATATTTTGCTGCAACCCTGAAGCTACAGGGATATTCATATGGAACTCCTGATTTTCCATATTCTGAACATAAGTTGGTTAGGCTAGGGTTACAAACTGTGTCTGATGTGCATTTTTCTGCACCTGGGGAAAAAAAAAAATTCTTGATTCGATCTGGGTTCTGCCTATACTTGCATTTATAGTGCCTGATTTTTCCACAGAAGTGACGCAGTGCTCTTCTTCGAAAAAAGGATTTTTGCATTCCCTCCAGAATTATTCACATTCACTTTAGCTCAACCTTGTGTCTGCACATTTCATTTCCCACTCTAACGCCTTGCTTCCCTCTTGGTCTGCCAGCGCATCACACTCTGCTGAATATGCGAATTAAGGTCTGGACGCAAACTTATAATGAAGCTGATATCAATTTGCTAACACCTTCTTTCTCGGGCTCTTCAACTCTGCTGTACTTGCTATTAATCTGCATGCGCCTCTCATAAAAAATGGATTTGAGATTGTTCCTAGTGATTGGTGGACAGAGTGCAAGGCTGCTGTTTCTTGGCCGACTGAGGAACCAGCTAGAGTTGCGCCTAACAATGATCCAGCTGAGGTGGTTGCTGATGAGTACAGAGCGGTGATAGATCATTTGAAAAAGAAAGTATCAGATAAGGTAGTGAACTGGGTCTAAATAATCAGAGAAGCCAAAAAAAGCCAGGGAATGCTTTTTAAGAGAGGCACATGCAGATTTACAGCAAGTACAGGGGAGTTGAAGAGCCTGATAAAGAAGATGTTAGCGAATTCATATGAGCTTCATTATGGATTTGCGTCCAGACCTTAGTTTGCATATTCAGCAGATTGTGATGCACTGGCAGACCAAGAGTATCGATGAGATCTTGAAATATGCTGTTTTGATGTGAAGCAGAAAAAGATTAAAGAGAACAATAGAAATCAGATGATAGGGACTGATTCAGATTTTGTGCAGCCTGACAATTCTGGAATGAATGCAAAAGGGAAGTAAGGTGTTAGAGTGGGAAATGAAATGTGCAGACACAAGGTTGTGCTAAACTGAATGTGAATAATTCTGGAGGGAATGCAAAAATAAATTTTTTGAAGAAGAGCACTGCATTTCACTTCTGTGGTAAAATCGGGAGCGGCGTGAGCAGCAATAGAAACAGTAGTAGAGACAGCAGTAGAAACAGTAGTAACATCTCTACTAGAATTAGGATAGTCTTGCCCCATTGTCAAAATACTCTTGGATGGAGCACTTGTGCTCACAGTTGTACTTGTTACTGCAAGCTCTGTCAATCCCTCAGCACTAGTACTCTGTTCTCCCGATGCACCCATGTCAGTTGTGCATGTGTGAACAGAATAGGTCAAGAATTCAAAAGATAATTTAAAAAGGCCATCCTCAACTGAAACCTGTTCCCTGTTTCGTTTCTCTCTGTCACCCTCATCAGGTTTCTTTTAGTGTGTGGTTTCATTAACTATTGCAGAAAAAACTCTCACTCATTCTACCATATCCACTCTCCAAAATCTTCCCTGATTAACCTACTTGCTATTTAGCCACCACTAAAATGAACCCTTATACAGTTTCTTCATTTTCTTTCTCTCATTCTCTGTGGCCATTCAATCCCATTTATTCAAGTTTTCAAACTCTGTAGATGTAAGTAGTGGCTTTCTCTCATTCCTTGTTTAGCTCAAGAAATCTAACTTCCTAAGGTTAAATGTACCCTCTAAAGGAAAGTGCAAGTCTTTGTCACCAGAGGTATATCCATGCCAATCTTGAATCCAGGTACATGTATAGAGCCCAACATCCATCAACATTTCATCTGCAGGCGAGCCCTCTGCAGGAATCTTCTGTCCCTCCATGGCAGACGCTAGGAGCATTGGGCTTTTTCAACACTGCACCCAATATTTTCACTCAAAAAAATTATCCAAAACCACACAAAACAAATAAGCGAACAACAGCCAATCCCAGCATGGCTATGGCAAAGGTCAAGCAGTCCCAGTGGGGCTTTGATAGCAACCAACCAGTGACAGCGCCACTCTGTGGTGACATCCCACCAATCCAATCATGACTCCTCTACTGACTAACCAATCACAGGGTGACTTTTTCTGTGAATGGGAATCAATACACAACCCTTCTTCTCTCAAATGCACACAAATAAACAAAATAAACCTTGTCTGCTCAACCTAAACCAGGAAAAATCTGAATACTAACAAAAAGAATCTCACAATCAATAGAAACAGGACTAGAACCTCCGCAGCACCTGTCAAACACAATTCAGACTAAAATAGCCTCCCGTCCAGCTGCAATTGACCTCTCATTAGTGTACTTATTCCCATGTACCGAGAAGCAAAGTGACAGCAACCTAAATTAGACACGCGAAACCCTGAAAAGGAAACTCGTTTATTCAGACAATTCCATGTGTGTGAGTGCGGCACAGAATGCGGCATCTCACAAAACACACTACCGTTTTGCAGACAAGTTTAACAACAATCTATTGAGATCTTGAATTACAACAAATCTGATTACCTAATTAACCAAAACCAAAATGTCTTCAATGCAAATCACAAAGATGACAATTACATCAAAATCACAGTAATTAAACCACCAATTGAACCAAAAAAATCAACATCACATAGCCAAAGGCCTCAGATACAATATAACAATAATTTGTAAAACACAAACTGCACTCTCAACCACTCAACTCACAATGCATTACTAGCACCAAACACTCAGTCTCAAGAATCACTCCACCCTATTAATACTTATAATCGTTTTTGCTCAGAAACAGCCACTGCAACCTCAGGAATATCCACAAGGAAAATACACTAGAAAATCCACCACTGTAGCTTTGTGAATGTAGACAGAAGCCAGACTAAATAGAGGGCAAAAGGAATCTCTAAAAGCAGATAGGTTGTGCCTTATCCCTTATCTGGCAACCATCCTCTGCTACCAAATCTTTGTGGGCACGGGGAACCCCTAAAATCTTATACCCCAAAAGACACCTCAATAGCACGCTTACGGCTGGATGGATTAGAGATCAGGTTAAACCTCACTTTCATGAGACAATGTGTCCCAAGATAAGTTAAAAAATAGCATATCAAAAATACAGTCAATTAAGTAAGGACAGATTCAATATGCGAGTTCTAGGGTGGAATTAGAAAATATAGAAAGATTTATACAAAAATTCAAAAGGTTCCATACAAAGTTTGCATAGTGCAGATGTATAAAATCATTGCCATAAAGGGTCTTGGCAATATGGCATTATAGCATTATAGTAAACTCAAGAATATTCTAAGTCCCAATGAGAAACAAAATCAGTAAGAAATCGGACAGCATCCCTAACAGCATAGGAAAAGCATCTGGCTCACTCCCAAAATTGAGGGTTTATAGAGGAAATCTTCTCATAGCATACAATGAAAACTGCTAATTCATCATGATGTGAGCAAAATAGTACAATTTCAGCAAATCAGAGCACAGAAAAATAGAGCGTCATACAACCTTACACTTAAGCACTAGTCAACTACATGAATATTGAGTCAGTCCCCTCTATGCTAATGTCATCGGGAGATGGCAGAACAGGCTAATTACAAAACAACAGTGAACTACTGTGAATGAATGCAATACAGCAAGCCAGTCAAAGAAACATTGAGAAAGATCCAATGCTCAGCTCGTTATAAAAAATCTTTTCAGAGAACGACATCATTTGGAAATAAACAAGCATGACTTTGCTTTACTGCATGCAACAGTAATAATAAACAGTGATGGTCCAGGGTGAGACCTCATTTTGAACAAGATGACGTCAAGGCCTAGCTGAGGGCTTGTTAGCATAATCCAAGAACAGGCACTGTAACAGGTCACAGCAAAATTGTTTCAAAGGCATCAGAATCATGTATACGTGTAACTTCCTTGGGGAGAGGAGTTGGCCTAATGGCTAGGGCGGTCGACCTCGAATCTGGGTAACCGGGTTCGAGTCTCGGCAATGACGCTGAACATCCTGTATTTCTGGGCAAATCACTTAATCTCCCCGTGCCTAACAAAAAAAATGAATGTGTCCTCATGTAACGCAACTGGTGCTATGTAAAGCGCTCCGATACCTTCGGGTCAAGTTCGCGCTATATAAAACTCCGTTTAAAAAAAACAAAAAACTTCCTGTGTAGATCCATATTCTGCACATTGTTAATGATGCACAATTTTATAAATGCACAAAAACTTCTAAGAAAATCCAAGAAATTGCATTTTAACAGGTCACAGTAAAATTGTTTCAAAGGCAATAACATCAGATACATGAATAAGTGTAAATTCCTGTGTAGATCTATATTCTGCACGTCGTCAATAATGCACAATTTTATAAATGCCCAAAAACGATTACACCAGGAACTCACACAGCATGTGTCACCTGGGAGGGGAAGGAGAAACTGGCCCTTAAGACAAGGAGTGCGATAAAAGGAGCTTATTAACTCTTGCAAGTGGGATGCTCTGCAGTAGCTGCTGATGTTGAGGACTGCGTGTGCCAGGAACTCACACACCATGCATCACCTGGAAAGAGAGAAGGAGGTGAGCCGTTCTGACAAAGAGTGCACTGAAAGGTGCTTGGCTAACACCCACTGAGTGGGATATGCTCAGGAAGTGCTCAGGCCAATAGAGGACCCATCTGTGCCAGTCAGCGACAGGACATACAGGGCAGGGCCACTCTCCCTGGCCCTGTTTATCAAGGTGTAACCAGAGGAACAGGTACATGTTTAAAATGTATTTGTAAATTTATCTAAATATTTTTTAATACACAGGCTAGGTTGTCCCTTTGAGTTCCTGGGTGAAGTTTACAGATTGAAATTAAGTGTAATTTATTTTTTACATTACATAAAACAATGGTGGTGTGAATTTGTAAGCATATTGGGGCAGATTTACAATAAACTAACGCAGCACGGTGCAGCAATTCATTTTGCTGCGCCGTGCTGCATTAGTTTGGAAAGCACAGCGATGCGACATATTTACAACAATATGTCGCACCTCTGTGCTTCCCCCTGCGCTGGCGCACAAACTGCTGCCATGCGCCGAAGCAGGCACCCTTGCACCATGGTGCAAGGATGCCTGCGTCGTGAGAGGAGATTGTTTTTGTTCAGGAAGGGTTCCCTTCCTGAAAAAAAACAATCTGAAATGCCGTTTTTCAATTCTATGTGTGCTACATTAGCACACATAGAAGTTGAAAAACAGCTTTCTTTCAATGATTGTTTATGTGCAGGAAGGGAACCCTTCCTGAACAAAAACAATCATTCGAGGTGATTTCCTCTTTCAATGTGTGCTGCAGAATGCAGCACGCATAGAAACAGGAAACAAAAACGAGGAGAAATGAATACATTTCTCCTCGTTGCGCCTCCCTACGCCAATCCCCTGAGGAGTCGTAGCATTCACACGCATTTCCAGATTTACGATTCCTCGTAAATCTGGAAATGTGTCTCATTCCACGGGTGTTGCGTGGGAACACCCACAGCAACACCCATGGAACGCCCCTTTCACGCAAAGTGCTGCGAGTTAAGGGGCCATATTTACAAGGACAGGAAAAGCCACGCAGGGTAGCTTTTCCTGTCCTTGTAAATATGGGGCAGTGTATTGCGGTGCCAGTGCGTCACAAAAAGTGACGTACTGGCAGCGCAAGGGGCTTGTAAATCTGCTCCTTTATGATTATTACATTAGTATGCGTTGTGTGTTTAGAGCCCTACATTTTATTTGGTGTGTATTTTGAGACATATTTATGTATATGTATGATTTTCATGTGAAATGTAGAAATTTCACATCATGTAAAAATAGGAAAAACATTATATCTTATTTACACCTGTACATATATATATATAATTTTTTACTTACCAAAATAAAATGATGTTTGCTATGTGTATAATCCCACATATCAGTCGGCCTAGATCAAGTGTCTCCAACCAGTCATTTGGGAACTGCTAGTTGCTCCCAGACACCTTCAGAGTAGCTCACTGCCTTGAGTTATTTTTCAAATAAGCACAATTTTATATTTTCATATCAAGTGTAAGGGGAGGCTGTGTTCAGGTGACATCATGATCTTCAGGCTGCAGATACCAGGGCCTGACAATGAGCAGAGCTCAGTCAGATTTGTGGGTCAGAGTGGGGCTGAGTCACAGAGGTGAACAATTGAAGCACTGAGGTATTGGACTCTTCGAACAAAATTCTTCTCAACTCAGATTGGAGTTGTGAACAAAAATATGCTTATGAATGCGCTTAAATAGAAGAAAAATGAAATGGATAGTTATTACTTACACAAGCAGTTACATTTTCACAGGCTCTTAGTCACCCATGCAAATATATCCCCTACATACCCATCCATGTTCATACAGCCTCAAAGGGCACTCTCACTGACACACGTGGCAGCCCTTTCATATTTAGTTCAAACCATAGTATCTGGCTCTCTGGACATTTGGCTCTATCAATCTAGCTGGCCGTGGGGGTGTCTGGTTACAATGCGCAAGCTGTTTAGCCTTCAGTATTTCACAATGATATTCACTGATGAGGAGTAGCTCTCATTACAGAAAATGTTGGAGCCCCCTCACCTGGAGGATGTCACTGGCCTGGATTATTGAATTTAGGGAATGACAATGGATAAGGGTAGTCAATAGATTACAACAAAAGTATTATTTGTTGTCATATTTTGACAAAATGAAAGACAAAAATATGTTATGTAGTACTCTTGAGCAATGCTTGTGATTGATGAAGTAAAATTGTGTTACATCAATACAGACAAACAACAAGTCACAAAACAAATCTTTTTTCTTTCATTTTTTGTATTCATACAGGTCAACGCCCATCAGAAAAGGGAGCTATGGAAGGCCATCGCCAAGAAGGTGTGGACCCAGGGGGTCTACAAGTGGTGCAGCATTCACTGTCGGAAGAGGGGGTAGGACCTACGATGCTGGACCAAGAACTCATGAGAAGTCCAGCTCTGCAAGCCCTCCCAATGTGGGAAGTGCGTGCGCCACACCCTGACCCCTCTAATGGCCCGCATACTTGCAGTGGCCTATCTGGACCTTGATGGGTAGTTGAGAGCCCAACAGAAGCATCAAGGGGTAAATTCTAGCGTGCGTTCTACATGTTAAATAACAAATTTTTGTTACAGCAACTAATTTTGCCATCAACATTAAGTTTGACACATGTCCAACGCAGAAGAAGAGTTCTTGAAGGTGTGTGTTTTGCACAAGGAGTATGATGGTGTATTTTATATATTAATTTATGGAAAAGGATACCACCTGATTTCTGTTCACTACCAGTACTGGTTTCAGCAGACACATGCCTGTCTAAACAACAAATATACATGTTTGTTTAATGTTATAAGGGACAGTTGTACCAAACGGGCACTAGTCTTTATTGTGTCAGGTGTGATGCTCCTTCACTATTGGGTAGGATATAAGCTTAGCCCTATTACAGGTGACATAGCATAAAATGCCACATTCAGATAAAGATTTTGTCAGGACAAAAGCATAACAGTTACTCAAGATATTAAAAAAAACAATTAAAATGGATAAAACATAGGGCAGGATGTTATAGAGAAAAGGTGCTTGTTGTAATGCATTGACCTAAGGATAGAAAGTGCAGCAGTTGAGCTTAAGCTGCCAGTAAGCGTTAAAGCAAACAGGGTTCGCCAAAGGAGAGGGAACCATTACAAACTTATTGGCCATATCCTTGCTGTTTGACCAATTCAAGGCAACTAAGCAACTTCTGTATCTCTCCTTTATAGACTACAAGGCCGCTTGACCGAGTAGACAGAGAAAAGCTGTGGAACAAACTGGCCAAGTACAATATACCTGTTCCATTGCTGAAAGCCCTGATTCTCCTTCATATGGGCACCTGGATGAAAATGAAGCTATGAAGATGACGTTGTTGAGACGGTGGCCTCTGTTGCAGTCCCCTCACTCTCTGTGCCACTGAGTCCCTCGGTGTTGGTGATCTCAGCACCTGAACCACAATGGCCAGCTGCTTCCCCGCAATGGAGTCCACCAGCTCACAACATCATTTTCGGAGGCCTCCACAAGAGAACAACCTAGTGGTGGTGGAACTTAAAGGAACTCTAGCAACCTCATCCATGTCTGCCATTCAGAGAACCATCTCCACCCTCCGATTTGCCCCCCCCCTCCCCCAGTTGGCCAAAACCGCCCCTTTAAAAGGGGTGGCATCTCCTTCTCTGCATGCACCTCACACCCTGCCCCTGTCCCCCCAGTTGAGCTGAGTGAGGAGGCTATTGACATCCTATGAAACATCTCTGTCGGTCAGACTGCACTCCTGAATGCCATCCAGGGGCTTAGTTGCCACATGCAACAAATGGTAGCATAGCTGGAAGGAATTCATAGTGCTATGTCTGGACTGCAGAGAGCATTTACTGGTCTAGCCTCCTCACTGACCGCAGCCTCCCAACTAGCCCAATCTTGTGCCACAACTCAGGCCCCTTCCCCAACTCAATTCCCAATTCCCACCCCTGTCCCAAGCACACTCACTCCTTTGCACGCCCCCACTACAACAGGCCCAAGCAGCACACACACACATAAACACAAACACACCAAGAAACACAAGCACACACCCAGACAACATACAGACACCACACTCACACACAGAACCACCACCACACCACAACCTACACCACATCCATCACACCCATCACTACCACACCCACCACCACTCCCACAACCATCACACCCACTACCACAACAACCACCACCACACCCACAGCCACCACACCCACCACCAGCTCATCACCCACAACCACCACACCCACAACCACCACCAGCACATCACCCACAAGCACCACACCCATAACCACCACCACCAGCACACCCACAAGCACGACACCCACCACCACCACCACCACCCCCACATCCATCATCAAATCCACAAGCACACCCACAAGCACCACACCCACAACCACCACACCCACAACCACCACCACATGTACCACAACCACACCTACCACCTCAACAGCATACTCACCCAAACACACACCTAAATGCACAACACCCACCAAACACAAACTCACACACGCCCCCGATCAACATACACCTGTCAAGAAACATACAACTTCATGTACAAAACATACACCAGACCCACATGCAACTGCACAGACAGACACATGCACAACACACTCCAGCTCAAGCTCCCTCTACCTCCAAACCTGAGTCCTCTCCCATCCCTTCTACCCTTTATCCTAGTCCTGCTTTTATGTCTGCTCTTACTTTCACTCCTTACAAACGTAAAACCACCCCTCCCAAACACAAATCCACCCCTCCAGAACCCAAAGCCACCCGTCCAGAACCCAAACCTAGCTGCCCCACCACTCCAAAACCACCCCTCCCAAGAAAAATAATTGAGGTGCGTGCTCTGTGCCCGCTAGATGCACCTTCCTGAGGTGGTTCCTCTTGGCAGATTCCTAGGTGGAAGGTGTGGTGCTACAGCACAACAGTGCAGCTGATGAACTCCTGATTTCTTATATTAAAGTTCCATCATGAGAGAAGTATCTCATTTCGGTGAATTAACCAATATTTTAATTTAAGTGACATTAATTTTCATTTGCAATTGTTTGATTCCTAGAAATGTTGATTACTAAAACGTGAAGTACATATTTTTATTTACAATTATGGCAGGAAATACAACAAATTATTTTAATGTCTACTCTGTTAAGTGAATAGACTGGTTAAAATTGTATGTGATGGTGATTTCAATTTAGGTGTGAAGATTCATCATGATAATGGACACTTGCACCAACAAATAGATGTTGTAATTTTTTTAAAGTGTTAATACAGGTGTGTTTATTTCAACTTGATAAGTGATAAGAATAAACAAATTTGCATTACACCTTAAAAAATGCCGCAACAATTGAAATTGGATTAAATACAGTAATTTCACTAGACAAGGGGAAATGTTACATGGATTAATATGTTAACTGATTCAGGTTTGGGACTGACATTGATTTTACAGGTATTTAAAAAGTAAACGTTACACCTTGTCTAGTGCAATTTCTACATTATGTTACATTTCATTTATCCCAATGATATGTAATGCATATGTTTTGAATTTGGCTACTTAAGGTATTTATTTCATCACACCTGTATGGTCACTTTTAGATTTTTGGATTGATGTCCTTTATTGTGTAAGTTCCCATTTTTTTGAAGGCAGCTTGCACAAATTTTTGGAATGCAATGTAATCATATAGGTGTGTTTCTTTAAATTTCTTAAACGTCAACATTACACACATGTGCATTCACATTGGTATGCTATTGCTTGTAAGAGAGATTTAAAAATGCACGAGTCCAGTGCAAATGTTAACAGATAAGCCAAAAGGTTAAAGGTATAAGTGACGCTTACTGTCGATTCCGACCACGACAGTGTTGAATTTGTTCGTCATCAAGTAGCAGCAGTGGCAGGACTTGGAAGATCGGGTCCATGGCAGAAAAGGAAGTGTGAAAGTGAGAAAATGTCAGTTTCTCCCTTATATTCCTTCCAAACCGCCAACTCAGGTGTGGAGGTTTTACCAGCACAGTCCTGTCGGTGGGGAGGCACATCGTAATTGGCCCGATGGACAAACTGGCTGTCCTCCCTCCGACAGCTGCTTTTGCCAATGGCGCCGTCGACCGAGTTGCACATACCTGGCAGTGTCAACGGCACTCTGATGGTCTTCCGCCTGTCGATACGTCAGCATCTAAATAGAGCGGGCAGCAGTGACTTAGCTAGACCTATGGCCGCCCACGGCCATGTGTAAGAGGGGGGTGCTGGCGAATTCCACAGTGGCCGCCCCCGCGATGGCTGCAGGTAAGAGCGGGGGTAAAGGAATGCATGGTAAAGACGTATTTGTTGTAATGGCTGCGCGTTGTAACTGCAGCACATGGTTTGGCCGTCGTGGTAAAGGGTGTTTCCCGCTTGAAACCATTGGTCAACTTCTTTAATATGTACAAGTGCTCTTGCAGATTGTTTGAATGCATGCTTGTATCTTAATGTTAGCACCTTGAAATAGGCTGATGTAATTTAGTTATCAAGGGCCACATGAATGTAGCTTTTTCTCAGTCGCAAACGGCCCGAATCACAGAATCAGGATGTTTGCAACCAGTAAAAAGCCTTTTTCTATGTACCAAACCCTATTTTGCAATTCAGTAACTATTACTGAATCGCAAAATAGGTTAGCGATTCGGTATTAGGACTCCTCCTAATACCGAATCGCTAACCTATTTTGCGATAGTCTTTATTACTAACATACTGAAACATATGGAGAACTGAAGGGAGGACATGAACTCACTTATCAATAAGGTGATCTACTGGATAAGGAACCAACAACATTGTTTTTCTCTTATCCAATCAGACATTCCCACACCTCCCAACTGTTTAAGTTGATTTTTTGCAATCCTAAACATGTTGCCGGTCTGGTGTTTCCAGATGCACGCACAATCCCCCAAAATAGCTCTTATATCCAATTTAGGCTAAATGCTAATATTCCCTAAAATGTGTGGACTCCTTTTGATCACCCTGCTAGTCCCCACATAGTTTCTGGCTGTTATCTGGATTGGGAGTTGTACTCTGAACATGGCAGATACCCATCCCTGGCAAACGCTGGCAAAGCGTCATCCGATGTGGACCTGGGTGTAGGATTCTCCGTTGAGTCGTCTTGCTAATCATTTGCAATTGATTCTGAACAGTTACTGCTTGGTGGGGTATCCTCTGGGGCGGTTTGAAGTCTTTTGAAGTGCGAGATATTGCGGCTAATGGTTTTTGCACCTTGACGTATGGTGATCATGGCACCTTTAATATCTGTTTCTACCCATGGTTCGGGTTTAAATGGAAGACTGAACTTTCCTACTGGATGATGGTCCTTCACTAATACCTGTTCTCCACGTTGGATGTTATGATGTTTTGATCGCCTCCATAGTTTCGGGTGTCTGGGTGTTTCACCCACAACAGTTGGTGGGAAATCATGTCTGTTATGGCTCGTCTTAGCCATAACTGCATGGGGAGACCTCATTATGTCTTATGAGGTACGTCACTTTGTACTCTCTTTTAGAAAGGCATAGATAGCACCTTCTATGCTCGTTTTCTCCACTTCAGCAATGAGGATGACTTTGGTTATTGTCCGTATAAATCTCTCAACTGCCCTGTTCACTTAGGACCAGCGCAGCGTGATGCGGCGCTGCTTGCTGCTTCGGTTGTGGAGGTACTCTTCTCACCGATGCCCATTGAACAGAAGCCCACTGTCTGCCCGTATCTCATTTATGAGGCCATGTGTGGTCATAATTTATTTGAGCTTGGGTATGATCTCTGCAGCCAATGTGGACACCACTATCTCAATCTCAGGCAATTTTGAGAAGTCATCAATGACTTTCACCATGTGCTTGCCATCAGGGAGACTACGAAAGTCGGCACTGGCCCGTTGCCACAAAGTGTTGGTCCTATTTTGGTGATGACGGGAGCTGGGGGATCACGGTCTCCAGTCACTTTGCATGCTACACATTCATGCACCAGTCCTCTCCTTGAGTTGGTCTAAACCGGGGAACCATACTTTACTTTGGAGAGGTTTTTTCTCTTCACTACATCTTGGTTGAAGCTGTGTGCTAGTTGCACCACCCGCTGATGTAGGCTGCTGGGAAGGACCAATCTTGTCACTTGCATGAGACACCCTACTGTTGAGACCGTGAGTTTCTGGCACCCATGATGGAAGAACTGGAGGGCAAGTCGTGCGTCCTCAGTGTGTTGTGCTGAACTGTCTAGAAGGAGCTTCCCGTTGTTGTTCTGGACTGCAGTAATGCCTAGTTGGAGGTAGTCATTCTGATTGATGGCTGCCACGACATTTGGAATGGTAATGGGGAGCGTCCTGGCTCTCTCCAACACCAACCTCATATACTCTTCGGGGTTTTGTGCAGCCTCCTCTTCAGCTGAGGTGGCAGGTCTGGAATGTCATGAGAGGAAGTCTGCCGGATGGCGCAAACCTGGCCAGTATTCAATGGAGAAGTGGAGTTCTTGGGGCTGGAGAATCTATTTCTCGATCCTCTGCGGTGGTTTGGAAGCAGTGTCCCTGAATAGCGGGATGAGTGGTTTATGATCCACGTGGACAGTGAAAGATTGTCTAAACAGGGAGATGTGGAAGTGGCGACACCCCCAGTGTACAGTGATGGCTTACTTTTTGAATTGTGAATAGCTTTGCTTCTTGCGTGTTAGAGCTCTACTCGCACCAGCCACTGGAACACTGGCGCTAGGACAAAACAGCTACTAGTCCTGTGGGGCTGGCATCTATGGCCAGCTCTGACACTTTCCAGGGGTCGAAATAAGCAAGAGTTGTCTCCGCATAAGTGCTCTGTTTGTGTTTTTTCTTTAAACAAGTGGTTTTATTGGGTTTTTAACAAAACAACAGTAGACACAGTGACTGATTATGAATTACATTGTGTCTGCAAGTGTGTCCTTGAGACTCCTGCTTCACATAAAGGGTTGGGAGGTTTGCGACATGTGAGCCAGTGTATGACAGATGGTCGGGGGATGTCACCTGGCTATATTGGCAGTTCAATGGTGGTGGTGTAGACCATGTGTCTTGGGATGGAAGCTGGGGGTGGGGGTGGAGACCAGGGTGCTGCTCGATGTGGGTTGTAGTTGGTGCCAGGGCACCGGCGGGATGTGCCCTTGGTGGCAGTCTCCCAGAGGGCGTGTCGATCCCTGGGAGGGTTGCGTCTCTGGGATCATGGGGGTAGGTTGTCATCTCGGGTGAGTTGGAGAAAGTGGTCAAGGAGGGCGGCCCATGCAGAGGAAATGGGGCATCTAGGGATACACAAGACCTCTTCAAAGCGCAGGACACTACCCTCTGCCCCTCCCCCACCGCTGTACTGCATTGTGCCAGGCTTCCAACTTGGGGGGCAGGGGTGATCGCCAATGGAGGGTGGTAGTGCGCTTAGCTAGAAGTAATGTGAGGCTACCAAAGCGTGCCCTGGCCACGACTCGTTCCCCATGCTTCCCATGCTAGGGCGCAGGCTTCCCAGGTGCCTATGTGAAGGAGTTCCGATACTACTAGCATCTCATGGATTGCCTGCCAGTACATGGAAAGGATAGGACAGGACCATAGCATGTGCTGGAGATCGGCTGAGATCTCTTGGCACTGCGGACAGCCAAGGTGTGCTTTGGGGAAGAAGTGGTTGAGCTGATGTGGTGTGAGGTAGGCCCTGTGAAGCATGGCAAATTGAATATTCTTAAATTGAGCTTTGCAGGAGACTCTGTGTGGGAATTCGAGGGCTTTGCCCCTTTCAGAGTCATGCAGTGCTCGCCCAATATCCACTTCCCACTTGTCTTTGAGTGACCTGAGCAGGGTCCCTATGTGTTTGTTTATGGCTCTATACTGCCTACTTATGATGTTGCAGCCTGTGCCCATGGTTAGCAGGGATTGAATAACTGAGTCAGTGGGAGGCTCGGTGTCTATTATGGACCATATGGCGCGGAGTATGTAACGCATCTGGTGTAACCGTAGGTGTTGGCCCCTGGCGAGGGAAAATTTCTAATGAGATGGTCAATGGTAAGGAGTTGACTGTCTTGGAACAAATCACCAATCGTGGTGAGATAGCAGTCGTGCCTGGGCAAGAGTTCTCTAGATGGGCAGGGGCTATGGGGGTTGTGGGGAGCCCTACAGAGGGAAAGCAGTTGCATACAGGATTATGTGTCAAGTCAGAGTTAGTGTCGCTGAATGCATTTATGTGCGATAGCCACTAGGAGTGGGAGTGGTCGGTGAAGAGAGACCGCTGTGAGCAGCAGGAGATTCCGGAGGCCCATGTGGGTGGGGCCAGGTTGTGTTGTGCCAACCACCGTGAGACCATTAGAGTAGAGCTGCTAAGAGGTAAGCCTTGGCTGCGCCAAGTTCGCCTTTCTCCATGGTTAGCTGTAGCTTCTGTAATGCTATGCGGTGGAACTTGCACCTCAGATGAGCTCACTGAGTAGTGCATCTAGGTTCTGGAAGAAGCTGCAAGGAGGAGGAGGTTGGAAAAATAATAGAGAAGGCATGGTAATATAATCATTTTAGAGGCTATTTTGCCTGTTGTGGCTAATGGAAGAGTTTTCCAGAATTGGACCTGGGATTTCAGGGCTGTGAAGGTACTCTTGAGGTTGCCCTCAAAGAGGTCTTCAGAGAAATTATATAGCCGCACCCCTAGGTATAGAACGGTGTCGCCTCTCACTCCAGTCGCTGCCCACCCAGACGTACCTCAGTAGGGGGCAAGAATCTTCCCAAGGGAACAAGCTAGATTTCTGATATTTAGGTCAGTTGACCCGTAGTCTGGCAATGTGCGCAAATTACTAAAGTGGCATGGATGGGGAAAGGTCCTTGCGGATATCAAGAATGTAGAGGAGTAGAATTTCCACATAGAGGGAGAACCTTGTGGGTTGTATCTCCCAGAGGTATTCCCCAGGTTTCCCTCTCTGATCCAGCAGCTCCATTGCAAGCACAAATAGTAGGTGGGTGAGGGGGCAGCCCTGTCTTGTGCCCCTCTCCATAGGGAATGCCGGAGAAATCAGCCAGCCCAGTGGACCCTTGAACTGGGGATGGTATACAACAGCTGTGTATATGCGCTGAGGGGTTCGCCAACTCCCAGTGCAGACAGCCCCTGGAAGAGGTAGTCCCACTCCATGCCGCATAGGGGAATCGGTGAGGGGCCTGGTCCATTAGGTGGAAGGGACAGCGTATATTCTGGGAGGTACTCCGCCCGGGGACGAAACCATTTTGATTAGGGCGGACTAGGGTTTGTAAGATCTGGGCATATTCTTCGGACAGTATTTTCCCCAGAATTTTGTAGTCTGTACCCAGTATGGCAATGGGGCGGTAGGACTCGAGAAAAGTCGGCTTCAGATCTGGCTTCGGGAGTGAAGTCATTACTGATTTGCATAAGGAGGGTGAGGCAGGAGCTTTATGCACAGGGCCTCTTTGTACACTTCGGCCAAGCGAGGAACAAGTAGAGAGCTGAAGGTGCTATAGTATTCAATTGGAAGGCACATCTAGTTCCTCTCTACTGACAGGTGTGACCTTTGGAAGGGGGCCTCCAGCGTGGATAGAGCTAATTTCTGTCACTGGTGGGCGCAGGGATACAGCATATATCGAGGAGTAATAAGTGAAGAAGGCCTCTAAGATAGCCTGTTGTGTGTAAAGGGTGGCTCCAGTAGGTCAGGTGATCTTGAGTGTGGGCCCGGAGTAGGTATCCTGGTGGACCAGCCATGTCAGTAGCCTGCCCGACTTGTCTCCCTCTCGATGTGTTCTTGCTTCATAGGCTTTAAAGTTCCAGCAATGCATTTGGTCCAGGACTACAGTGTGCTGGGTTTTGCGTCTGCGAAGTCCACCTTCTTAGAGGCGTCTAGGATTGCCGCCTTATCAATGTCGGTGACCTGGTGTTCTGCCGTGGTTATCTCCCATTCTAGTGTTTTGCAGAGCCCTGATATTTCTTGTATGCAATGCCCTTGTGTGGTCACCTTGAAGGCGTCCCACTCCACTGCGCGCAAGGACCCCGAGAGGCTTTTTTCAGAGAAGATTTGGGTGATGTGTGGGTGTGTGAGACCTGAAAGGAAGGGTCTTCCAGTGTCTCTTTGGGCAGCCGCCACATGGGTACCAGGGAGCACGGGGTATTCCCGGATAAATCGACTGTATGCGCATCGTGAACTGAGAGTATATTGCCTAGATAGTCCGTCCAACGTATGGCATTTAGGAGAGTGGCCGACATGAAGATACCATCGAGGCGTACATACAGGTCATGCACTGCTGAATAGAAGGAATAGACCCTTGTGTTAGGGTGGATGGACCACCACGCATCAATCAGCGTCCGATAACGAGCCCATTGTTGGAGGTGTGCTGCATGCATGTCTGGGGGCGAGAATGGTCCAAGGAGACATCGAGCAAGCAACTGTAGTCGCCTGCTAGGATCCATGGGGTTCCCGTTTTGTGCACCAGTATTTGTGATAATGTGGTCCAGAAGGCTTCCTGCTCTGGGTTGGCTTCTGCCCAGAAGCACCCTGGAGCCATCAAGGTGTCCTCTACTACAGCGAAGCCGCCCTAACTGTCCACTATTGTGTCGCTTGCTTGGAAGGGGACTCAGGGGCAGATCCAGATGAGGGCATTGCGTGCGTATGCGGAGTACGTAGTGGCTATAATGTGCCTCCTTCAGCGCTTTCATAGTCACTGAAGTTCGGGCAGTATGATGTGTGTTGCTTGGAGGAATATGATTTGGACATTTTGGCGCTTTGCATAGGAGTAGATGGTGTAGTGCTTCTTCACTGTGTGCATCCCTCTGACATTCAGGGTCAGGAGTCGAGTGTCTGCCTGAGGAAACATATCGTGTGGGAGGTGTGTCCCCGGGGGTCTCCCCCCAGGCCCACTTATTGCACATGCCAACCTGATTGGCACCCGTTGCATAAATGGGTGGGGCAATGATTGTGGCACTGGTCTGGCCTCAACAGAAAGGGGTGAGGGTGTGCAACAGAACAACATTTGGGATGTACAGCAACATATAAAACGGGTGAAGTCTAGTACCATGCCTGAAGGTGAGGTTGTGGCTTGGTGGGGGGAAAGAGCTGAGCGGAAGTGGTAGGTGGTCACCTGTCTGTTCTGGGAAGATGGTGTTTGAGGCCAGACATCTAGATAAGGATTGGGATAAGGAGGGGGAAAAGGGAGGGAATTAGAGAGGGTAAATGAGACGGGGGATGTGCTGGAGGAGTAAAGGGCATCATTGCTGGCTCAAATTATGGTGTCTGCAGTCTGTGGCGTGACCAGCGGCGAGGTCTGGGAGCCAAGGCGGAGCCCATCTGTTGCATTCGTTTCATCATCAGTTGTGAAGATGTGGGGGCCCGTTCGCCTTTCGAGGAGTCGGTGCTGTCCCTCAGCGATGCCATCGCTTGTATAGCCTGTGTCTGGTCCTTGATGAGTTACTCTGGGGGAGCATATTCGTGGGGTTGGGGGGTGGGGAGGCACTCCTCTTGTGGCGCCGTCTCTGCCGTCCTGCTCCCGGTGGTCTGGGAGGCCGATGTACTGGCCTGATTCTGGTTCAACCAATCCCAGACATATGTTGGATCTGTGAAGAATAGAGATTTGCCCTCCGAGAGCAGCTTGAGGCGAGCGGGTACAGTATAGAATACTGAATTACGAGCTCACGGAGTCTCTTTTTGGCGCTCAAGAAGGAGAACCTCTGGCCTTGTACAGCAGGAGTATAGACTGGAAACAGCATTACATTTTGATTATCCAGTCTTGCATAATCACGTCTAGGTCCCTGTAGTCGAGTAGTTTGGCCAGCATGGGGCAGGGAGGTGTCCCCGGAATCAGTGGTCTTGCTGGGACCTTGTGTGACCTTTCCAGGGAGAAAAATGGGGTGAGGTCTGAAGCGGGACGAAGGAGCGGAACCAGTTGTCTAGGAATTTCAATGGGTCTCGGATTTCAGGCAAGCCCACAATGCGGACTTTGCTTCTCTGGGATTAGCCCTCGGCATCCTCTGCCCACTCCACCAGGGTATTTCATTGGGCCTGAAGTTTCAACAGTGTCTGCTGGGCCTCCGACATCTGGGGTTGCAGCGCCACCACCTCCTTCTCGCCTTCAGACACATGGTCTGACAGTTTCCGATGATCATCTCTGAACCGGTTGTCCAGGAATTTCAATGGGTCTCGGCCTTCAGGCAAGCCCACAATGCAGACTTTGCTTCTCTGGTATTGGCCCTCGGCATCCTCTGCCCACTCCTCCAGGGTCTTTCATTGGGCCTGAAGTTTCAACAGTGTCTGCTGGACCTCCGACATCTGGGATTGCAGCACTACCATCTCCTTCTCGCCTTCAGCCACCCGGTCTGACAGTTTCCGATGATCATCTCTGAAGAATCCGAGTTCGGTCATCAGTGTACCTACTTTTGACTCCTTGGGTAGGTGAGAGCTCTCAGTGGTGATGAGGACCTTATCGAGTTTATCATCAGGGTGCTGCGTGTCGTTGCTTGGATTGTCTGGGAGGGGAATTTCTGGCACCATTGTCTATTGCCCAGTAGCTAGGCATGACAGTGCAGGAGCTCTTGCCTTATGCCTGCCCATTGTGCCTCCCAGAGAGAATCGCCCCAGCAAAATCTTGCAAGGTGGGGACACAGCAGTTACCAAGCCTTTGGGAGATCAAGAAGTCTGTGAAGAAGACTGGGGGCGATTTGGGGCCTCTTGGTGGAGGTCTCTGAAGTGAGAGCCTTAGCTTGTTGTAGGGGTTGGCAGGTCGGATAGGATGCTAACAGGTTCCAACTGAGAGGGACCGGTTTGGGTGTCATAAGGGGAGTACTGTGAAAGGTGACCCTCAGATGGCCAGGTCACTCCTCGGGGTCCAGAAGCTGGGAACCGGTGGTGTCTCGAGCCAGAGACAGAGAGCTTGGAAATAGCTAGGGGTCTAGCCGGAGAGTGCACAGGGAGCCTTCAAGGGTCTCCCCTTCCCTGGCAGCTATGGGGGGACCTCAACCCGGTGTCTACTCCAGTACTAAGGAGGGGCGCCAAGCACCTTTCTCTGGTGAGTGTTGCCACTGGCAGAGGTGGGGACAAGGGGGGTTTGCCGCAGACTTTATAGTCCACAGGGGGGACAGGGTGCCTCCCCAGGGGAAGTGCTTGGTATGCTGAGTCCCCCTCTCCTCGCCTTATGTCCGGGTAGTTGTGGCAGCCTGGTGGGAGGGTAACGAGGCATGGGTCCCTGGTCTGGCAGGGCTCCCTTGTAGAAAAGGTACCCCCTATGTAAATTTCCAGGTCCAAGAGTAAGGAGGAAAGACAATCACTGTAAAGAAGGACTCTTGTCAGACCTATATTTCTTTATGTATGGCCTCCTAGGGCTCACATGCAAGTCAGTTCCCCAACACAGATATCATACACTGCAAATTATTCAAAAATACATTTTATTTATATTTTATTTTTGCATAAAAAATTATTTTTCCTTTTTTTATATATAAAATGATTTTCTGCAGTTTTTTGTTCATATCTATTCATTATTCACAAGTATGTTACACAATTCATATGTAAACAGATAAACAGCAAGTACCATTACATAAATGCAAGGATTTCAATTTCTTTATAAACATTATATCTTTTGACATAGGACATGACATATAAGAATCAATATGCAATATATGTAAAAATCAACAATAACCCCACTCTCAGCCATCAAGCAATCACTCTCACTAATCAAACCATCTCACCCATACCAACATTCATGCACAGAAAAATCCAATTGTGTAAGGAAATCCTAAGGTTTTATCAACGACATACACTGTATCTTTATTCTGTAGCGTGATTCAATCCGACAATTTTCCACTGGTGTGTTGTCTTTTTTAAGGGATTTCCCATATGAATAGGTGTGGTCAACGCACGTTTCGGTGGAAAGGCTATGCAACCACCTTCATCAGGACCATATTGGATAGAAGGATAAATCTCAAGAGTGGTCTGGGGTTATCTTATATATGGTGGAAAACTTTCATCTTTCTCTTTCAAAGACTTATGCGGACCAGGCAGGACATTAACTCGAGGCGTGCAACAACACTTTCTCATATGCTGGTAGGCACTGTACTATTTCATTCCTATTTTTGAGACACGGGGTGTCGATCAAACATCTGCTACCATAGTAGAGTCCCACTGCCGGTCTGAGTATGATGGCATATTTTCATATGAGCGGCGCCATATGCTTACTGCACGTATGGCAGCAAATTCTTTAGACCGCTCTTCGCTCGCATATGGCACGTCTTCCCGGCTGGCTCCGATAAATCCCCTGTCTTGCATGTGAGCCCTAGGAGGGCATACATAAAGAAATATAGGTCTAACAAGAGTCCTTCTTTACAGGGCTCCTTTGCAGGTCAGGGAAAGTCACCAAGGGAAGGTGCCCAAAGCTGCTGGTTCCTTTGGTGCCCACTGGTTGGGAGTGGGGGGAGCTCCGTCACTGCACCGATTTGCCTCTGCAGCTAGTGTGCGGGTGGCTGCCCCTCCGGAGAGCTGCCTGGCAGGCAGAAATCGGGCAGCTCTCCTGTCGAGAAGTGCAGGTCGTCTATGTGGCCTCATCGTCCGGGCCAGGTGGGGGAGCAGAGCAGGAGTTAGGCCTCGGGCAAAGGTGGCAGAGGGAGTTCGCTGTCACCGCACACCAGCAGTTTGATGCCCTCCTACCTGACGGGCTCGCTGCCCTCCATAACGGGCATTGCCTCCAGGAAAAGAAGTCTTCCCCTGTCCACTGGGGTGAGATGAGGAGTAGTGACTGATTGCAGAGGGAGAAGCGCCCAGGGCTGTCACTCTGGCCGCAATTCTGGGGCAGCTAGGGGTGTCTCACCAAGGGCACTCTGCTGGCCGCAGACTCTGATGGCGGCCCTCATCCCTTGAGGGGGAGCAAAATGATTGCCCCTGATTGCATGCAGGCCAGACTGTCCCAAGCAGGTATGCCGTGGCGTGCAGCTGGTCTGGCGCACGCTTCCCAGGGCCACACGGGTTGACAGCTAGGCTGGCCACACATCTGCTGTAGGCCTCGGGGACCAGAAAGGTTGCTGGTGCCACTCACCCACGGTCAGCTCCCTTCTGCTTAGCTGTGCGGTCTCCCGCTGCCTGGGTCGATGTCCCGGATCCCTCCATTTTGCGGGTTGCAGGATGACAAGTGATGGCCAGGACCAGGGGATAATTAATCAGGAGCTGGGTGGCCGGGAATATAGAGCTCTAGAGGTGAGTGTCCCCCATGTTCGCTGACTAAGCCACGCCTCCTCCTCTCTCCGTTTTTTGAAACACTTGTTCCTGTTCACTTGCCCACACCCATGGGGTAGAGGTTTTGGTAAGCTCCCTCAGGGGTGAGGTGAGATCAACCAAATTCTGGATGAACTGGCTACAGTACGTGACCATCCTGAAGAAATACCTGACTCCTGATACGGAGGTCGTTGCTGGTGCTTCTTAGATGTCTTTTACCTTCTCCAGGTCCTGGGCTACTGCAAGCTTTGAAGATTGGTAGCCAGAAACTGATGCTCTGCCTGAAAAAAACTCACATTTTCCTTGATGTGGCATTAGACTGCCGTCCTTCAGCCGGTTGAACACTGCTAGGGCGTGGAGGAGGATGTCATCCCTGACATTTAGTACCCTGGCTAGTCCTGCGAGTATCTCTGTAATGATGCTTTGAAAAATGTTGCCGGCACTGGAGATTCTAAAGTTTAGCCTTTTGTACCTCCTCAGGTCTATTTGGGTTGAGATGGTGGTTATTTGGCAAGAGTCAATGTGCAATGGTAGCTGGTGGTAACCTGTTCTTAAGTCCATCTTTGAAAACCATGTAGACCCTGCAAACTCACCTACAATATCATCCACCATGGGTGTTAGGTGGCGTTCCCTCTTGATAGCCAAGTTTGGTAGTCTCAAGACCACATATATTCTTACAGGCTCTGGCTGTTTTGACTTCCGTGCCACCACTATGGGGGAGACCCACGGGGTGGACCCTGCTACTTTTTCAATGATGCCTGATGTGTTTATCTCTTGCACCAATTTGGGTTGTAGATGGAAGGCGACTTTTCTGTGGTGGAGTGTGACTGGTGCTATGAAATTGTTCATCATTTGACGCACCCAATGCCGTCGAACAAGGAAGCAAACTCTTGCACCAGAGCTTCTAATCCAGTCGTGTGTACGCTAAATTCAAGGTGTACTAGGTGAAGGTCTTGTGCCATGTGGCAGCCTAAGAGGATGCCTGTCCCTTATATGGAGACCTAGGCTCTTGCTCGTGTGGTGGAGTCACTAGTCACTGTGGCTCATTTCTGTGTGGAATACCCCCACTAGGTGTAGTGGCGTGCAGCTTCCAAAGGTGTAGCCCTCGACTTTCGTGGGTCGTAGTTTAAGGTGTGTTGGCAGGGTTTTGTTTAGCTTGGTGGCCATGAAATTGATAGAGTATCCTGTGTCGATAAGAGCTGTGAGGAGTTGTCCTTGTAGCAGTGGCGGCTCCTACACTATGGCAGAGGAGTGTCGCCCCACTGCTTTTAAGCAGTGCAATGTAAAGGAAACATAAAATGATAATAACTTTGAGTTATCATTTTATGTTTCTGTGCTGCTTTGTGGGCGGGCGGGTGGGCGGGGATGCTCTGCTCTCGGAGCAGGGTAGGGGAGGAGTGGTTTGCCCACTCCTAAGTGCACATGACTGTTTGGCCGGCCCTCTCAAGCCACCCAAAACAGTCATGCGCACTTTCCCTGTTCTCCATGCAGGCTGCATTACAGCCTGCATGGAGAACATGCCCAGGCCCACATTCCCTGGCTGAGCGTCGAGCCAGGATCCTCAGACCAATCACAATGCTGCATTGCAGCGCTGTGATGGGTCAGGGGAGCCTAGCTGTGCTTCCTGTTCCTTGAGTCAAGACGAGGAGAGCAGGAGCAGAGACACTGGAACCGGCGGCACGGTAAGTGTTTATTTGTTTTACATTACGCACACCCCCCAGCGGCCTTCTGTTTCCTCCCACCCACGCCCACCGCGCCACCCACTAGCCATGCGGGCCATCACTGCCTTGCAGTTGAATTTGCCATTTCCATGGTCTGGATGGTCGTGTCTTTCGGCTCAATGCCCTGGATAATGTGAATTCAACTCACTTATTTCATTGTCATCCATACCGCTGTTTTCTTGTGCATTTGGTGCCGTCTCCACTGTGTATACGCTCTTCATTTGAAGCTTTGTTTGCTTTGGGGTGGATTGACAGACTTTTGAAAAGTGATTTAGTTTTCTGCATGCTGAGGATTTCTTTCCAGATGCGGGGCAGTCTCCGGTGTAGGAAACTTGTCCTCCACAAGGGCGGCATAGATGTTTGGCTGCTTTCAATTTACTGGCATCCTGCTTTGCTTTTGGGGGCTTTGGCTGACAAGACTGACCGGTTCTGTCTTAAGGGCCTCTATAAGGAGGCTTCTATGTGGGATGCTCTTGCCTTTGACAGTTCCTTTGAATGCCCCAGGGTGAATATGTCCTGTAGTGGCATGTTCAGGACTTGTAGGATCTGTTCTCTTAGTTTGGGTGAAGTGCACCCTTGGATAAATTGTACCCTGATCTTGTCCTGTTCATCTGGCAGGGTGAAGCTATTGGGCAACTCTTTGAGGCAGGTGTAGAAGGTATCCACAGATTCATCCTGGTGTTGGAGCACTTGACAGAGCAGGAAATGCTCATAATCTAGGTTGGCAAGAATTTTAAAATGAGCAGTCAGCGCATTTTTAGTGTCTCGTAAGTGTGCGGTGGTCCTGCTCTGCAACATTTTGGGATATTTTGTGTATTGCCTCACCTGCGGGGTGTAGAAGTAGTGGACACTTCCTTTCATCATTGATGGTGAGTGCTGCAAAACAGGCTTCTGAGTGCTCCACCCATGTTTCCTACATAGACCCTTGCATGGTTGGGGACCCCGTAAGCGAGAAAGGGTCTAGGAGAGGGATGGACGCCATGCTGTGTGTTTAGACTTTTCTGTCACTAGCTAGCAACGTTGTTCGGTGGTTGTGTGGCAAACGTGGCAGCGAAATACCTGTGAGGGCAGACATTGTGGTAGGCATAAGGTACACCAGTTCTCTTGGTGTTGTGACAGCAGTGAGTGAGGTGCCAGTTTGCTGAGGCCTGTTGATGCGCTAAGAAGGTGGGAACCAGAATGTTGAGCTTTCTGTCCCATATGATATAGATGGGGGCCATGTGAGAGGCCCAGTGGTCGGTTGCTAGGCTCTGTTGGCTGGGTGGGCCACCGGTAGGGCCACAGTATGCGCTGGGCCTTAACTTGCAGCATGTGAGATGCCTGCTGTGATGCAGTGTGCAGGATTAAATGCAGGGCAGGGCTGCCAGTGGGGCACAGTCGAAGGCAAGCCCTCCCACAAGTGCACATGTGAGGCCTGCTGCAGTACGGCATGCGCAGGAAAGAGCCATGTGGTAGGCTCAGTGAAATTGGCATCCAGGTGAGACCTCCAGCTGTGCTGGCGGGGGGGCAAGGCTTTTTCTTCCTCCTCGGCCTGTCTGCATTGCAGATATAGGCTGTGCTGGGGTAGCTGCTGAGCAGGATGGGTGCGGGCAAATAGAGAGCCTGTGAGATGGGTGCAAGGCCGCGTCGGAGTGGTCATGGGGGATTGGAGGAGAGGGAACGGGCTCACACTTGCCTTCCTTGTCACCAGTGTAGTGTGGTGATTGAGCTGAGCACAGTTAATAAAACACACTGTACACCTTCAATGGATTAGTGCCTAGCAATACCTAGATGATCTGGCTATTTATTACTTAAACTATGTCACACATTCAGACGAACCATGGCCATGGCATTGTTGGGTGAAGCTTGTTCAATCCCCCTGCATTACTGATGGTGGGTGGAACATTCCTAAATCCATGATAATACACCCCCCTGGAAAGATCTCTTCCTCTACACCATTTTAGATCTGGTGTGTTGCGGGGATTCTGCACATATACAGAACTATGCGCAGGAAAACAGGACCTCGGTGTATAGTGGTATACCAACCATCCACCTTAGTGCCCAAAATCCCAATCCGACTAGCTATAGTGTCTCATTCGTTCTCCGTACTACAGCGAAGCTACCAATGATTAGACATCCCAGAACACGGACTCTTTCAGGAATCGCGGGAGCAAGAACACTCTTTCATTACTCACTCATACTTGTCCACAACGTGCGTATTAAGAGACACAGTATAGTTTAAAATGTTTATTTCAACTAATGTGCTCTAAGACACAGTACACGTGCCAGTACTAGCAGCATAATGCACAAAGACAAAATAGTAAGCATCGTTACAATTCCATAGAATACAAACGGGGACAGCATTTTATAAAGACAGTGGATAAAGGACTATAATGCCTTGCCACCCTCCCTGTGCTAGTAACTAGTTTATTATAAAAATAGAAGACCTCTAGGCTTTGTCAGGGGGACCCCCATACCTCAAGCACTAGATGCAAGGTTTACATCATCGGACAAGCACAGCTTTTCTCCCTGGAAAGGTTTTTCTCAAAGTGCCTCCAACAGGGAGATCACAATATTAAAAGCACCCGAATTTCTCCAGTGCAGCTGTATTTCATGTTATGTCTAAGTGCGAGGGGCTGACCAGAAGAGCAACAACAAGGGACGTTGTTTTTCGACCTTGTACATCGTGTGCAGACGAAAACCACAGAGAACAGCAGAAAAGGTGAAAGGCAGATATGCAGACAGTTCTAATGTGAACGGTCACAAGCAGAGTCTGGAAAAACAAAGTCACTGAGTAATGTGTGCAAAGGAGGCATCATGGCTGCTAGGCATAAGCTAACTTAGCAATGTCGACCATGAGGCCACAATCCACACTACACCCTCCCATGGTCAGTCCATAAGACAAGACATAGGACGAAAGCAGAGTTCAAATAGATGGAGCAGAATGCAAACGTCTGTACGTGGGACAAGTTTTTGGGAGGAAAAAAATGAAATAGGGAAGAAAAAAAATGGTCACTCAAAGAGCATCAAAAAAAAAAATCCGGATCTGTAGTTTATTGAGAGTCAACAAAACTAATCCATCAGATTGTATGCGTAAAAGACCGCAACACCTTCCAAAAAGACATCATTGTTATCGTTTGAAAAAAGAGATGTCATCCAGATCAACAAATCAAAACTGCATTCATGTTCCTCACAACTTTGTTGTAGGAGATCCTGAGCAGCCGCCCAGATATCCCATTCTGCCAAGACTCCAAGTGCAGCCGCACGCGCCATTAATCCGTCACCGGAACATTCCCGTTCATGGGCCAGCAAGGGGCCCATCAACTGGTCGAAATCCGGGTCAGTACAAGACGTATTGGAGAGGCAAACATCCAAGGACCAAGAGAACGGACAACGTAAGCAGGACATCACAGGTTGCACACAAGTGAAATACGCAAAGCGAAAAGACAGTCCATAAGCCACACTGAGTGTCACCAGCGGCAGGACGCCGAAGCTGTCAATCATGCAGTCATGGAGCATCCGCAGTCGCCCTGGGTTGTGTAGGCCCACAAGAGGTGCAGCCATTGCGCAACAGACAAAGTAAAAGCAATATTCCAGCAGCTAAGGCTAGGATCAATGGGAAGCCACCAAAGACGCTGGAAAAAATAGAATGAATAAAAGCCGGTATTACATCAAATATAGTCTGAAAGGACGTCAAAAGGCCAGAGCCCACAACTTTAAAAAAGTGTACAAGGCCGTTGGTATTAAATGCATTAAATATACGGTGAATCAGTTCACCGAAATGTTGGGGGAGGTTAGTATTTAAAAGGGCCTGTATTTCACTGTGGGCGCTGGCCACCTGGAGGACGAAGGTCTCCCATGCGGAAGTTAGCATAACCTCCTGGTTTAATAATAGCGCCTTTATTCTGCTCAATTTATTGAAATCCGCCTTCAAAGTCGGTATGTAAGGCCAAATGGAACTATCTAACTTCCCACGCGGGGTGGAAAAAGCACATTTTTGCAGCACACTACGCGTTGCGAAACTGTTACAATGTAGGGTATGCCAGCCTGCAACCCACAGCAATCTTGATTATTTAAAAGCAGATAGCTACCATTAGCAAGCATAGTGAAAGTAGGTGATATAACCAGAACAGGAATGCCCTTTAAAACACATGCAAGATTCGGGGCAGAAACATTACAAGCCCCGTGCAATTTAATGTTTTTACAAACAAGGGAATGACCCACTGTAGAATCGCAAGACTCTCCTGTGAGAAATACCTCCTTGCCATCCCTAAGGCATCTGTATGTGAACGGTAGGGACCAAAGTTCATGCAAAAAGGCACTGCCCAAAGGCTCAAAACGGCCAATAGGATAATGCTTCATGCAGGAACTGAATTCAAATAAAGAAAAAGGCAACGTGATAACCCCGTGTATAAGCCACACTGCAGAGTCAGTCTCCGCCACAGAGAATGGTAAAGGATCTATTTTTTCGATATGCAGAAGAGTGTATGTTGCATCTTCCATGGACATGAACAGCTGTTTCTCAGTTAAATTAAACGGCAAGAACAAAGCTGATGTGTTTAAGTAATGCCATTGAACCTTCCCCATTTTCAGTGTCTGCAAACTCCATGCAAACTGCATTACTGAACGCAATTGATTCTGACCATGATTTAACACAGACACGTCATCTTGTACAATATCAACAACAGACGAAACAATATTCTCTAATGTGTAAATGCAGGAAGACAGGGTGTTGATACTATTGTCGACAACAGCAAGCACTTTTTCTAGATTCGCTTGATCTATTTCCCGTAAACGGGAAGCAGCTTCTATTTGTGAAAGCTTCCAGATTTCATTGTAAGTCGCATAAACAAATCTTTTAGGTCTTGGACCTCTAGGTCCTAGAGCAAAGTCTGCCAGGTCGATGTTGCTGGAGAGCAGGGATAAATGTTGTTTTACGGAATCTAAGGTAGAGTGCTGCAACCACTGTGTACATAATTTACCAACCGAATATGTTGTAATTGAACGTGAATCAGAAAAACGTGGATCTGGTCTATCCTGTTTGTAACCAGGAGCAGTTGGCAGGCATTAGAAGCTATGGGCCACACCAACCAGGCTGAGCGATCTACTGTAGAGACATTAAATGAGTTATTTTGAAACAAAGCTTGCAATGTATCAAGGGAAAAATTTAAATGCAAGCTCCTGTTCGGCCAGGACGACAACACAGGAGTGGAAGGTGCATTTAATTGTTTGGAAGTCGCCAAACCAAAACAAGTTGTTTGATATATAGTACTATTTAAAAATAATATTTGGGTGGGGATAAGGCAAGCGCGGTGTAAAGCTTCTGTACCGCGTACCTGCCAAGATCTAGTGCCCCAAATAGATTTCAAGTCAATGGTGTATTTCCAGTGCTCATAGCCACCCACAGCTAATGCGTCCATAAAGGAACTGGAATATAGTAACTTAGTGTGGGTCAACATCACCTTTGGATTTGATGAAATGTTCAATTTAAAATAATAGGACCCCGGGTTTGATCTGTCAAAGTCTGTAAAGTAAGTAAATTTATTTATCAGTGTTTGGGAGCTACCTTGCAGAGGGGTCGGGCAATGTTCCCACTGGGTATAATTGAAACTACCTCGAAGTGTACTCGGTTTATGTAGAAAATGGTTACCGTAATGCTGGTAACAATACAAATCGGCATAATTAGCAGAATTTAAGTACAAATCCTCAGCATTAAAAGCAGCATAATATTTCAAATCAGAAAATAACGATTCAATTGCATGCACGTCCCAATCATCTGAATGAATATTCCATTTTACCACATCACCCATGGAAACACGAAGCACATTTGGGACTTTAATAATTTCTGTCGGTCCATGAATTTGGAAATTCACTGCATCCCATACGATGCCATCTGCAACTGGAAAGGCGGAAATGTTCACAAACGTGTGGTCACGCTTCATGATGTGTGAAGAATGCGGCGCCAAAGTTCCAGCAACAGAGTTCACCGCAGAGCATTCAGGCAAGTAGTGACCATTTATGAGCAAGAAAAAAACTGTCACAAAGCCAATGGACATGAACAGGAAAATCAGAAATAGCACCAACCAGATGTATGTCCAGGGAGGGACCAAAAAATTGTCTCTGAACCAGGATACAAAAACACTGAATTTGGTGGGGACAATTGATGAGGTGGAAGATGAATCAAAGGAAAAACGAGACGGGTTCAGTGGTGTTGTAGGCAAATGAGCCACTGACTCACTTGCGGGGTAAGTATACTCAGTTTCCTCGTTGCAGGAGGAAGCCGGGAGGTTGAGCAGGCGATCTGGCAAAGCGACCATCCCAATGGCAACATCGGCACGTGTGGAGACTGGAGGGCCACGAACAGGATTTCTTGAAATTGCCGGACATGATACCGCAGGTTTTACACTATTCAGAATCGGCCAGATGTTGTAGCTTGACATTGTCCACTGAGATGAACCTGTTGTCTCTGCAACCAGGAAGCGGTGGTAAGATGACTGTACGAGTACCCTTCAAGCCAAGAACCGGAACAGGTGCACGATAAGAGGGGCTGAATTCTTTTTTGTTCTCCACCTTCTCTCGGACTAGATCTCCAATCTTTGGAAGCCAGCCGGCAACCGGAATCTAAGCGCTGCGTCTGTGGCTGAGGGTAAGTGTTCGCTTGCAAGTCTGTCACGGGTCTCTTGTAAGTCCTGTAACATAGTAGAATGATTATCTACATCAAAGATTGCGGCAGTCGCCGCCATGTCTAGACCATCAAGGTCTGGCACAAACATCTGTATGCCAAAGAGCATTTCGTATGGGGTCCACCCACCCAGAGATCTTCTAGGGAGATTATTAAGTGCACGTTGCATGCCATACAAGTGGGCCAGCAAGTTCCTGCCAGTACCTAAGACTCTAGCTGTCAAGGATTGCTTTAAGTCACGGTTCATTCACTCCACAATTGAGTTGCACTCAGGCCTGTATGGAGACGAAAATTGCACCAGCACCCCCATAGACCTCATCGCGTCCTTGTACGCCTTAGAGGCGAATGCTGGACCTTGGTCGGAATGGAAGGTGCCACAGGCAAAAATTCCCACAAAGACACGCAAATCCCTGATGACATTTCGAGCGTCAGCACTGCGTTGTGGCCAAACCCAGATGAAACGTGTGCACGAATCAACTGCAACTAAGATGTATTTATATGCAGTATCAGAAGAAAATGGACCGCAGTGATCAAGGTATACACAACCAAAAGGTTTATTAGAAATGCAGAGCTGTGTTTGTGGCGGACGTGTAACCGTAGAGGGCTTAATTTGCTGACAGATGTCACAAGAAAGGACATAATTACGGGTCTGTTTGTATAAACCACGCCACCAATAACGCTGCTGCAAGAGTGAAACAGTTGCAGACACACCAGCATGGGCCGAAGCCAAGCCTTCATGTGCGGCTGTTATCAACGAACTTCTGCGGTCCGCGTTGGGAATCAGCCGATTACCAACGTCCGGAATTCTTACATAAGGAACCTTGTCGGGACTTAAGTGATAAGAGTACTTGGAAGAGAAACCCTGTGGGTAATTAGTACCTTCCTTAGTTGCAGCAATAGCTGCCAAAATCTCATTATCTATTTTTGTCATGGATCTTGTAACGGCTGCTACTGAGCACTTGGCTACTGCTGATTTGGCAGCTTCGTCCGCCAAACTGTTACCGACCGCGTGTGCGCCCACATGCTGGTGGCCAAGAGTGTGAATCACCTGTTTGAGAGGCAGACGTTGTTTAAGATCTGCTACTCGAACCCAAAGCATTTTATGCTTAATTGCGTTGCCTTTAGAATCTCTATATTTGACAAGGACAAGGGAACCCAAATGAAGTCTGCCAGGGACCTTGGGAAATAGTACTTTTCTAGAAAACAGTGGTCCCATGGAACTGTATAGTATGAGAGAGATGAATATAGACTCAATCAGTTCTATATTGAAAAAGACTTGTCCAGCCGGACAGAGGTCTACTTTAATGTTATAGTTAACAGAGTAAAACGTATTCATAAACACAAAATAGAGTAAACGGGACACAAGCCTGTGCCCTCACTACACCTACATAGAACACATACAATGTGACAGCAAAACAGAAAGGCTCAGGCACGGCTGTCGATTTGTCATATATGGCAATAACACATAGGGCCAACAAATCGTCTTTTTACACCCTTACACAATTAATAACACATTTAAGGGAGTGTATAAGGTGTGATGGGTGTCGACGGCGTTTCGATCCATACAGTAAATACAAGGATCATCATCAGGACTTAACATAAGCATGCCTGAAATTGAAAGCCTGTAACAACATAAAACAATAGGGATGAAAGAGGGGAAAAGTTTCAGTTAGTTAGGGGAAGCAACATAAGCAGTAAATTAATCTATTTCAAATTAATTTAAATGGGCTATGCAGATGGAATTCAGCAACCTGTGGGAATTAAGAACATAACGTTATAGTGAATAACAGTATTGCAGGTAGAGTGCCACTCTGGATTAAGGATATAAGAAGGCTGTTGCACGATCCTATGAGAAGAGATCGTTAGTGCGGGTGAAAAAGGATTATAGGTGAATCTATGGAAGTAACAGGTGTAAACAGGAAGGCGCAGGAAGATTGTGCGTGTGCTCGATAGTAGGTAGATTGTTAGGGAGGAGGAACGAGGATCACCTGACAGGGGGCAGGCATCAGAAGAGGTCCTATCCTGCAATTGCGCGGGACCTGTAAAAAGGAAAGGCGGGAGTGACGGGTGGGAACCGGAGGAGAGGCAACGTGAGCAGGGAGAAGAATTAAGGCTTACCAGTCTCCGTGTCAGAAACCACGATGCGGTTCGAAATTCCTGCAATAAAGGAATGAGGGGGTAAGGGGAGGGCAGATGCAAGGCGAGGGAATTGGGATAGAAACCACGATGCGGTTCGGAATTCCTGAAATAGAGGAAGGAGCCAGAGCATGGACCTACCGATAAATCATGCGTGCAGCGACGGGTGTAGTGAAGATAAGATCCTCGTGCTGGATTCGCCGGAAAAAGGCAATTGGGGTATCCTGTGGGGGAGGGAAGCCAGGTCAGTAGGCAAGGGCCGTGGTCAGCATGGGTGGGCAACCATGGGCAGTGGAGGATTCTTACCTCAATGGGAACCTCACAAGGGTGTGTGCGCCGGGGGCCGGTCAGCTAATGAGGGATTGCAAGAGACGCAGGAGGAAGGGACTTAAGAGCGTGCGATAGGTGGAAGGAAGGTCAGCTGACCAAAAATAGAAATGAAAGGAGGACGTCAACCAATACGTGGCAGACATATTGGAGTGGTGCAAATGGCATGTGATGAGAGCGAAGAAGGACTTCATGCATGGTGGTAAAGCCAGCCTATTAGAGGGAAAGAACAAGGGATTAATCAGACTGTAGGACAGTTACAGCCACACGGGGCTCACAAATTAGCCACATGTATGAGTGATTGTACAGTAAACAGTAATTGGTGACAGAGGGAGGACTCATTAATTAAAACAACATGTGTGAATTACTATACAATAGTAATTAGGAGTGGATTCAGTTAATTTATACAAGTGTAGTCCAGTCTTCAAGTCTGTTTAAGCCTGTGTGCAGGCTGTTGGTCTTAAAAATCCATTTTAGTTCTTCTTTGTCCAGTAATTTAGAGATATCTCCTCCTCTTGGAGGTGGTTTGATCACGCTTATCACAGTCCAGCGTATATCATTCTCGTTGTGGTGTGCTTCCTCAAAATGGTCAACGAGTGGTGCATTTGGAGTCTTACATCTTACTCTGCTACGGTGCTGGCATATCCTTACGCGTATCTTTTGAGTTGTTTGGCCTATATAGATTTTCTTACAAGTACATAATATGGCATAAACAACATTTTGCGTGTTGCAATTAGAGAAAGAATGCAGAGTGATCTTGGTTTTCTCAAATACAAATTCCTTACATTCAATGCTATAGTCACACACGCTACAATTGCCACATTTAGCATGCCCAACCAAAGGTGCGAGTCCCCAATATTCATTAAGATTACCCGGGGGTTTATTATTAGGGAGGGCGGACCGGACTAGATGGTCTTTAATGTTTTTGTTCTTTTTGAATGCGAACAAAGGTCGTTCAAGGTTGAGTGAGCCGGCATTGAGTACCGCCCAATTTTTTGTGATGGTCTTGCGTACAATGTTGGAGATGGGAGAGAAAGTAGTAACACAGACTAGGCGATTCTGGGGAGTCTTTTCTTTTGGTTCAAGAAGGACGTCGCGTGGGCAATACCAAGCTCTTTTCATGGCATTGCGGACCAACCTGCGTGGGTAGCCTCTACTGGTGAGTTTGTTGTTAAGTACTTTGGCCTCTTGGAAGTAATTCTCTTTGAGTGAGCAGTTTCTCCTGATACGGAGAAATTGGGAGTAGGGTAATGAGTCTCGAAGGGCTCGTGGGTGGTGGCTATCATATCTCAGCAGTGTGTTCCGCTCAGTAGGTTTGCGGAACAGACTGGTGATAAGGATGCCTTCCCTGTGAAATATGTTAAGATCCAGGAAAGGGATAGATTCTTTATTTTGGGTCAATGTAAATTTAAGGCCACCACAGTTATTATTAAGCCAGTGCAAGAAATTGTTAAGAGTACCCTCACTACTTTTCCAGATCATAAAGATATCATCAATATATCTTTTCCATTTAACAATGCCTTCGTAGAAGGGATTGAGTGGTGTCAGGATTTGATTTTGTTCTAGGGAGTCCATATACAGAATGGCTAAGTTGGGGGCAAAACAGCCCCCATCGAAGTGCCCTTCACTTGTTGGTAATACTGATCTTCAAATAGGAAGAAATTCCGCGTAAGACTAATCTCTAGCAATTGGAGTATGAAAAGAGTAGGGACCGCATGTGGCCGCGGGCGGGTATTGAGAAATGTCTCCATAACCTTTAATGAGGCGGTTTGTGGGATATTTGTACACAAATATCCCACAAACCGCCTCATTAAAGGTTATGGAGACATTAGTCTTACACGGAATTTCTTCCTATTTGAAGATCAGTATTACCAACAAGTAATACATATTTCACAGGGAAGGCATCCTTATCACCAGTCTGTTCCGCAAACCTACTGAGCGGAACACACTGCTGAGATATGATAGCCACCACCCACGAGCCCTTCGAGACTCATTACCCTACTCCCAATTTCTCCGTATCAGGAGAAACTGCTCACTCAAAGAGAATTACTTCCAAGAGGCCAAAGTACTTAACAACAAACTCACCAGTAGAGGCTACCCACGCAGGTTGGTCCGCAATGCAATGAAAAGAGCTTGGTATTGCCCACGCGACGTCCTTCTTGAACCAAAAGAAAAGACTCCCCAGAATCGCCTAGTCTGTGTTACTACTTTCTCTCCCATCTCCAACATTGTACGCAAGACCATCACAAAAAATTGGGCGGTACTCAATGCCGGCTCACTCAACCTTGAACGACCTTTGTTCGCATTCAAAAAGAACAAAAACATTAAAGACCATCTAGTCTGGGCCGCCCTCCCTAATAATAAACCCCCGGGTAATCTTAATGAATATTGGGGACTCGCACCTTTGGTTGGGTATGCTAAATTTGGCAATTGTAGCGTGTGTGACTATAGCATTGAATGTAAGGAATTTGTATTTGAGAAAACCAAGATCACTCTGCATTCTTTCTCTAATTGCAACACGCAAAATGTTGTTTATGCCATATTATGTCCTTGTAAGAAAATCTATATAGGCCAAACAACTCAAAAGATACGCGTAAGGATATGCCAGCACCGTAGCAGAGTAAGATGTAAGACTCCAAATGCACCACTCGTTGACCATTTTGAGGAAGCACACCACAACGAGAATGATATACGCTGGACTGTGATAAGCGAGATCAAACCACCTCCAAGAGGAGGAGATATCTCTAAATTACTGGACAAAGAAGAACTAAAATGGATTTTTAAGACCAACAGCCTGCACACAGGCTTAAACAGACTTGAAGACTGGACTACACTTGTATAAATTAACTGAATCCACTCCTAATTACTATTGTATAGTAATTCACACATGTTGTTTTAATTAATGAGTCCTCCCTCTGTCACCAATTACTGTTTACTGTACAATCACTCATACATGTGGCTAATTTGTGAGCCCCGTGTGGCTGTAACTGTCCTACAGTCTGATTAATCCCTTGTTCTTTCCCTCTAATAGGCTGGCTTTACCACTATGCATGAAGTCCTTCTTCGCTCTCATCACATGCCATTTGCACCACTCCAATATGTCTGCCACGTATTGGTTGACGTCCTCCTTTCATTTCTATTTTTGGTCAGCTGACCTTCCTTCCACCTATCGCACGCTCTTAAGTCCCTTCCTTCTGCGTCTCTTGCAATCCCTCATTAGCTGACCGGCCTCCGGCGCACACACCCTTGTGAGGTTCCCATTGAGGTAAGAATCCTCCACTGCCCATGGTTGCCCACCCATGCTGACCACGGCCCTTGCCTACTGACCTGGCTTCCCTCCCCCACAGGATACCCCAATTGCCTTTTCCGGCGAATCCAGCACGAGGATCTTATCTTCACTACGCCCGTCGCTGCACGCATGATTTATCGGTAGGTCCATGCTCTGGCTCCTTCCTCTATTGCAGGAATTCCGAACCGCATCGTGGTTTCTATCCCAATTCCTCGCCTTGCATCTGCCCTCCCCTTACCCCCTCATTCCTTTATTGCAGGAATTTCGAACCGCATCGTGGTTTCTGGCACGGAGACTGGTAAGCCTTAATTCTTCTCCCTGCTCACGTTGCCTCTCCTCCGGTTCCCACCCGTCACTCCCGCCTTTCCTTTTACAGGTCCCGCGCAATTGCAGGATAGGACCTCTTCTGGATGCCTGCCCCCTGTCAGGTGATCCTCGTTCCTCCTCCCTAACAATCTACCTACTATCGAGCACACGCACAATCTTCCTGCGCCTTCCTGTTTACACCTGTTACTTCCATAGGTTCACCTATAATCCTTTTTCACCCGCACTAACGATCTCTTCTCAAAGGATCGTGCAACAGCCTTCTTATATCCTTAATCCAGAGTGGCACTCTACCTGCAATACTGTTATTCACTATAACGTTATGTTCTTAATTACCACAGGTTGCTGAATTCCATCTGCATAGCCCATTTAAATTAATTTGAATTAGATTAATTTACTGCTTATGTTGCTTCCCTAACTAACTGAAACTTTTCCCTCTTTCATCCCTATTGTTTTATGTTGTTACAGGCTTTCAATTTCAGGCATGCTTATGTTAAGTCCTGATGATGATCCTTGTATTTACTGTATGGATCGAAACTCCGTCGACACCCATCACACCTTATACACTCCCTTAAATGTGTTATTAATTGTGTAAGGGTGTAAAAAGACGATTTGTTGGCCCTATGTGTTATTGCCATATATGACAAATCGACAGCCGTGCCTGAGCCTTTCTGTTTTGCTGTCACATTGTATGTGTTCTATGTGGGTGTAGTGAGGGCACAGGCTTGTGTCCCGCTTACTCTATTTTGTGTTTATGAATACGTTTTTACTCTGTTAACTATAACATTAAAGTAGACCTCTGTCCGGCTGGACAAGTCTTTTTCAATATAGAACTGATTGAGTCTATATTCATCTCTCTCATACTATACAGTTCCATGGGACCACTGTTTTTTAGAATCTCTATAGTCGTTCTGAGACCAAAAGAATAAGTTGTCATTAAAAGACTGAACACAGTAGTAAGAATCGCATACAATAAGTGTAGTCACATCCGGGTCTGCAAACTCAAGTGCGAGCACCAAAGCACGCAGCTCGGCCAATTGGGCGGTACTGTCTCCCAGTGCCTGCGTGTGCACAACACTCGATTTGAACTCATCGTTCACCATGGTACCTGCCACAATCGCACATGCTGCTGAGTATGCATGCTTAGAACCCGTGGCCGGTTGCGCCGAACCATCGGTGTAAATGATACATTTGTACTCCTCAAGCGGCAGCAAAGACAGAGGAGGAGGATAAACAAATTCGTACTGCAAGAACTCCTGTGTCTGAAGAGAGGAATCAAAGATAAAGTTGACATCCGGAGACGTCAAATAAGTTGCCCATTGTATCCAACGGGGGTGCAAAGCCTTAGAGTTTGGTACACTTGCCTTTGTCACGGCCTCCAGGGCAGGATAGGGTGTGACAACCAAGATGCGTTTTCCCTGTGCCAGTGCGCGTTCTTTAAGAATCGCCATTTGCACTGCAGTCAAAACTTTCTCCACAGTTGAAAAGCGCAACTCTGCAGAAGTGTAAAGATGTGACTTGTAGGCAATAGGTACTGTGTCACCTTCGTTAAACGTCAAGTACGTGAAACCCACTGCCCCTGGCACAATTCTAATCACCAGGTTCGTGTGGTTATCACGAGTCAACAAGAACTTAGATTCAAGTAGATCAGACTGCAAAGATTGCAGTATAGCTGAGTGTTCCGGAAACCAGCATGACTTCGAAAAGGTTGGTTGTATCAAGGCATAAAGAGGCTTGATACGCTGGGCATACTCGGGAATGTAAGAACGCCCAAAGTTCAAAAATCCCAGTAAAGACTGAAGTTTTTTCAGGGTCGTTGGAGGGCGCAAAAGTGCGCACTTCTCCAGGAAGTGGGGAGCTAAGCCCCTACCTTCATTGTTGAGCTCATAGCCCAAAAACAACACAGTGTATTCTGCGATGTGAGATTTGGCAAAATTAAACTTGTAACCTAAGACCGCGAACTCGAGAATAATGCGGTCTACTCGGGAAAGATGCGGCCATAGTTCGTCGTCTGTCAGATATATATCATCCACGTACGAATACGCATCTGGGTCTATGCTGTCCAACAAAGAGACAACATGGGAGGCGAAGACCCCCGGGCTGTGTGTAGCCCATTGGCAAACGCCGGAATTTTATTTGTTTTCCACCGGAAGTGAACGCGGTCCATTGACTGCATTCAGGGGACAAATTTTGTGAGTAAAATCCATTGGAAAGGTCAAGTGTCGTTTTATATTTTTTACGAACAAGACTGTCTACTAGTGCAGAACTATGGGTATTATGTACCGCAAAGGTTCGACAATGAGAGTTCAAATGCCGGTAGTCTAAAACCAAGCGGTAAGACCCATCGGGTTTAGAAACCGCGACAAGGGGATTATTCATTGGTGACACGCATGTTTCAATTACTCCTTGATATTCTAACTGTGTCAGAATGTCAGAAACAGGACCCTTAGCTTCCCGCCGGAGGGGATATTGGGGTTGAGGCTGTGGCATAGACCACACCGGTATATCATGGGGGGAGAATCCTCATCCCAGCCCACGTGATTACGGTACAGTGCCGGGGCCGGGGCCACAGCCCATTCAGCTGCGAAAGCCTCCGCTCTGTCCTTGGGGACATGATGCGAAAAGCTCGGAAGGATTACTTCCTCCCCTCTAGGAGCAGCAAGAACAAATGGGGGCGGCCAATCTGCCTCCGCCAATAAAATGTCGTAAGAAGAGGTCAGATTTTCCCAAAAGATCCCTTTAATAACACGCTCTATGTCACCTTCAATTTGAAGGACAATATTAAATAGTCTGTCAGGGGGTGCCACTCGGGTGTCAGCTGTCTCGACAGTAATGAAAGTGTCAGTTGCTGTCGCCTCCACATGAGGACGTAGTGCCTCCCGTACTATGGTAACTTCCGCGGCGCTGTCTAGCAGCGTCACTGCCCTCGTCCAATTCAGGAGTCTCGTTCTCACCGTCTGTGGCATATCGCGCTGTTAAAGCCGCAACTTTTTTCTTCTGAAACTGTGGGCGAGAACGTGGAAATTCTTCTTGTTTCCCTCTGCCAGGTTGTCGAGGTTGGTCTCGTCTCTGTGGGGCATCACGACCCCTGCCTCTTTCCTGGCGACCTCCTCCACTCGCCTGTGAGGTCGATGGTGCCTGTGAAGAACGAGGAGAACGCTGGTCAGGGACCTGAAATCTATCAGGAGACTTAATTCTCGCTCTGTCGCGCAAATCATAAGTGCGTTCAGAAGATACGGAAACCGGTGACGCAGCACGCGACCCTGGTTTTGGTTGTTGCTTTCCCTGTTTCTTTAACTTCCAGTTCTTTTTAGAAAAGAATGTTTTCTCGCCTTTACCAGACTGAGATGTTGGTTGTGATTGTGATTGAGTTTGCGTTTTAGCAAAAGGCTTAACTCCCAAACTATTGCGGCCAATGGTTTTATAAGCCTGTGCAATAATTTTCGGTAATTCGCGAGGCTTGTCCAGTTCTGGGACTAAAGCCAAAGCATTAGCGACTTGAAAGTTAACTGCATCACCCTTGACATTCCCAAGGATTAGATCATCCACTACATCGAACACTCCCACCAGTCTCATCCCCAATTCCACAGTCGCTTCTGGGCCATGTTCGTCTTGTACACGCTTAATTACGGTGGGGAGGACCATCATGGATGGAGTGCCGAAACACTTCGCATACACTGCCGCAAATACCTTACCCCAGTTGTTGCATTCGGTCAACTCGGGGACTAAGTCTTTTGGCAAACTTATAGTCAAAATCCTGTGTTTTTCCACAGGAGAGGTATTCGGAAACACCGCCTCCAGCTGGCCAAATTTTTCAGCAAGCCAATAAGGCAAATCATCCTTATTCTGTGGGCGTTTGCCCATCACCGAATTAACCATGACGGGACTTATAGACACAACGCCAAGTCCAGCTGGATGCGCCGCAACTCCAGGAGGGGCCATCTGGACGTTGCCTGTGACATACTGTACTAAGGCTCTGTGTACACGGACCAAAGACGTATGCAGCACGCGCAGCTCATCAACTGGAACCGCTAAATAACGTGGATGCGGAGTATACCCAGCCAAAACAGGCTAAGCGGCCCCATCTATCGACAAGGGGCCTAAACGAATCGGGGTGACCGGATGTGGGAGGGCGCCATTAAACCAAACACGGTGTTGCCATGCCGTGAGCGGTACTTCAAGAGCCTGATAAGGCCGATAAACATTAGGAAGGGCAGTGGGAGCGTAAACGTGGAACAAATTGTCAGCTCCTTCCACCGCCGGAAAAGTGACCCATGAGTAAAATACCTCAAAGTGGTAAGCCGGATCAGCTTGGACCACAAAGATGAGGGCGGCACCCACGTCGGGTACTCCATAGGCCGTTAAATGAGCACGGAGCGCGGCGCGGCTATGTGCCGGGATATTGACATTCACAGCCATCAAGACTAAGAATGTAGAACAACCTAGTGCGTGGCAGCGCAATATAGAGTTAACAGTAAAGAGAACACCTTTTAATAACTTCAAGCTTGAAAGAACCTATAAAAACATCAATATAGGAGGTTACACCCTCACATCTGTTTCCGGAAACAGAAGTGAAGGGAATTGTGGACAAGCACAAGCACTACTCAAGCGTCTTGCAGATAAGAAGCCCACCACACATTGGTGGCGCCATGTTGCGGGGATTCTGCACATATACAGAACTATGCGCAGGAAAACAGGACCTCGGTGTATAGTGGTGTACCAACCATCCACCTTAGTGCCCAAAATCCCAATCCGACTAGCTATAGTGTCTCATTCGTTCTCCGTACTACAGCGAAGCTACCAATGATTAGACATCCCAGACCACGGACTCTTTCAGGAATCGCGGGAGCAAGAACACTCTTTCATTACTCGCTCATACTTGTCCACAACGTGCGTATTAAGAGACACAGTATAGTTTAAAATGTTTATTTCAACTAACGTGCTCTAAGACACAGTACACGGGCCAGTACTAGCAGCATAATGCATAAAGACAAAATAGTAAGCATCGTTACAATTCCATAGAATACAAACGGGGACAGCATTTTATAAAGACAGTGGATAAAGGACTATAATGCCTTGCCACCTCCCCGTGCTAGTAACTAGTTTATTATAAAAAATAGAAGACCTCTGGGCTTTGTCAGGGGGACCCCCATACCTCAAGCACTAGATGCAAGGTTTACATCATCGGACAAGCACAGCTCTTCTCCCTGGAAAGGTTTTTCTCCAAGTGCCTCCAACAGGGAGATCACAATATTAAAAGCACCCGAATTTCTCCAGTGCAGCTGTATTTCATGTTATGTCTAAGTGCGAGGGGCTGACCAGAAGAGCAACAACAAGGGACGTTGTTTTTCGACCTTGTACATAGTGTGCAGACGAAAACCACAGAGAACAGCAGAAAAGGTGAAAGGCAGATATGCAGACAGTTCTTTTTTTTTTTTTTTTATATTTTCATTGAGCATGTTTACCAACGAACAAAAAGACAGATTACAAACATACATTCAATATATCATAAATGCAATTAAAATAAATTTAACTCACAAATTACCACACAAATTACCACACATGCGTGTTTTTTAAGTAACTTTTACCCCTTCTCCCACCCCACCCACCCCACCCCAGGGTGGCCGAAAAATAAAAAATAAACATAAAATATCAGAGCTATCTCGAGCTATAAAAATACTCTATCTTTCGAGCCATTTAATCAGTGGATCCCATATCTTTAAACCTTTCCTCTTAGCCTGTATCCCTCTGTTCGCATAAATTGCTTTTTCAAAATTGTAATTTGATACTACTCTTGTTAACCATTGATGATATCCTGGTGGAATTGGATCTAGCCATGCTGTAGTTAGACAGAGCCTAAGTATTGCCATGAAAATAAAAACCAATTTCTCCCCAGGTTTCCCACGAATCTCCTTATCCACCCCAAGACATATCAAGGGAGCTGAGAGAACAAGATCCCTCCCAAGCAATTCCTTTAAGAAATACGCAATCTCTAGCTTCAGGCAGTTTAGTTTACTACATGTAGCCAACATATGACTAAGATCTGCCTGATACAATGCACACCGAGGACAGAGGGTCCCCTTCCCTGTCCCCCATTTAGCAATCCTTTTGGAGTATTATATAATGAAAAACAAGTTTTGTAATATTGAGCTTGCAAACGTGCTGGAATGAGCAAATTTTGTGCTAATTCCATTGAGTGGAAAAATAGATCCTCCGAGATGTTAATTTCTTCTTCCCACTTCCTAGCCCGCAGACTCAGATCATCCAACATTAATATATTAAGAGAGTTGTATATAAGCCCAATAGATAAATGTTTACTTTCCAAATTATCTATAAAAGTCTTGTTTATAAATCCTGCTGGACCCCCCTTTTTCTTCAAAAATCACGTATTTGGAGAAATTTATAAAAATCTCTCCAATTCAGATCATATTTCTCCTTAAGATCTTCAAATGAAATTATCATATGTTGAGAATAGAAGTCCCCTAGCTTTGAAAAACCTTTATCTTGCCATTTTTTGATTACTACATCATTAAAGATTCCCGGCAGATTATGATTATTATACATTGGAGTATAATAATTCAGTCGGCCCAGTCCCAATATTTTCCGGACCGACTTCATAGTTTTGAAACATGCGGTAAGTATTTTAAAACGAACCTTCTTGTAATGTGAATCGTTCAAGAACCTCCATATCCATCCCCATGCCGCTCTGCCCATTATAAGTTCTATTGGAGTGGGAATAATCTCCAAACTATTATCTCTATCCTTAGGCTCATTAAAAAAAAGAGTTAAATTATACAAGATAGTTGTTGCCCAGTAATAGAGTTTTATATTTGGGAGTGCCAACCCTCCCTTCTCCCTTGGCATGGATAAAAACCTATAAGCTCTTCTAGGCCTACCATACCCCCATATAAATCGAGAAAATAGATCTTCAATCTTTTTCAGGCAGATGGTATTAAACTCTAATGGTATAGCTCGTATAAAATATAAAAATTTCGGAAAATAAACCATTTTAATTATATTGCATCTGCCAATTATTGAGAGATGTAGATTATGCAGTCGAAATAATTCAGGTTTAATTTTATTAATCAGAGGATCTATATTGCTATCCACTATCCGATCAACATTAGCCATAATATCCACCTCCAAATATGTAGCCTTTTCTACCTGACGTATGTCAGTGCCCATGCTAACATTTTTACAGATAATCTGAGTTTTAGATTGATTAAGGGAATAACCTGATAAGCGCCCAAATCTCTCCGCCTCATTTTCCACCTCAACCATCGTTATACTAGGGTTAGTTGTAACTAGCGCTATGTCATCTGCATAAGCTAGGACTTTTGTTTCCCAACCATAATAGACTACGGGGCTAATCTTTGATTGATTTCCATCCGTCGCAAAAAGGGTCTACATATAGGGCAAACAACAGTGGTGAGCTCGGACACCCCTGTCGAGTACCTCTTGTAATATTAATCGTATCCGTTAATACACCATTTATAAGTATTTTTGCCGTTGGCTGAACATAAAGCATTTTAAAAGCACGTATCAATCCCTGCCCAATCCCGGCCCTTGACAGGGTCTCCCATAAAAAAGACCAAGAAACCCTGTCAAAGGCCTTTTCTGCATCCAACAAGATAAGTGCCATTGGGTCTGCAGAAATATGAGCCGCATCAAACAATGCTATAGTTCTCCTAATATGGTCTATAGTACCACGGCCGGGAATAAAACCATGTTGCCGTGGTGATATTATCTTATGTATAATCCCAGCCAGGCGAACTGCTAACATTTTTGAATAAACTTTACTATCCGCATTAATTAATGTAATGGGTCGATAGGAGGCAGGATCTACAGGGGATTTATGCTTCTTCAAGAAAATAATAATTTTCGCTTGAGACCATGATTCTGGAGGTTTACCCCCATAAATACATGAATGAATAATTGGAGCATAATTTTACTTAATTCAGTGGAATTTTTTTATAAAATTCAACTGGAATACTATCCAGCCCCGTAGCTTTACCATTGGGGAGGCTGTTAATGCTTAATAAAATATCTATCCCTTGTGGGGGCTCGTCGAGTATTTCTTGATCAGCATGTGCTAGCTGTACCGTTGGTGTTTGATTAAGATATATCTTAATATCTTCTAATTGCGTCGTATTAGTCTCATGGTATAAGTTTTTATAGTATGTAAAAAATATTTTCCGAATGCCTTCCGGCTCAACAATTGTTTTATGGGTAGTGTCTCTAATTTCTGTAATAATATTCCTTGTATTTTCTTGCCTTGCTCTAACCGCTAAATGGTGGCCCACCTGCTCACTACACTCGTATGCTTCCTGCCCCCATATTGATAGTCTGTCTGACGCTTTTTTGGCGATATATTCTAATATCGCAGATTTTGCTAATATTATTTTAGACAGGGCCTCCGTAGGATCATTTTCATCTCTAATAACAGTGATTAAATTCCTTTCTGCCTCTACCAGCTGTGCTTGCAGGTTAATCATCAGCTGTTGCTTATCTCTATTTAAAATAAGAGAGAAGCTCAGTGTTTCCCCCTAATAGCCGCTTTAATGCATCCCATACTGTTTCAATCCCTGTACTACCTAGATTTTCTTTAATAAATTGTGGAATCCAGTTCTTCATATGATTGCAATAGTTTTCATTTAAAAGAAGGGAACGTTCAAAAGTCCAATTAGACAGTTCTCTATTGCTACCACTAATTCCTTTTATTTCCAGCACCAGAGGATTATGGTCCGAAACAATACGTGGTGTTCTTTCTATTGTACATTGTTGCAGAATCGAGTAAGATACAAACATAAAATCCAATCTTACCAACTTATTGTGTGGGAAAGAATAATACGTATGGCCAGCATCAGTGGGCTGTCTTGTCTGCCAGACATCACACAATGCTTGTTCAGAGCATAACGTCCTCAGCGCCTTAAAAACCTTTGGCTTCCGCCCATAATAAATCCATTCTTTATCCTGGACTATATTTTTGTTGGCAGGCAGATTTATATTAAAATCGCCACAAATAATAAGAGGAAGCGGCCACCCAGCCAGTTCATTATTCATAACCTCAAAAATTGTTGGATCATCTATGTTGCTACCATATATAGAGCACAGCGTAAAACATGCCCCATATTCATTCTGACAATTTACTATAACCCACCTCCCGTGCTTATCAGCTAGCATTCTTTTAAATTGAAATGAGCGATTTGCCGATAATATTGCGACTCCCCGAACCCTAGCATCTTGCGTTGTAGCCCCTACTACTGTGTATCCCAGTGAACCTAAAAGTTTAATCTGGGTTCTTTCTATATGTGTTTCCTGTAGACAATAAATATCGGCTTTAAGTAACCTGAGGACTGCTGCGGTATTTTGCCGTTTCTTGGGATCATTGAGACCACAAACATTAATTGTAACTATACGCAGTTTACTCATAATCCTCTCCCATCCTTACCATTTATATATATATACTAAATAATATTAAACAAAGTTCTACAATTCGAGATCGCTCGTTTTTATCCTGTACAATTCCCCACCCTAGGCCAGTCCCCTCCCCAACCCTCCCCCACCCCCCACCCCCCACCACCCATACAGGCAATCTGGTTCACAAGGAACCAGAGTGTGGTCATCTGAATAAACAAAAAACCCCAGTGCGTCTCTCCCAAACCATCCCCCTTCCAAATCCACCTGGCCAATTACGGTGACTGGAGTGGTTACAACAATGTCTAAGATTTGTCTTTCCTTTTTTCTGTAACTTCCTTCAGATAAACTTGAGCTTGCACCTCAGAGGTAAAGCTACGTGTGGCCCCATTAAGAATAATTTTTAAGCGCGCTGGGTTCTGCAGGAACACTGTTGCTCCTATTTGCTGAAAGGGTGTAATTAACTACCGCATCCTCCAACGACGTTCCACTGTGGCGTGCGCAAAGTCAGGCCTTGTAAAAAAGGAGACCCCATTAAATTCCCTCTTGTTAGTAGGTCTAGCTAAGTCAAACAGTGTCTGGCGCAATAAATAATTGCCGAAGTATACTAAAAACACCCGAGGATATTGGGTTGGTGACCGCTTAGATAGGAATAGCGGAAAGCGGTGTGCCCTTTGTATCTCCTTTTCCCAATCCCAAGACTGTATCTCAGGGAACGCTCCTTTAAAGAGTGAGATTATATATGCCCTCGGGTCGCTCCTCTCCACTCCCTCTGGTACACCAAGAATTCGGAGATTGTCCCTTCGTAACCTATTTTCCTGCTCCTCAACCTTCGCCATTAGATCTTTAACTATGCCATCCTGCGTGTCCCCTTGTACTTTCAATAAGACAACATCTTTCTCCAAATTCTTTGTGCGCACTTCAACCAATGACATTCTATCAACTATTTCAGTGCATGTGCGCCCCACTTTCCGAATTGCACCCTGGAGTTTTTGTGTGGCTTGTCGATTTTTACGATTGTCCAATTTCACCTCTTCTTGGAAGCCTTTGATTGACTGAAGAACTTCAGCAAGAGTGGGTTCTCTTTCTTCCCTCCTTGATGTTTTAAGATTTTCAACGCTCAAATTTCCACCAGTGGAATAATTATCTCCTGAACGGATTGTACAGTCCGATGGGGTAGCAAATTGGGATGAGGAGTAGTCCCATCTAAGTTCAGTACTACTTCCTTGCTCCGAGATCTCTCCACTTCTATAGCCACTTTGCATTTTCTTCTTTCTTTGTCTCAATCTTGATTTCCTTTTTGCGCAGTGCTCTGTTCGGAGATATCTGACTCCGTATTATTTCCACAGACATGCTTTGTAAAGCGAGGGCAAGATGGCGTCTGAGTAGCGGCGGCTCACTTGCGGCTCTCCTGACCCGTCCCCCGATCCAAGACAAGAAACCGCTGGTATGGGACGGGGACAGCAGCAAGATCTCTCAGCTCAAGTTAAGTTAAAATAAAGTATATGGATCATCGCATCGTATGGAGCGATTGCGCTATATTTCACTGTCGATAACAGTGTCTACGAGCAACCTACCTGGGAAACGGAGCAATAGGCGGGACACGGTCAGGCTTCCCGCAGCCGCACAAGCCTTCCAAGTAACCTTCCAAGCAGCCTCTCGAAGAGGGAAATCGACGCTCCAAGCTCTTGTGCCTCACTTTGTCCTGCGGTGGAATTTGACTCCGTCTTGTGTGGAAGCAGCGCTATTGGCACTATTGGCATTTTCGGTAATCTACAAGGATTTGGCAGCTTCGAAACGGCGGGAGAAGACTAAAAGTGTAAGGGGCTGGTCACGGCAGCCTCGGCGGAGAAGACAGAGGATACATTGTTTCACGATCCTTCAAGGAAAGAAGGTGAAACAAGTAAGGATGGCGGGGCGTGCGGGGAGAAATATTAAATTTAAAAACAATCATGTAGCAGCTACCCTGCCCAGCAATTTAATGCAAGCACCATGCCAAAATACTCCACTACACCGTCCTGAGACACGGGGGCTGTGAAATAAAGAACAAGAACTTAAAATTAACGCTGACGCAAGGGGAGAGAAAGGGGCTAAGCAATTAAAGCAAAGTAAAAAGGAGCAGGAAAAAACTGCCAGTAACACTACTCATTCTATTAAAGCTCAGCGGCTTATCTCTAATATGTTTGGCCCAACAGAGGGAGAGAAAGGGCAAAAAAATCAGCTTACTCTGGTTCCTTCTGAAAGCACTAATGCCCTTGAAGATCCAAGGCTGGAAAAACTTGGAACATCAATTGTAAAAACTCCCACATCTATGGCTAATGTAGAAACGATTGAGGAGACAGGAACAAATATTGATGATATTCAGACAGAAGGGGCCCAGGCTCAGGCTGAGATTTTATCTCCCTTACTGACCCTTGATTTAAGGACATCGGAGATGGATACAGTCATTAATCCAGTGGTAGTGGAGGAGAACACTGCAGATATAACTACCAAGTGTCCTTTGAGCACGATAATTCCAACAACGACAAGTCCAGCATTCACACAGATAGACAATCCTGTCATTACAGAGACCCCAGACAGAATTGACGTCACTGGGCAAACTTACCCAGTTACAGATGAATCAGATCTATATGAAACTGGCATCTCTACATCCAGTGAGAGTGATGGTGAAGATAAGGGATATGCAGACAGTTCTAATGTGAACGGTCACAAGCAGAGTCTGGAAAAAACAAAGTCACGGAGTAACGTGTGCAAAGGAGGCATCATGGCTGCTAGGCCTAAGCTAACTTAGCAATGTCAACCATGAGGCCACAATCCACACTACAGGTGTTAGCCAAAACCTTTTGATTTTACAAAAATATATGTATAATATATTTACTTAAAGGATTTTTCAGGCAGCTCTCTTCATCCATTGGTCTGTTGTATCATTCACATTGTGCTCACACTCATTACAACATACAGCAAGGGACTGTGGGTCAGCCTACTTCAGCCACTGGCTAACTTCCTTTTGAGTGACGTCATTTTGCTCTTTCACAAGGAGCCCATCCACACTAAAGGTAGTTCCTGTCAGTGCCAAGGTTTTTGTTGGTACTTAATTATTATTTATATAATGTTGCCTTTGTATTTAGAGCCTGATATGATAGCAGGAGGATTTCTAACCAGTTCTTCACAGCACAGTCAACATTCCATTTTTATCAGTTCCAGGCTCTTGCTAATAATGTTTGTAGGAAGGTGGCTTTTTATGTAGTGTGCCAAAAAGAGGTATACTATGTAGAAAGTCCAGATGACCCTTATTGGCTGACAGGGTTTAAATTAATAATCCCAAATGCTCTGTTTTGTGGTAGTGTGGGTGATCAGTTTAGGCTTATCAGAGGGTAGTATTAATGCATTTGTTGAACACAAACAGAGTTAATGAATGAGACACACACTCAAAGAAGAAACTTGAGACCAATTTAGAAAAATAACACTTATTTTTTTTTTTTAACAGCAAGAACTTCAATCTTAGGTAAGTACTTTTAAAGATAGTGATTTTACAAGCAATAGAAAATGCACTGTATCTGCAGAATAACGCTGTGATTTAATCCTATGGAGAAAAGCATATACTGCATATGGTCACTTGTCAACGAGTTACAGGACTGTTCTTCAGGGGCCAAGGTCCAAGAGAGCACCAACCGGTCACCTTGATCGGCTCTGTGGCGTCCGGGTGCAGAGGTGCTTTTTGGGGTCGGGCGGCCTGTTGAAGTCAATGGGAAACAGTAACTACAAAGAAAACTGCAAGTGGAGACTGGGAGGCAAGTCAGTTTGAACCCAAAGGGGGCTCGGGTCTTTAGGGTCTCTGGAGCCAGCTGATCTTGACTCGGGTTGTGTGGCTCTTGTGCGGTGTTCTTTAGTCCAGAGGGTCGCAGAGGTCAGAGGTACTCGGTTTTGGTGTGCGCCCGCAGAAAGAGGCCGCAGGCAGGGACTGGAGGGCCAGTAAAGGCAGATCTCAAAGGTGAGTTCAGGTCTTGTTGGTCTGTGGGTGCTAGAGACACAGTCGGTTCACTTGGACTCCGGCTGTGGGGTTCGGGTGCAGAGGTGATTTGAGGTATCAGGTCGCGGTGGTCAGAGGCCCTTGCTTCAGGTGATGACCTGGAGATGGGGACACAACAGGACAGCTGGGACACTCTGGATGATGGATTCTGCTGTGATGTCGTCCCATATCGGCTGTTCCGTCTCTGTGGCGTTGTTGTCTGAATTGGACCACCAACAAGTTTTGGCTGCTGCAAGGGGTCAGGTACCCCGGGTATTGGTGCTGGACAGCGCCTAGAGGGTCTAGCGTCCCGTTACTCTCTGGTGAATGGAGCTAACTTCTGGGAGCACAGAACACCTCCTCCTGGGTGGCTGTAGTATTGGTGAGGCCTGAGGGTCAGCAGTTCAATAAACCGGAGCTTGCATTTCAGTACATTCCGGTTGCAGGAAAGGAGCTCTACTACTCCACGGGAGAGGCTGCTGTATTGCGAAGTGCTGGCAGCCCTCCCAGGCTTTTGGAGGCTGAACAGCTGCAGGATGAGTCGTCTTTGTGGCAATAGTCAGGGACAGCAGGCAGGCAGGCAGGATGGCAGGGTTGGCACCAAGTCAGTAGCTGCTCCTGAGTTCTTGCTTCTTGTGGCTCTTTGGTGTCCTTTTTCTTCTTGAGTCAGTCAAATCTGAGTTCCTGGTGTCAGGGGGCCACCTAAATACTGAATTTAGGGGTGTTAAGGGGAGTGAAGGGTAGTAGCCAATGGACTGCTTTTCTTTGGGGTCACTACACCCCTATATAACCACTTCCTGTGGGGATTGGGCATAACCCTGTCCCAGACTACCTAATTCCACCAAAATCAAGATGGTGGAATCCTTCTTTCATGGGACACATCAGGCAGCCCACCTTTAGGGGTGTGACTGACCTGGTAGTGTACCACGCCTCCCTGCATATCTAATTTCCCACCTGTCCTGGTGCCAAAGAGGCCTCCGGGCAGGGGGTGGCATCTCCCAGGTCTACGGGAAGCTGGGATCGCATATCAAAGGCGGCAGGGACATTGAAGAGTCTTGTCCTGATATGCTAAATCACTAGCCATCCTGCTGGAGGAGGTGTGAACACCTTTCTCCAGGAGCAGGCATTTTTTCTGACCTCAGAGAGCGTGGGCTCTCACTTGCAGGGGGTTAGAAACCTATCTGTGGTGGTAGGGTAGACTATACCAGTCAGCCAGCACACTAGAGGCTGGTAGGTGCCCTCTAGGTGCATGTGTTAATAAATACACTACTGGCATCAGTATGGATTTATTAAGATAAGGTGTTTGATACCAAACACCATAAGTTTCAGTGAAGCCATCATGTAGCTGGGGACTCGTAATGGCCAGTACATATACCTAAGATGGCTTCCCTGTTCACTTATACTATCTAGTAATTGAACTAGACAGCACAGGGGCATATCTGCTCATGCAGATATGTCTACACGTAATATAATGCACTCTGCCTTAGGGCTGTAAGCCTGCTGTAGAGGTGACTTACATATATTTCATGCAGTGTCTGGGGACATGGAACACAGGCTGTCTGCCATGTTGTGTTTTCACTTTTATCAGCACCATTTTATGCAGCCTGCAATGGCAGTCTGCATGAGTTTGGTGGTGGGCCCCTTAGGGTGGAACAATACATGCTGCAGCCCTTATGGAGCCTCTTTAGTACCTATGCCCTAGGCACCAGGGGTACCATTTGTTAGGGTTCTACAGGGGTGCTAACGGTCTTGCCAATTGTGGAACAATGGCACAGTTACCTTGTTTTTAGGGAAAGAGCACTGGCACTGGGGACCTGGTATGCAGGAACCCAGTGCACATCAGCCAAAATTGCATCAGATACCAGGCAAAAAGTGGGGGTGACCATGTCAAAAATTAGCAGTTTCCTATAGAGTTGTAAATTTCTTTTGGAGCTGGCTTTTTTTTTTTAGGTCTTGCGTTAGCCAAGACTTTTTGATTTTAACAAAATGATATGTAAAATATATTTATGTAAAGGGGCTTTTAGGCAGCTATTTTCATCCATTTGTCTGTTCTTGTGTCATTCACATTTTGTTTCTTCCAGCTATAGCATACAGCATAGGGCAATGGGTCAGCCTACTTCAGCCACTGGCTCTCTTCACTTTGAATGACTACATTTAGCCCTTTCACAAAGAGCATCTCCGCACATGAGGTAGTTCTCTTCAGTGCCAGTGTTTCTGTTTTTACTTTATAATTACTTAAGTGTTGTCTTTATTTGTAGACCCTGATGTGATGGCAGGAGGCTTTCAACCAAATGAGAGCACAGGTCTCATTCCAGTTTTATCGGTTCCTGTCTCCCACCAATGCTGTTTTAAATTCCTTTATTTGACTGCTGCTTTTTCACACTGTACCAGCAGTTCAGATGTACTCTGAATATAAGCTCATGAGGGTGCTCTATCTTTGCAACCCTGTCTGTCTGTCATTCCTTCTTGCTGCCCTTCTTTCCGTTCTTTCTAGCCTTCCTCTTTCTTCCCATTTTTTCTTTTCTTCCTTCTTTTCTACTTTCTTTCTTTCTCTTTCATTGTTTCCTTTCTTCTTTCTTTCTTTCTTTCTTTCCTTCCTTCTATTTTTCTCTCTTTCTTTCCTTCTTTCCTCATTTCTTCTATTCTTTCGCTTTTCTTTCCTTTTTCTTTCTTTCCTTCTTTTATTCTTCTTTCGTTCCTTCATTCTTTCCTTTCTTCTTATTTCCTCTATCTTTCTTTTTTCCATTCTTTCCTTCTTTTTTCCTTCTTTCTTTCATTTCTTCTCTTTCTTTCTTCCTTCTTTCATTCTTTCCTTTTTTCTTCTTTCTTTCTTGGCCACCAATGCCTGACCAATTGGAATTTTAAAGCCTGTGTAAGTTAAGACCTTTTGATTTCGCCGATAGGGAATTTTCAGCCAGACTTTGTCGATTAGTCTGAGGTTCTGTCATTCAGTTTTTTCTTCCACCTACTCCAGCAGGCATCTAGGGGCAATGTGTGAGCCCACTTCAGCCATTGGTAGACTTTACTATAAGATATGGCTTTCTGCCCTTTCTCAATGAGCACATCAACACACAAAGTAGTTCCTATCAGTGCCAGGGAGTACTATGGCAATGAGTGCTTTTTTGCCATTAACAAATGTTTTTGTTTAGATTGATGAAGGCCCAGCAGCATCCTGAACAATAAAGTTTTGCAAAAACCATGACAAAACAAGTATTGCCAAAAGGCTGGCGGCCAACGCCAGACTTATTGGCTTTGACAATGCTTGCTTAATATGAGGTGCTCCTTTCCCATTCCCTACTTAAAACTAATTTTCAGATTAAAAAAAAAATCTTTTAAATGTCAATCAACGGTTGGCTTTTTGGCCTTGGTGTGGGCAGAACTCATGGAGTTAGTTGTACGCCGCTGAATTCTGCGGAGTTACACAAAAAACTCTGTGAAATGCCGCTGAGTTCCACCCACCTGTAGTAAGAGTGTATGATCCTCTTGGGAGATTGTTATTTAGCAGTGACAGTGGTGTGGGCGGTCATGTTTTAGAATTGGGTTCACTCTTTCAAACATAAACAAAAAGCTTTTATTTGTTCTTTTTTTGTAGCTCTGCAGCTTTGTTCGTGTTGCATTGTTCTATTATGTTCACGGATTTTATGTCACGCTCTTAGTGTTCTAGAATAGGTTAACGGTGGCTATACCGCACTGGCTTTGTCTGGCTGGTCTGTACTGTGCCGCTCTCATTAAAACTTTTTTTTAAATTCCTCACCTGGCGTCCGTTGATCCTTACAAGTGGCGACGAGCGGAGAAGACAACTCTTGCTACACGATATTCAGCTGCATAGGTGCGGCGTTGTCTTTCAAGAACCCTTTCGAAGGCTGTTATGCTGAGTCCTTCTGATCAGAACTTCTACTTCGCAGGGTGGAATATTTCCTCAAACCCCGGTGCTCTACCGACCATACTTGCACTTTTTATGAATTTTAGTGCATTTCTGGTCGATTTTGGATTCAAGTTTCCGGCAGGTACACAGTGGTGAAGACGCTCCCTAGCAACGCGTTTGTGCTGCTGCTGTCTTGGAAATACGTGAACACCCTGCAGACATCTACGTATATATGCAGATCTTCCTGTGACGCTGCATCGTTGGAAATACGTGAGCACCCTGTGGACATCTACGTATCCACGCAGATCTTCTGTGATGTCCCGTCGCTTTGACGTGTGTTTACGTACGTACCTACATTGAGGCTCCATTGTGTCCTGCTGTTGCCTGGATACCACTGGAGAATTTCTGACCTTCGTGCAGCTGTTCTCTGTAATTACGCAAACATGGCTGACAGGCTGGCTATAAAGTAATTCGTTTTGAGAAGGATTACAAGACGATTCTCTACTTTGGTACCACGTGTTTCCGTGTGGGTGACGCTATTTGGTACTATTTTAAAAACACTATTGGTACTATTTTAAAATATTTACTTTTCCAGATCCCGTGTCAATACGATTAACCCATATAATACTTGCAACATTCAGTACAGTGTCTTCTCTACGCATTTTGTTAATTATACTTCCTGCCTACGTTTATGCCTGGTTATCTATAAGAACTACCATAATGCAGTTTGATCCACCCAGTAAATTTTTGCAAAACAAAGGGGAAGCCCCATTCCATGGACCAGATGGAAGGAAGAGTTTATTACGTATTTGAGGGTGTTTGATGGGGAAAGAATGCCTTTTTTTGCACTGTTTGGGATCGGAAGGACAAGTTGTATACAGGACCTTGCCCCAAATTATAGGTGGAGGTGATCACAATGTTTATGATGAGGCCATATTAAGAATAGAAAAATGTTTCAAGCCTACAACTAGTGTTGCACTTAATAGGTTCAAGTTTTATACTAGAGCGCAAGAAGAAGGAGAAAGCTTTGATGAATTTCTTACAGCTTTGCGTGCATTATCCACAAATTGTAACTTTTGGTCTGATCACTGATGAAATAATCAGGGACCAACTTATAGTACATGTCAAGAACAAGAAGGTGCAAGAGCAGTTGTGGATAATGGGTGATCCAAATGTAGAAGCTGCTATTAGTACAGTCAAAGCATTAGAACAGTTGGAGAGATGGATGAGGTCTTTGAACAGAGACACGAAAACTCCAACTCCAGGAGAAGTAAATAGTATCACACCTGGAACTTCCAAAAATGCTCCTAATTATAAGAGTGGGTTTAAGGTTTTCCGTTGTTTCAGGTGTGGGAATTCTGGGCATATTGCATCTTTTCCACGTTGTCCTGCTATTGGGAAAGAATGCAGTAAGTGTGGGCGTTTAGGACATTTTTCAAGAATGTGTAAGGATGTAAAGAAAAACACTACTGACAATGCAGTCAAGGGAAAGGTTTCATGTGTGAGTGAAGATGCACATGGTGATAGGCAATGTAGTGGGGAAACAGGTATAATCTTGTCCATTCGGAATTTTTCTGGTGACTCTGAAATGCAAGATATGATGGGCCCTCCTAAATGTCTGGTGCACAATTGAATAGAGAACTTGAGTTAATGGAGGACTCTGGTTCGCCTTGGACCATCATTACTAAAGAATATTGCATTCAGTGTTTTGGTGATTTGATAAACTTAGATATTCCCAAGGAATCTGTTGTTATCGCTGAGAGCTTTGATGGATCCAAAATTGACATAAGAGCTGGAAATTGAATTCAAAAACAGAAGGGCTTACATTAAATTGTATGTAGCCATCAAGGGTGTAAATGTGTTGGGTTGGCGTGATCAGGCCAAGTTAGGCATAATTTTGAACCCCAGAAGTAAAGAACCTGTATTAACTATTGCCGAGGGTTCTAATGGAAGTGATTTCACTAAATTATTTAGAGTTGGGAAAATTAGCTGGATTCAGTCATAAGATCAAAGTGAGAGAAAGAACTGTTTCTGTGAAACAGAAGCTGAGAGTTCCTATCATTGTGAGGGAGGAATTAAAAAACATGTTGAAAGAAATTATTCAAGTAGGTATCATTGAGGAGGTAGAGTTATTGGAATGGATTTCTCCCATTGTTTTGGCCTGCAAGCCAGATAAGACTCTTAGACTATGTGTGGACTTAAGGGCATTGAACGCAAATTTGGTAGTTGATTGTCATCCCTTACCTAACATCAACGAAGTGGTGTGTATGTTAGAAGGAGCACATGTATTTTCCACATTGGATCTCCGTTCAGCATACCATCAAATTGAACTGATGGAAGATTCAAGGAAATTCACCGCATTCATAACACCACATGGATTGTTTCAATTTAAACGGATGCTCTTTGGATTAGCCTCAGAGGCATCCGTATTTCAAAGGGCAATGTATCACATATTCAATGATGTCGTTGAATTTGTTAAGTGTTTCCAGGACGACATACTCATTTTCTCAAAGAACAATGAAGAACACTTTAGACATGTCAAAGAGGTGTGTGAAAGACTGGAAAAACATGGCTTGACACTTAAGGCAGGGAACTGCAAATTATTTCCTGAGTCTGTGGAATATCTTGGACACACACTTTCAGGAAATGGTGTTGTGCCCAAAAAATCCTTAGTAGATGCAATAATCAAGGCACTGTCACCTGATAATAAGGAAACGCTTTTGTCATTCGCAGGATTATGTGAGTACTACAGCAAGTTTATACAAAATTTTGCAACAAAAATGGAACCACTTAGAGAATTAACCAGGAAATCTGCGGAATTTATTTGGTCAGAAAGACAGGAAGCAGCGGTCGAGCAAATTAAGAGAGATTGCATGTGTATTAAGTCAGAGGAGTGGTAAAGTAGAGTGGTGTGTGGCATTCGCATCCAGGACTCTCTCAGAAACTGAAAGGAGGTATGCCGTTATTGAAAAAGAGCTCCTGGCCTGTATTTGGGCCATAGAACACTTCCGAAGGAGGGGGGTGGAACTCTACTGCGCGTATTGCAAGACTTACCTCCAGGTTGCAAGAACACAACTTTAAGGTAGAGCGTGTGCTGGGGAAGAGCAACGTTACTGCTGATTGTTTGTCAAGATTACCATGTTCTGATAGCAGGGATGTACATCATGAGCATGAAATTGAAATAGTTGCAACGTTCAAGGATTTTGTCTCCACAGAATTTTTGGGTGCGTCTGAGGAAGAGTGGAAGAAGGAGATGAGTGGTGATGTTATGTGTCAGTTGATTATGAAATATTTGAGAGAGGGATGGCCCAAAGAGAAATGTGCTACTTCTGAGATTGGTCAATAAATCCTAGTCTCTGATGAGATTGAGGAAGAGGGAGATTTACTGTTTAAGGGCGGGAAGATTATTCCACCAGGAACCATGCAAAATAAAACTTTGAAACTTGCCCACGAAGGACATTTAGGGATGTCTTCTATGAAACGCCTCATTAGAGACAACTTTTGGTGGGCAGGTCTGGACAAAATGGTCGATAGAACAGTGAGGAAGTGTGCAGGATGCATAAACAGTGATAAAGTGCTTAGAGTGGTTTCTGCTCCCCTTACGCCGGTGTCTTGGCCTGAGTCTCCTTGGCAGAAAGTGGCATTTGACATATCTGGCCCCTACAAGTGCTTGCCAGCTGAAGCCCGTTTTGCACTAGTTTTAGTGGATTATCACTCAAAATGGCCAGAAGTTAAGTTTGTGGCCAACGCCACCTCTCAAGTTGTAATCACATTTTTTGAAGAAATTTTTTGCTAGCGAGGGATGTTCTGAAGTGTTAGTAACTGACAATTTTGTGCAACTCACTTCACAGGAGATGAAGGAATTTTCCCCGAAATGTAGTATCAGACATGCCACCACAGCACTTTATGAACCTAGGGAGAATGGTCAAGTTGAACGGTTCAACAGTGTACTCAAGGAAGGTATTGAGAAGGCATACAAATCAAGAGGAGATTGGAAGGATGTTTTGAGGAAAAAACTGTGGATGTACCGTATTACCCCTCACTCTGTCACAGGGGTGAGTCCATTTAAACTGTTGAAAGGAAGGGATCATGTATCTGACCTTTGTTTATGGTGGATAAAGAAGTCCAACAAGAGTGTTGACGATGTGGAGTTGAATCTTGTACCTGAAAGGGTGAGAGAGAAGCAGGAAAAAATGAAGAGGAGATTTGATGGAAAATGGAATGTGAAGGTTCTTGATTTTGTCATTGGTGATATTGTGAGAATCAAGAAACCTGGCTTCTTAGTGAAAGGTAATTCAAAATTCGGACATCCCATTAAAGTGGTGAAAGTATGTAAAAATAATGTAGTCACTAAGGATGGTAAAGTGTGGAATGCAAGAAGAGTAGTCAAATGTAGGAACAGTGAAGGATGGAATTAAATTAATTGTAAAGCTTCATTATGTAATGAGTTGGACTCAAGAAGAAGTCAAACTGTGGCTTCTAGAGTCAAAGAGAATAACAGAACCAAGCGTTTACCGGCAAGATATAAATGTTAGAGGGTATGTTTTTGTAGTAATGAAGTCCATGCAGGTAGGATGTAGATTAAGATGATTTATTGAAGTAGGTTACATGTAGATAAGTTCTTGTGAAGTAGCCCCACCAGGAGCAGCCTGCCTGCTGCTCAGCCCATTCTCAACTGTCCAACTACACCTCAGAGGCACCCAACATTCCAATACGCATCATCACTCCAACATTCTATGCAGCACACAGCACATTCACACTGGCTGAGCAGGTGCTGAAAATGGCAGAACATTAACATGAGCAGAATACTACATATCCCCCTTTCTTATACAACAGAAGCATAGGTCCTGTACCTTAAATAGGATATAACAATAAGAACCCGGGAAAGTGATAAATGAGAGAAACACTAATGCAACAGAAGAAATGTAATAGAAATGAACAAATAGGAAAGAGCGAAGAGATAGGTGGAAGAAAATGAAAAGGAAATGATGGATAAGTATACACAAATGAATATGAACCATCCTCTCTATCTATAAGTTTCAAACGAGTAGAATAAAGTGAAAAGACAAAAGAAACCACAAATAAGCAGATGGACAAAAAAGCACCAAAGGCAACCCCCAAACACACCCACTGGCCAGGAAGGCATGCAGGGAAGGAAGACATAGCACGATGCAAACTGAAGACAGGCTTTACACCCAGACACACAAAGTAGAGGAGAGAGGATCTCCTCATGAACATAGGAGAAAGAGAAACACACTACAATAAGGGAAAGGCTATGGACAAAGGAAGAACAACAAGCAAATATAGTCCATGTTCCAAGGATGAATAGAAAATGTAACATCACAAGGAGGACTGAACAAGTGAGAAAACAATGAAGAAGAGAAGGAAATACAAACAGTACCACTCATCCTCCCCCATTTTCAAAATGAGAAATAATACAATGGTAGCATAACGTTACAAGTAAATGAACAGCAAAGTCTAGGCATAGACTAAAACAAAACTGTACCCCAGCGGTGAATTACTAATGTAAAGGTTAGTGACGAGAACACTGTAAATGGGAAAGACACCCATCATAACAGCCCTCGTGAGGATAACCACTGTAAGAGATGGGACTGATACCCAACCAGATACACCCTGTGTAAGGGAAATAATGTACCACAAGAACGTGTAGATGGGACTGACACCCATGACCTGCCCCTGACAAAAGGGAGGTAGCTACTGGAAATGGGACTGAGACCCAGTTAAACACACCCTGTGTAAAGGTAAACAACGTAAACACGTGTAAATGGGAGAGACACCCATTATGACAACCCCGAAGAAAAGGTCACGAAATGTCCTACGTAGCAATAGGACTGGTACCCATACCGTTCCCTAGTGCAAGGGAGTCTAATGTGTAAATATGGAAACAAAAATCCATACCCGCCCCTCATGGAAGGGAGAATAAGACCAACCAAAAGTGACCACATTCCACTAAAACTCAAAGACCTCCCATAAGTAAAGGTACCTAGGCATCCACATAAATGGGCAAAATGTACCCAAAGAACAATCCCATGAGAAAAGGATATAACATTAAATGTGGAAGAGAATACTAAAATGTAAGCAAGACGAATTAGTATATATGTCATACAAATAAAGTCGACAGTTCACTGTTCCAAAAACAGCAGGGCTCCATTCCTGCAGAGACAGGGAAGGTGAGGCGCAATGTCCCTGCTATTCACCCCTCCAGTCCAGTTGTTGCTGCAAAGAAGGACAAGAGACTCATGGCGGATGTTAAATGTTAATGCTTCTCCCATCAAGCACTCCGTGAAAGCCACGAAGAAGACCACCGGTAACTTTGAGCAACTGTGATCAAACACTCGGGAGAGTGCCACCTCTCTGGAAGAACTGCATAGGTAATGCTGAGCTCAACCCAGTTACTACTGAAGTGTTGGCGCGACGCAACATGAAAGTTATCTATCTCAGAAGGACAAGAAATAGGAAGAGCACAGAGCTTAAAGCTATGCTTAGGGACAGTAATGGTACTGAAACATCGATCCAACATGTTTCTTCCAAGACTACTTTCGATGTGCCGATGAAGCTCATTTTTTAAAACATTCCACACAACTTGAGATGGATGAAAATCCATTTGAAACTCATCAACCAGCACATAGAGGCGTCGGATCTTTTCCGCCGTAGCATTGGACACCTTTACAAAGATGGCGGCTCGCACTAGACGCTGTGCCGGGTGGTTCACGGCGCGCTCGGGCGCCAAACAGTGTCACTAAGCGAATGCCTTCGGAGTGGAAGGTCATGTCGTCATAGAGGATCCTTGAGGAGAAACGCGCGGCATCAAGGATGAGGTAGGATGCACGCGCTCAGTTTAAACAAAAAAATGACAGTTTAAACGGCCGCAGTATCAGCAAAACGTAACGAATGATGAGGAGAAAATGAACTCACCACAGTTTTAATCTTAGCATAGAAAATGTCCTCCTGCATTTGCCGGTGGCGATGTAAAGTTTTAAACAGGACTTGAGAGAAACCCAGAAGTTGAAACAGGGGCCAGATAGGCATAAAATAAAGCACCATAACTTCCATGGGAAGCCAGACGAAGAGTCAGCAACAGTTTTTACCTTGGTGAGAGACACAGACCAAGACAGTGCGAGGGCATAATGTCGAGTAGGCACTCCCCTTTAGAAAACGACATGAAGTTTGACCATACTGTCAAATACCTCATATGTGAGACTACTTTTAGTAAGAAACAGCTGGGCGTCTCCCAAACACCGGAGCACTGTAGTTGGAGGTTGTAGCCAACAGCAAACACTCTATTGAGGACAGAATGCGTTGGCGCTGTGACACTAGCCATTGTTCCCATCCTTGATGTTTGCCCTTGCTCCGAGATGATTTTGTATGTCCTCAGGGTCATGGAATATGTGGCTGGAATTACACATACATGACCCAGATGAATTTACTGCAGTAAATTGATGGGCTTGAAAACACAAGCAGTACTGGTAACTTCAAAGTCCAAATTAAGTAGGGTAGATGAGCACAGCACGCCTGGGCTAGGGCTGTCAGATGGTGATGACACTGGTGGGGCTTAGAGGCGTAGTGCTTCATCTTCTTAGGTTTCATGTTGACTTCTTTGCTTTTCTGTGAGGAAATTCTTTCTTTCTTGTAGATGACTTTGTTGTTCTGTGAAGAACTTCCTTGTACCTTCTTTGGATTTTTCCTTTCCTGTGGATACCTCCTCCTGTACTTTGTGTTGGCAGCATCTGTAGGCTCTGTAATTTGCTCCATCTTCAGTTCCTCTTTTGTTCTCCAGGTCCCTGAAATCCGGTTGTAGCATGTAGGTAGTCACCATCCTCGTCGCCAAAATAATGTAGTAATGAGGTCCACGCAGGTAGGATGTAGATTAAGATGATTTATTGAAGTAGGTTACATATAGATAAGTTCTTGTGAAGCAGCCCCACCAGGAGCAGCCTGCCTGCTGCTCAGCCCATTCTCAACTGTCCAACTACACCTCACAGGCACCCAACATTCCAATATGCATCATCACTCCAACATTCTATGCAGCACACAGCACATTCACACTGGCTGAGCAGGTGGTGAAAATGGCAGAACATTAACATGAGCAGGATACTACAGTTTTGTTGTTACTTAAAGGCGGAAATGTGTTGCATTGTTCTTTTATGTTTATGCATCTTAAGTCATACTCATAGAGTTCTATAATAGTTTACGGGGGCGATGTGTTGCATTGTTGTTTTATGTTTATGCATTTTATGTCACGCTCTTAGTGTTCTATGTCCATGCATTTTATGTCACGCGCTTAGTGTTCTAGAATAGGTTAACGGTGGCTATACTGTACTGGCTGTGTCTGGCTGGTCTGTACTGTGCAGCTCTCATTAAAACTTTTAAAAATTCCTCACCTGGCGTCCGTCGATCCTTACAGTTCGCTTTCAGAGTGCACAGGCACAGAGGCGACCTTGTTAAAGTCAGGCAAAACGTCAGTAGGTGTACAAGCCATCTTCAGGTCTCGGCTGGCAATCTCGATTGGGCTAACTCACCTTTCTGATCGTGGAATCGTGATAGCGGCGAAGCGGAGAGGCAGGAAGTAGGAAGGAGCAGGAAGGAGGAGCCTTGCCGGATCCGCCGGAGGAGCTGCTGGAGGCATTGGAGCGGGAGTGAGGGCGCCGGGTAACAGCGGGACCGCGGAGACCGGGACTCCCCGGGGGTTTGTTTGGTCTTGGCTGTGCTGCCCCCCGCGGCCCCCGCAAAAGCATCGTTGTTACCTCCCCACAGCCTCCGCAAGCACTGGTATTCCTCCGCTGGAGGAATCGGAGCGGGAGTGGGGAAGCAGCGGAACAGCTGAGGCTTACTCTAAAGCTCGGCCGTGCTGCCCCTCGCGGCCCCCGCAAACCACAGTCAATCCCTTCTCGCGGCCCCCGCAAAGAACTGTTGTTCCTCACTGTTGTTCTCTACCCACGGCCTCAGGTTAAGTGCTGCTGTTAAGTGCGGCTGCCAGCTGAGGGACTTGGCACCAGCTGAGGGACTTGGCACCGGCTTTTCAGCGGGAACTGGACACCCTGGGCCACACTTGATTTCTGTCGGCTAGCGTCCGGGCGCCTGGACTCCAACGCGAGTGCGGCCGCCGTCAGACGGCGGCTGCAGAGAGCATGCCCCAGGCAGTCGCGGAGGCAGCCCGGTTCGGTTAGTTCCGGGTGCAGCCTGCGACTGCCTGTTGAACCCCACTCGCCCCCGGCTGCATTCTACCCACTGCTGTAACTGGAAAGAGAGCTGCCAGCGGCAGAGTCAAGCAGTGGCAGAGTTAACATTGGCAGCATCACACAGTTGGCAGCAGAGGTAAGCCGGTCCGGCGCCTTGGCCCCTTCCCCTCCTTGATCCTTGCCCCCACGGTATATCCAGCGGCTAGAGATAAGGCAGGGGAGGGACAGGGGAGTGGAGGGGTGGGATTGCGCCGGAGAGCAAGAATAGAAGGAAGGGGGGGAAAGCAATGACTGTTGGAGACAAGTAGCCTTCTCCATCCACCCCGGATTCTCGCTTGGCATTCTTTCATCCAAAGAGGCCAATTCTTTCTTTAAACCCAACATAGCCATCGAAAGAACGGTATACTTTAGGCACTAAACTGGTAACCTGGTGCAATATCAAAGTCTAAATAAGTCTAAATAAAAGTCATTAAGACATCGAACAGTATTCTTCGCCATCTTTCCTTACAATGGCCTATAAAAAATTGAGATCACGTACGATTCATATGAAAAGACTGGGTACACAGCAATCAATACGAAAGGGCTCTGGCAAGGCGGCCCACATAGGATTATTTTCTGGGAACGCTGAAATATCCACATTTTTGACAAAAACACCTAAAACAGACCAAGAGAACTCACGAATCGAACAGGAAAAAGTCCAGAACAAAGGAGAAGATAAAGTAGTGGGTGGCAGTACTCCTACACAAAGTAATAAAGTCTATGCTGGAGAATTGACAAGTGACACTACAAACCCAGCACCTGTAAGAAATGATGATCGCCAAGGACGTTCCGAACCATCCCCCAGTCTAGTCGATTGTAAGATCCAACAAATTTCCGAAACAGATTTCACCTTACCAGACAAATATTAACGACACTCTCTTTCGCCAGGTAACAAGTAACAACGGAGATGCCGACACCATTTAACAGTACTCCACAAAAAACACCTGTCCTAGCAGGGAACCATTCTCACTCACCGGAATTTCTGTCTTTAAACAATATGCAATCATTTAATGGATATACTACGGTGTCCAATTCTTTATTCACTCTCCAAAGAATATTGGAGTCAGTACTATCTCTTTTAGGGAATCTAATGGAAAACTCTGACCAGATGTTGGATACACAAATAGGTATGCTGCAATACTTAGTTGATAAGAAAAAGAAACAACAACTCAAACATCAATTACTATCAACAAAAGGGGAAGAAACTGTTGCTGAAAAACTTCATATACCAATAGATACCTCAATAATTGAAGATTTACTTCCATCAAAGAAACAAATGGCGACCCAAACAGGTCGGACTTTGCGAAAAGCAAAAAAGAAAAAGTTTGATAAGGGAAAAAAATTTCCTCAGAAATTTATTCAAAGAACCAAACAGTGACAAAGACCAAAACAAAGTTATTTCTTTTTATCCAATCTTCAATCAGCATAGACCTATGGAATCACTTAATAATCATCTGACAAGTAAAAAAGAAACAATACAAATTGAATCCTCAGCTTCAGCCCTGCCTGACCCAGTCTCACTAAAAAAGGAAAAAAGAGACAAAAAGAACAAGCGGAAAAAAACTAAGAAAAGAGCAATAAGAAGATTTGCGAAACGGAAGGCTCAGAAGCTAAAATTCCCGAATCTTTTATCCCCCAAACGTAAAACTCTAGAAAATGAGCAAACTTCAAAATTTGTAATAAACTCATATGACAATGGTTATTGTAACTCAGCAACAAAAGCAAGAGTGAATTCTAAACAACTAAATCCTCTGGCCCCAAGTTTTACCACGCCTGTGAATTACATCGAGCTGCCTGTACTATCTCTCGTACAAAAGAAGGAGCAGATCTCTGGGGCTATAAGTCTCCAGGAACAGCAGGTTCAATCATACTCCCTAGAAATTACCGACTTATTCCCCTCGGGTAACGATCCACAAAACCGAGGGAGAATAATGAATCTCATCCGAAAGATCCTTCCGTTACAGTCATTAACAAGCTCGGAAATAAAACTAGTGGCTTTCCCAATCAGGTCTAAAATTACGGTGGCCACTGTCGAATTTTGGTCTTATGTCATACCGGCAATAATTTTAAAAGAAAGTGAGATCCTTCATAAAAACGGATATGACGTAGCAGTCGCAAACAACAAAGGAAATCAAATGCAGGAAAAATTCAAGGAAAATAATAAAATGAAAATTCAATACTTAGAACAAAAAGCTAGCGGCTCCAAAAATCCTGTCAGCACTCCTATCGAAAACATAACCATCTCGATCAAGAATGGAGAGAGAAAGATCTAGAACAAAAACGTAGCCAATAAGGAGATTACACCCAAAGAATATCACTGGTCCTGGATCTCGGTGAATTTAAACAGTCACAAACAGGGAAGGGAAAACAAACTCCCTTTTTAACAGAAGTTTGAGCATCGCGTCCTGGAATATAGCAGGGAAAAACCCGGAGAAACTTGCACTGATCTTGGAAGATTCTCTGGCGATAGTGGCTTTACAAGAAACCTGGATAACAAAATTTTTTGATCAAAATGAGTACTTTGTATACGACATTCCAGCAAAACCTGTAAGCCGGGGTCACGCTATAGGTGGACTTGCAATTCTTTTACACAAGGATTTCTTCTGGGACCAGGAAGTCATCCCTATGCGTCTAACGAACATACAATGCATCAAGGTCAAGCACTGGAATGAATACATGGACACCTCATACGATCTAATAATTTTTAATGCCTATATCCCTCCAGGCTCCATAATGGATGCTCTCATTATTGAAATATTTGAGGAAATAGAAAAGGTGGTGGAAGGAAAAGGATTCCCCTCCATTTTTCTAACCGGAGATTTTAAAGGGAAAATCTCTAACGATCTTTTAGAAAAATGGGAATACGGTGAACAACAGGAAGCTCTGTCAATCCCAACACCACTAATTCTCCCAGGGATCAAAGCAGATAATCGAGGGAAAATTTTACTCTCCTCTCTTCCAGTAATAAATGGAGTCATTCTAAATGGATGCATAGAAGGAGACATACCCGCAGCCTGCACAAGAAAAGGTAACTTCAGTTCATCAACTTTAGATTACATGATTTGCAGCCAAGATTTGTTCGGAAGAGTATCAAAACTAAGCACTAAATTCACGCAGGGAAGTGATCATGCAATATTACATCTTGTAACTGGAATAATAGTGCAACCTATCTCTCCTGGGTTTATCATGCACTCGCAGAGCACTGTACTTGTGAATCAGGTTCAAGGGCGATTGATATGGAACTCTACAACTCTTAACAATATAAATTCTACAATCGTTAATGCACAAGTATTACAGACCATCTATTCCTTAGACCCAATAATAAATTTTGAATTAGCCCTTAATAAAATAGTGCAATCCCTGCAGGAGACCTTAAAACATCGGAATTCCCAAAGGGTAAATCATAAAAGAAAGAACCCAGATAAAAGAGCAATTGCACTAAACAAATTAATCCGTTTGCAATTTTTACAGTTCTCAGAGATAAGACACCAAGAAATCAAAAACTTAAAAAATCGCCGCCGGGGGAAAAGGAAAAAATCGGAAAACTCAACGGGACCAAAACTGGGTTGATATTCAAATTGCAGCTAAACAAAAAAATAATCAAGCATACTGGAGCTTAATAGCTAAAGAAACAGGTACAAAGAAATCCCTGCAAGCTTCACCAGTTCCCCCAATTGAATGGGAAACATATCTACGCAATTTATACAAACTAAACTCGAGCCAAGAAAGTTGGAACCAAGCATCAAGTAAATCAGGGGAAAATATTCAAGATAATCTTGCTCCATTAGCTCGGCAAATAGAACATCATATAAAGAACGCAAGTTCCTCTGCTGCAATGGGTCTGGATCAGATTCCGATAAAAGTACTTCAAAGTAACCCAGAAGAATGGGGTAAGTTTCTAGTACCCCTCTACTTTCACTGCTATGCCACCGGTGAAATCCCAAAATCATGGAAGGGGAGCATTGTGATCCCAATCTACAAGAAGGGATCTCGGTTGCTTCTCTGTAATTATCGACAGATTGCCTTGTTGGATGCTACAGGGAAGATCTTTGCGCAAGCGTCCTGGATCATCTTAAAGACTGGGTTTTCTCAACCGGAGTAATCCCTTTAAATCAAGCTGGGTTTCGACAAAAACACTCCGTAACCGACAACATAGCGGTGTTACAAACAGTAAAAGATAAATATGTTGTCTTAAAATCGCAGGTCGTCTACTCTGTCTTTGTCGACTTTACGACGGCATTCGACAGAGTAGACAGACCTACACTCTGGAACAAGCTTAGAAAATTGGGAATTCCGAATAATATTCTTCATATAATTATATCATTACATTCGGAAACATGGTGTCAAGTACAAATGGGAAAAGAGAAGGGACTCACCCGTCCAATAGTCACACCAAACGGTCTCAGACAAGGTTGCCTTTTGGCTCCCCTCCTTTTCTCTCTATACCTCAGTGACCTTCCGGATCGTTTCACACAGGTCATTAACTTTAGGGGTGGGCAGAGAACTCCGCTCCGCCAGCGGAGTGGAGTTAGCCAGCCACCCCCGCCCCCTGGCCCGGTCCCTGCTTCTGAACGCAGCCAGGCCGGGGAGAGCCTCCCTGGGCCCTGATGGACCCCCGTCCCCAGCGCCCGGACCCTCGGATGGCTTCCAGGACCGGGGGGCTCCCGCACCCCGGGGCCCTCCGGACGAGCTCGAGCCCCGGGCCCGGTCCCAGCTTCCGAACCCTAGCCAGGCTGGGGAGAGCCTGTCTGGGCCCCGGTGGACCCCCGTCCCCAGCGCCCAGACCCTTGGCTGGCTTGCAGGACGGGGGGCTCCCGCACCCCGGGGCCCGCCGGACAGAGCTCAAGCCCCGGGCCCGGTCCCAGCTTCCGAACCCTAGCCAGGCTGGGGAGAGCCTCCCCGGGCCCCAGTGGACCCCCGTCCCCAGCGCCCGGACTCTCGGCTGGCTTGCAGGACGGGGGGGCTCCCGCACCCCAGGGCCCGCCGAACGGAGCTCAAGCCCCACGCCCGGTCCCAGTTTCCAAACCCTAGCCAGGCTGGGGAGAGCCTCCCCGGGCCCCGATGGACCCCCGTCCCCAGCACCTGGACCCTCGGCTGGCTTGCAGGACGGGGGGCTCTTGCACCCCGGGGCCCGCCGGACGGAGCTGAAACCCCGGGCCCAGTCCCAGCTTCCAAACCCTAGCCAGGCTGGGGAGAGCCTCCCCGGGCACCGGTGGACCCCCGTCCCCAGCACCCGGACCCTCGGCTGGCTTGCAGGATGGGGGGCTCCCGCACCCCGGGGCCTGCCAAACGGAGCTCAAGCCCCACGCCCGGTCCCAGTTTCCAAACCCTAGCCAGGCTGGGGAGAGCCTCCCCGGGCCCCGATGGACCCCCGTCCCCAGCACCTGGACCCTCGGCTGGCTTGCAGGACGGGGGGCTCTTGCACCCCGGGGCCCGCCGGACGGAGCTCAGGCCCCGTGCCCGGTCCCAGCTTCCGAACCCTAGCGAGG